>JAVXUP010001820.1:0-188915 GCA_033070095.1 Escallonia herrerae | reverse complement strand
GTACTGTTAGACCTATGGTTGGATAACCTAGGCTTACATCTTGTTTTGATGATAACTACACATTGATTATGTTCTAATGTGTGCTTTGAGTGTATTCTTAGTAGGCATATACATGCACACTCATGAAGACACATTTGTGAAGTTGGATAGATGAATTAAAGCCAAAGAAGCTTAAAGTTATAGTGGACATGCTATAGAAGCTTCATCAAGTCTAATGTCGAGAGCAACAAAGGACGCATCGGCTAAGTTACTATCGATTATAATTGATCTTTACTATTATGTAACTAGTCTTGGTTTGATGCTTGGATTGATGACTATGACCTAAAAAGACCTTAGGACACCTTGTGCATTGCATGCGAGTTCATAACCTTTCACACAAGTGTGGTTCTCGAAATGAGTGAACTTTGGAGCTCACTCAGATTTTCTCAAAAACTATTTTGGTGCTAATCTTTTCATATTTTGATAAAACTTTTCATTAGCTTTCCAACGCAAAAAACGGCACCTCAATCCAATTTTTCTAGAGAAAGTTATGCCCAAAATAGGAAAGGGGGTTCCGTGAGGCAGCTGATTGGCAGTAGGGTATTACAGTCGACTGTATTTGAATCCAGTCGACTGCATTCAGTCGACTGCATTGGTCAAAATTCAGTTCCAACGGCTATTTTCGAGGACAAAACTCCAACGGCTATTTTCGAGGGAATACAGTCGACTGCATTGATTACAGTCGACTGCAATGGCAGTTTGCCCATATTTTGCCTCTAACGGCTATATTTCATTTGCTCTCTATATAAATGATTTGGGGCTTCATTATACACCATGGAAACCACATTCTAAGCCTCCATTCATTAGAGAAACATCAAGGCTCATAGATTAAACTTTTCTCTCTTCATCTTCATGATTTTACATCATTAAAGAGAGTATCTTTGTGAGCAATTCTTTGATTGAGAGTGAGCATTCTTCAAGCCATCAATTCTCTCATCTCTCTATTGTACTAGAGCTTCATTTGTACTCATTTCCTTTCAAGAGGGTTTCTTTGTACACATTTGATCTTTGTAAAACGATTGTGATCAAGGCTTGGGTTTGTCAAGTCTTGGGTGAGCTTTGTGGATTCAAGGCTTGTGCTTGGTGTGGGGATATCACCAAGTGTTGTAAGGGTTTTGATCTTGACCCGGAAGAAGATTGTTGCTAGTGGATTCTAGTGCTCTTGCAAGGGACTTCCTTGAAGAGGTGGATGTAGGCTTGAGGGTAATTCAAGCCGAACCATTTAAATCTCCTTGTCAAGTATCTCTAACTCAATCTCTTTACTTATTGCTCTACAATTGCTTGAGATTGTGTAGTTAACATCTTCATTGAAGTATTACTTGGTTTGATTGAGTTTCATGATTGTTTCTTAGTTTAAATTCCTCATTATATTTCAAAAACCCTATTCACCCCCCTCTAGGATTGTTTTATTGGTTTCAAGTGGTATCAGAGCCTCGGCTCTTGATTCTTTGGTTAACACCTAGAGAGTTAAAAGATCATGGGGTTTCCTAGTCTTGAGGGGAGTTCTACTACTAGACCTCCACTTTTTGATGGGTCTTCATATAGTATATGGAAAATTAAGATGCGAGTATTTTTAGAATCTTTAGATTCTGAAATGTGGGGAATTGTTGAAGATGGCCCTTATGTTCCAACCAAGAGGATTAGGAATAAGCTTGTGCCAAAGGAGAAATCCGAATTTAATGACTATGATAGAAATATGCTTTGCATGAATTCTAGAGCTAAGAATTGTCTTGTTTGTGCTCTAAACACAAATGAACTCAATCGAGTTATTATGTGTGATTCGGCTAAGAGTATGTGGGATACACTTCAAGTCACTCATGAAGGGACTTCTCTTCTAAGAGATTCAAAGATGAATTTATGGCATAGAGAATATGAATTGTTTCAAATGTTTTCTGATGAATCTATTATGGAAATGAATTTTCGTTTCACTAAAATTGTTAATACTTTGAAGCAATTAGGAAAAGATTTCTCTAACGGTGATCTTGTGAGAAAGGTAATTAGGTCATTACCTAGAGAATGGGATACAAAAATCACCGCACTTCAAGAATCAAAGGATCTCAATACTTTTCCGTTGGATGAATTAATTTGCTCCTTGATGACCTATGAAATGCAACTCGAATCATCCAGGCAAAAAGTTCCAAAGAAGAAGAAGAAGTGCATTGCTCTTAAAGCTTCATCAACAACGGATCAATCTTCATGTGCGGAGGAGAAAGACTTGAATAACAAAGAGATTGATATACTTGCAAAGGAATTTAATGAGTATCTCAAAATGAAGAAAGATGGAAACTTGCACAAGAGCAAGAACGAGTCAAGTATGGAGAGTACCTCAAGGGAGAATAAGAAGAAGAACGAGGCAAGAAAGAAGCACTCCATAAAGACATCAATTAAAGCCATTATTTGGAGCGATAATGACTCAAGTGGAGATGAAAGTGGTGATTTCGACGATAGAGATTTAAATCTATGCTTCATGGCTCAAAAAGAAGATGAGGTAAATTCTTCATATAGTGATAGTGATAGCAATTTTTCCAATGATGATATTTATGATGCTTACGCTCTTTTATATGAAGAATCCATGAAATTAGCCAAGAAAAATTGTGCTTTGAAAAAACAAGTGCGTGCGATTTCAAAAGAGCTAGATGACTTAAAAAGTGAAAATAATGAGTTGCATGCCAAGAATGAATGCATATCTAGCCATTTATATGTAGAGCATGTGAATAATGATTTGGTTGAATTGATTGTGAGCATTCCTAGCACAAAACAAATCTCTTGTAATACTTCGATTTTAGAAAAACAAAATGAAAATTTAAAGCTTGAGATTTGTGATTTGAAAAGATGTCTTGAAAAATTTGTTGATGGTAAAAACAATTTGGATGTCATGCTTGGACACCAAAAAGTTGGTCTTAACAAAGGCGGTGTTGGATTAGATCCCTTCACCTTGTCTCCTAAAGTTTTTAAACAACAAGCTAGATTAAATGTTCATACAAGACAACCAAAGAACTATTGCACACCATTTACACATTGTGGTTGGTGCAACAAGAAAGGACATACAACTAATTATTGTCCTTATAAAATTGTCTATGTTAGAGGTAGAAAGAAAATGTGAGTTGTTAAAGAGTTTATTAATGTTGCTAAAACTAACACTTATGGACCCAAGAAAATGTGGGTACCAAAAGTTAGACCTAAATTATGATTGTAGGTTGTTCAAAGCAAAGGCAAATAGCAACAAGGAGAAGGCTCCAAGAAAATTTTGAGAAGGAGGAGCAACAAGCTAAATCTTAAGGGGGAGTAAGCATTCCGAGATTGGACATGCTACTTCAAATGAGGAGAGCCTCAAGGCTTGTCAAGAAAATAGACTTCAAGAATGATCACTCATGAGCTCAATTCCTTGGTAATTTACCAAGAGGGTAAAACTTAATGATCTTCTCAACATTGTGCTATGTGCTAAACTTATATGTTATCAAGTATGCTTAAATTGCCAAATCTATAAATAGCTTGCTTGTTGAGAATTGATGTGAACCTTGCCGACGAATGGTCCTCTTGCACTTATATTGGAAATATTGATTGTTGATGACCATTATTCGCTTTGTGAAAATTCCATGTTGAAATTATGTCATCTTAATGCTTCACAATGCCATTCATACACACACCCCTTTTGGTAATGCCGAAAAGGGAATCTGACTCGGTTAGACATTCAGTTGTGTTGTTGGATATTATTGGCGTGCATTGATTGAGGGGGAGCATACATTAGGATGGTGTATGCAAACTTGATAGAGGGAGCTTACATGCTTGAATCACATTCTATCTTATTACTCTTGAAAAATGCATGTAGTAGAAGAGATTATTAAGCTCCATTATATATCTTTCTTTGGATCATGAAGGAACTCTTGATGTCATCTGTATGAGTTCATGAGTTATATGCACCTCACGCCATTATCATGCTTATAACTATCTTTTCACACATGCATACCCTTGTCTTTTTGTTGATGACAAAGGGGGAGAAATTATCTTGATTCTATATGCTATGTGATCGTGTGTTTCGAGAGAACATTAGAGGACGAGCATATCTTCTTTTAGCTAGGGGAAGCTAGCTATGAGCTTAATTGCTATACGAGATAAATTGACATGTCTTGAATATACTAGAGATGATTGAATATTCTAAGTGAGATTGTTGTGCTTAATTGACTATCATATGATACATCTTACCTTATATAGAATTAATGTTTGTCATCATCAAAAAGGGGGAGATTGTTAGACCTATGGTTGGATAACCTAGGCTTACATCTTGTTTTGATGATAACTACACATTGATTATGTTCTAATGTGTGCTTTGAGTGTATTCTTAGTAGGCATATACATGCACACTCATGAAGACACATTTGTGAAGTTGGATAGATGAATTAAAGCCAAAGAAGCTTAAAGTTATAGTGGACATGCTATAGAAGCTTCATCAAGTCTAATGTCGAAGAGCAACAAAGGACGCATCGGCTAAGTTACTATCGATTATAATTGATCTTTACTATTATGTAACTAGTCTTGGTTTGATGCTTGGATTGATGACTATGACCTAAAAAGACCTTAGGACACCTTGTGCATTGCATGCGAGTTCATAACCTTTCACACAAGTGTGGTTCTCGAAAATGAGTGAACTTTGGAGCTCACTCAGATTTTCTCAAAAACTATTTTGGTGCTAATCTTTTCATATTTTGATAAAACTTTTCATTAGCTTTCCAACGCAAAAAACGGCACCTCAATCCAATTTTTCTAGAGAAAGTTATGCCCAAAATAGGAAAGGGGGTTCCGTGAGGCAGCTGATTGGCAGTAGGGTATTACAGTCGACTGTATTTGAATCCAGTCGACTGCATTCCAACGCAGTCGACTGCATTGGTCAAAATTCAGTTCCAACGGCTATTTTCGAGGACAAAACTCCAACGGCTATTTTCGAGGGAATACAGTCGACTGCATTGATTACAGTCGACTGCAATGGCAGTTTTGCCCATATTTTGCCTCTAAACGGCTATATTTCATTTGCTCTCTATATAAATGATTTGGGGCTTCATCATACACCATGGAAACCACATTCTAAGCCTCCATTCATTAGAGAAACATCAAGGCTCATAGATTAAACTTTTCTCTCTTCATCTTCATGATTTTACATCATTAAAGAGAGCATCTTTGTGAGCAATTCTTTGATTGAGAGTGAGCATTCTTCAAGTCATCAATTCTCTCATCTCTCTATTGTACTAGAGCTTCATTTGTACTCATTTCCTTTCAAGAGGGTTTCTTTGTACACATTTGATCTTTGTAAAAGGATTGTGATCAAGGCTTGGGTTTGTCAAGTCTTGGGTGAGCTTTGTGGATTCAAGGCTTGTGCTTGGTGTGGGGATATCACCAAGTGTTGTAAGGGTTTTGATCTTGACCCGGAAGAAGATTGTTGCTAGTGGATTCTAGTGCTCTTGCAAGGGACTTCCTTGAAGAGGTGGATGTAGGCTTGAGGGTAATTCAAGCCGAACCATTTAAATCTCCTTGTCAAGTATCTCTAACTCAATCTCTTTACTTATTGCTCTACAATTGCTTGAGATTGTGTAGTTAGCATCTTCATTGAAGTATTACTTGGTTTGATTGAGTTTCATGATTGTTTCTTAGTTTAAATTCCTCATTATATTTCAAAAACCCTATTCACCCCCCTCTAGGATTGTTTTATTGGTTTCAAGTGGTATCAGAGCCTCGGCTCTTGATTTTTTGGTTAACACCTAGAGAGTTAAAAGATCATGGGGTTTCCTAGTCTTGAGGGGAGTTCTACTACTAGACCTCCACTTTTTGATGGGTCTTCATATAGTATATGGAAAATTAAGATGCGAGTATTTTTAGAATCTTTAGATTATGAAATGTGGGGAATTGTTGAAGATGGCCCTTATGTTCCAACCAAGAGGATTAGGAATAAGCTTGTGCCAAAGGAGAAATCCGAATTTAATGACTATGATAGAAATATGCTTTGCATGAATTCTAGAGCTAAGAATTGTCTTGTTTGTGCTCTAAACACAAATGAACTCAATCGAGTTATTATGTGTGATTCGGCTAAGAGTATGTGGGATACACTTCAAGTCACTCATGAAGGGACTTCTCTTCTAAGAGATTCAAAGATGAATTTATGGCATAGAGAATATGAATTGTTTCAAATGTTTTCTGATGAATCTATTATGGAAATGAATTTTCGTTTCACTAAAATTGTTAATACTTTGAAGCAATTAGGAAAAGATTTCTCTAACGGTGATCTTGTGAGAAAGGTAATTAGGTCATTACCTAGAGAATGGGATACAAAAATCACCGCACTTCAAGAATCAAAGGATCTCAATACTTTTCCGTTGGATGAATTAATTTGCTCCTTGATGACCTATGAAATGCAACTCGAATCATCCGGGCAAAAAGTTCCAAAGAAGAAGAAGAAGTGCATTGCTCTTAAAGCTTCATCAACAACGGATCAATCTTCATGTGCGGAGGAGAAAGACTTGAATAACAAAGAGATTGATATACTTGCAAAGGAATTTAATGAGTATCTCAAAATGAAGAAAGATGGAAACTTGCACAAGAGCAAGAACGAGTCAAGTATGGAGAGTACCTCAAGGGAGAATAAGAAGAAGAACGAGGCAAGAAAGAAGCACTCCATAAAGACATCAATTAAAGCCATTATTTGGAGCGATAATGACTCAAGTGGAGATGAAAGTGGTGATTTCGACGATAGAGATTTAAATCTATGCTTCATGGCTCAAAAAGAAGATGAGGTAAATTCTTCATATAGTGATAGTGATAGCAATTTTTCCAATGATGATATTTATGATGCTTACGCTCTTTTATATGAAGAATCCATGAAATTAGCCAAGAAAAATTGTGCTTTGAAAAAACAAGTGCGTGCGATTTCAAAAGAGCTAGATGACTTAAAAAGTGAAAATAATGAGTTGCATGCCAAGAATGAATGCATATCTAGCCATTTATATGTAGAGCATGTGAATAATGATTTGGTTGAATTGATTGTGAGCATTCCTAGCACAAAACAAATCTCTTGTAATACTTCGATTTTAGAAAAACAAAATGAAATTTTAAAGCTTGAGATTTGTGATTTGAAAAGATGTCTTGAAAAATTTGTTGATGGTAAAAACAACTTGGATGTCATGCTTGGACACCAAAAAGTTGGTCTTAACAAAGGCGGTGTTGGATTAGATCCCTTCACCTTGTCTCCTAAAGTTTTTAAACAACAAGCTAGATTAAATGTTCATACAAGACAACCAAAGAACTATTGCACACCATTTACACATTGTGGTTGGTGCAACAAGAAAGGACATACAACTAATTATTGTCCTTATAAAATTGTCTATGTTAGAGGTAGAAAGAAAATGTGGGTTGTTAAAGAGTTTATTAATGTTGCTAAAACTAACACTTATGGACCCAAGAAAATGTGGGTACCAAAAGTTAGACCTAAATTATGATTGTAGGTTGTTCAAAGCAAAGGCAAATAGCAACAAGGAGAAGGCTCCAAGAAAATTTTGAGAAGGAGGAGCAACAAGCTAAATCTTAAGGGGGAGTAAGCATTCCGAGATTGGACATGCTACTTCAAATGAGGAGAGCCTCAAAGCTTGTCAAGAAAATGGACTTCAAGAATGATCACTCATGAGCTCAATTCCTTGGTAATTCATCAAGAGGGTAAAACTTAATCTTCTCAACATTGTGCTATGTGCTAAACTTATATGTTATCAAGTATGCTTAAATTGTCAACTTATTTCTCATGATATAAATAGCTTGCTTGTTGAGAATTGATGTGAACCTTGCCGATGAATGGTCCTCTTGCACTTATATTGGTAATATTGATTGTTGATGACCATTATTTGCTTTGTGGAAATTCCATGTTGAAATTATGTCATCTTAATGCTTCACATTGCCATTCCTACACACACCACCTTTTGGTAATGCCAAAAGGAGATCATGACTCGGTTAGACATTTAGTTGTGTTTGTTGGATATTGTTGGCATTGATTGAGGGGGAGCATACATTAGGATGGAATATGCATATGGTAACTTGATAGGGGAGCTTACATGCTTGAATCACATACTATCTTGTTACTCTTGAAAAATGCATGAAGTAAATGAGATTATTGAGCTACATTGCCTATCTTTCTTTGGATCATGAAGGAACTCTTGATGTCATCCGTATGAGTTCATGAGTTATATGCACCTCACGCCATTATCTTGCTTATAACTATCTCTTCACACATGCATACCCTTGTCTCTTTGTTGATGACAAAGGGGGAGAAATAATCTTGATTCTATATGCTATGTGATTGTGTGTTTTTAAGAGAACATTAGAGGAAGAGCATATCTTGTTTTAGCTAGGGGAAGCTAGCTATGAGCTTAATTGCTATACGAGATAAATTGACATGTCTTGAATATACTAGAGATGATTGAATATTCTAAGTGAGATTGTTGTGCTTAATTGACTATCATATGATACATCTTACCTTATATAGAATCAATGTTTGTCATCATCAAAAAGGGGGAGATTGTTAGCCCTATGGTTGGATAACCTAGGCTTACATCTTGTTTTGATGATAACTACACATTGATTATGTTCTAATGTGTGCTTTGAGTGTATTCTTAGTAGGCATATACATGCACACTCATGAAGACACATTTGTGAAGTTGGATAGATGGATTGAAGCCAAAGAAGCTTAAAGTTATAGTGGACATACTATGGAAGCTTCATCAAGTCCTATGTCAAAGAGCAAGAAAGAATGCAAAGGCTAAGTTACTACGATTATGATTGGTCTTTACTATTATGTAACTAGTCTTGGTTTGATGCTTGGATTGATGACTATGACCTAAAAAGACCTTAGGACACCTTGTGCATTGCATGCGAGTTCATAACCTTTCACACAAGTGTGGTTCTCGAAAATGAGTGAACTTTGGAGCTCACTCAGATTTTCTCAAAAACTATTTTGGTGCTAATCTTTTCATATTTTGATAAAACTTTTCATTAGCTTTCCAACGCAAAAAACGGCACCTCAATCCGATTTTTCTAGAGAAAGTTATGCCCAAAATAGGAAAGGGGGTTCCGTGAGGCAGCTGATTGGCAGTAGGGTATTACAGTCGACTGTATTTGAATCCAGTCGACTGCATTCCAATGCAGTCGACTGCATTGGTCAAAATTCAGTTCCAACGGCTATTTTCGAGGACAAAACTCCAACGGCTATTTTCGAGGGATACAGTCGACTGCATTGGGAATACAGTCGACTGCAATGGCAGTTTTGCCCATATTTTGCCTCTAACGGCTATATTTCATTTGCTCTCTATATAAATGATTTGGGGCTTCATCATACACCATGGAAACCACATTCTAAGCCTCCATTCATTAGAGAAACATCAAGGCTCATAGATTAAACTTTTCTCTCTTCATCTTCATGATTTTACATCATTAAAGAGAGCATCTTTGTGAGCAATTCTTTGATTGAGAGTGAGCATTCTTCAAGTCATCAATTCTCTCATCTCTCTATTGTACTAGAGCTTCATTTGTACTCATTTCCTTTCAAGAGGGTTTCTTTGTACACATTTGATCTTTGTAAAAGGATTGTGATCAAGGCTTGGGTTTGTCAAGTCTTGGGTGAGCTTTGTGGATTCAAGGCTTGTGCTTGGTGTGGGGATATCACCAAGTGTTGTAAGGGTTTTGATCTTGACCCGGAAGAAGATTGTTGCTAGTGGATTCTAGTGCTCTTGCAAGGGACTTCCTTGAAGAGGTGGATGTAGGCTTGAGGGTAATTCAAGCCGAACCATTTAAATCTCCTTGTCAAGTATCTCTAACTCAATCTCTTTACTTATTGCTCTACAATTGCTTGAGATTGTGTAGTTAGCATCTTCATTGAAGTATTACTTGGTTTGATTGAGTTTCATGATTGTTTCTTAGTTTAAATTCCTCATTATATTTCAAAAACCCTATTCACCCCCCTCTAGGATTGTTTTATTGGTTTCAAGTGGTATCAGAGCCTCGGCTCTTGATTTTTTGGTTAACACCTAGAGAGTTAAAAGATCATGGGGTTTCCTAGTCTTGAGGGGAGTTCTACTACTAGACCTCCACTTTTTGATGGGTCTTCATATAGTATATGGAAAATTAAGATGCGAGTATTTTTAGAATCTTTAGATTATGAAATGTGGGGAATTGTTGAAGATGGCCCTTATGTTCCAACCAAGAGGATTAGGAATAAGCTTGTGCCAAAGGAGAAATCCGAATTTAATGACTATGATAGAAATATGCTTTGCATGAATTCTAGAGCTAAGAATTGTCTTGTTTGTGCTCTAAACACAAATGAACTCAATCGAGTTATTATGTGTGATTCGGCTAAGAGTATGTGGGATACACTTCAAGTCACTCATGAAGGGACTTCTCTTCTAAGAGATTCAAAGATGAATTTATGGCATAGAGAATATGAATTGTTTCAAATGTTTTCTGATGAATCTATTATGGAAATGAATTTTCGTTTCACTAAAATTGTTAATACTTTGAAGCAATTAGGAAAAGATTTCTCTAACGGTGATCTTGTGAGAAAGGTAATTAGGTCATTACCTAGATAATGGGATACAAAAATCACCGCACTTCAAGAATCAAAGGATCTCAATACTTTTCCGTTGGATGAATTAATTTGCTCCTTGATGACCTATGAAATGCAACTCGAATCATCCGGGCAAAAAGTTCCAAAGAAGAATAAGAAATGCATTGCTCTTAAAGCTTCATCAACAACGGATCAATTTTCATGTGCGGAGGAGAAAGACTTGAATAACAAAGAGATTGATATACTTGCAAAGGAATTTAATGAGTATCTCAAAATGAAGAAAGATGGAAACTTGCACAAGAGCAAGAACGAGTCAAGTATGGAGAGTACCTCAAGGGAGAATAAGAAGAAGAACGAGGCAAGAAAGAAGCACTCCATAAAGATATCAATTAAAGCCATTATTTGGAGCGATAATGACTCAAGTGGAGATGAAAGTGGTGATTTCGACGATAGAGATTTAAATCTATGCTTCATGGCTCAAAAAGAAGATGAGGTAAATTCTTCATATAGTGATAGTGATAGCAATTTTTCCAATGATGATATTTATGATGCTTACGCTCTTTTATATGAAGAATCCATGAAATTAGCCAAGAAAAATTGTGCTTTGAAAAAACAAGTGCGCGCAATTTCAAAAGAGCTAGATGACTTAAAAAGTGAAAATAATGAGTTGCATGCCAAGAATGAATGCATATCTAGCCATTTATATGTAGAGCATGTGAATAATGATTTGGTTGAATTGATTGTGAGCATTCCTAGCACAAAACAAATCTCTTGTAATACTTCGATTTTAGAAAAACAAAATGAAATTTTAAAGCTTGAGATTTGTGATTTGAAAAGATGTCTTGAAAAATTTGTTGATGGTAAAAACAACTTGGATGTCATGCTTGGACACCAAAAAGTTGGTCTTAACAAAGGCGGTGTTGGATTAGATCCCTTCACCTTGTCTCCTAAAGTTTTTAAACAACAAGCTAGATTAAATGTTCATACAAGACAACCAAAGAACTATTGCACACCATTTACACATTGTGGTTGGTGCAACAAGAAAGGACATACAACTAATTATTGTCCTTATAAAATTGTCTATGTTAGAGGTAGAAAGAAAATGTGGGTTGTTAAAGAGTTTATTAATATTGCTAAAACTAACACTTATGGACCCAAGAAAATGTGGGTACCAAAAGTTAGACCTAAATTATGATTGTAGGTTGCTCAAAGCAAAGGCAAATAGCAACAAGGAGAAGGCTCCAAGAAAATTTTGAGAAGGATGAGCAACAAGTTAAATCTTAAGGGGGAGTAAGCATTCCAAGATTGGATATGCTACTTAAAATGAGGAGAGCCTCAAAGCTTGTCAAGAAAATGGACTTCAAGAATGATCACTCATGAGCTCAATTCCTTGGTAATTCATCAAGAGGGTAAAACTTGGCTCTATTCAACATTGTGCTATACACTAAACTTATATGTCATGAAGCATGCTTAAATTGTCATACTTATTTCTCATGATATAAATAGCTTGCTTGTTGAGAATTAATGTGAACCTTGCTGATGAATGGTCCTCTTGCACTTATATAGGTAATATTGATTGTTGATGACCATCATTTGCTTTGTGGAACTTTCATGTTGAAATTATGTCATCTCTATGCTTCACATTGTCATTCCTACACACACGCACCTTTTGGTAATGCCAAAAGGAGATCATGACTCGATTAGACATTTAGTTGTGTTTGTTGGATATTGTTGGCATTGATCGAGGGGGAGCATACGTTAGGATGGAATATGCATATGGTAACTTGCTAGGGAAGCTTACATCCTTGAATCACATACTATCTTGTTACTCTTGAAAAATGCATGAAGTAAATGAGATTATTGAGCTACATTGCCTATCTTTCTTTGGATCATGAAGGAACTCTTGATGTCATCCGTATAAGTTCATGAGTTATATGCACCTCATGCCATTATCTTGCTCATAACTATCTCTTCACACACACATACCCTTGTCTCTTTGTTGATGACAAAGGGGGAGAAATAATCTTGATTCTATGTGCTATGTGATTGTGTGTTTTTAAGAGAACATTAGAGGAAGAGCGTATCTTGTTTTAGCTAGGGGAAGCTAGCTATGAGCTTAATTGCTATACGAGATAAATTGACATGTCTTGAATATACTAGAGATGATTGAATATTCTAAGTGAGATTGTTGTGCTTAATTGACTATCATATGATACATCTTACCTTATATAGAATCAATGTTTGTCATCATCAAAAAGGGAGAGATTGTTAGCCCTATGGTTGGATAACCTAGGCTTACATCTTGTTTTGATGATAACTACACATTGATTATGTTCTAATGTGTGCTTTGAGTGTATTCTTAGTAGGCATATACATGCACACTCATGAAGACACATTTGTGAAGTTGGATAGATGGATTGAAGCCAAAGAAGCTTAAAGTTATAGTGGACATACCATGGAAGCTTCATCAAGTCCTATGTCAAAGAGCAAGAAAGAATGCAAAGGCTAAGTTACTACGATTATGATTGGTCTTTACTATTATGTAACTAGTCTTGGTTTGATGCTTGGATTGATGACTATGACCTAAAAAGACCTTAGGACACCTTGTGCATTGCATGCGAGTTCATAACCTTTCACACAAGTGTGGTTCTCGAAAATGAGTGAACTTTGGAGCTCACTCAGATTTTCTCAAAAACTATTTTGGTGCTAATCTTTTCATATTTTGATAAAACTTTTCATTAGCTTTCCAACGCAAAAAACGGCACCTCAATCCGATTTTTCTAGAGAAAGTTATGCCCAAAATAGGAAAGGGGGTTCCGTGAGGCAGCTGATTGGCAGTAGGGTATTACAGTCGACTGTATTTGAATCCAGTCGACTGCATTCCAATGCAGTCGACTGCATTGGTCAAAATTCAGTTCCAACGGCTATTTTCGAGGACAAAACTCCAACGGCTATTTTCGAGGGATTACAGTCGACTGCATTGGGAATACAGTCGACTGCAATGGCAGTTTTGCCCATATTTTGCCTCTAAACGGCTATATTTCATTTGCTCTCTATATAAATGATTTGGGGCTTCATCATACACCATGGAAACCACATTCTAAGCCTCCATTCATTAGAGAAACATCAAGGCTCATAGATTAAACTTTTCTCTCTTCATCTTCATGATTTTACATCATTAAAGAGAGCATCTTTGTGAGCAATTCTTTGATTGAGAGTGAGCATTCTTCAAGTCATCAATTCTCTCATCTCTCTATTGTACTAGAGCTTCATTTGTACTCATTTCCTTTCAAGAGGGTTTCTTTGTACACATTTGATCTTTGTAAAAGGATTGTGATCAAGGCTTGGGTTTGTCAAGTCTTGGGTGAGCTTTGTGGATTCAAGGCTTGTGCTTGGTGTGGGGATATCACCAAGTGTTGTAAGGGTTTTGATCTTGACCCGGAAGAAGATTGTTGCTAGTGGATTCTAGTGCTCTTGCAAGGGACTTCCTTGAAGAGGTGGATGTAGGCTTGAGGGTAATTCAAGCCGAACCATTTAAATCTCCTTGTCAAGTATCTCTAACTCAATCTCTTTACTTATTGCTCTACAATTGCTTGAGATTGTGTAGTTAGCATCTTCATTGAAGTATTACTTGGTTTGATTGAGTTTCATGATTGTTTCTTAGTTTAAATTCCTCATTATATTTCAAAAACCCTATTCACCCCCCCTCTAGGATTGTTTTATTGGTTTCAAGTGGTATCAGAGCCTCGGCTCTTGATTTTTTGGTTAACACCTAGAGAGTTAAAAGATCATGGGGTTTCTAGTCTTGAGGGGAGTTCTACTACTAGACCTCCACTTTTTGATGGGTCTTCATATAGTATATGGAAAATTAAGATGCGAGTATTTTTAGAATCTTTAGATTATGAAATGTGGGGAATTGTTGAAGATGGCCCTTATGTTCCAACCAAGAGGATTATGAATAAGCTTGTGCCAAAGGAGAAATCCGAATTTAATGACTATGATAGAAATATGCTTTGCATGAATTCTAGAGCTAAGAATTGTCTTGTTTGTGCTCTAAACACAAATGAACTCAATCGAGTTATTATGTGTGATTCGGCTAAGAGTATGTGGGATACACTTCAAGTCACTCATGAAGGGACTTCTCTTCTAAGAGATTCAAAGATGAATTTATGGCATAGAGAATATGAATTGTTTCAAATGTTTTCTGATGAATCTATTATGGAAATGAATTTTCGTTTCACTAAAATTGTTAATACTTTGAAGCAATTAGGAAAAGATTTCTCTAACGGTGATCTTGTGAGAAAGGTAATTAGGTCATTACCTAGAGAATGGGATACAAAAATCACCGCACTTCAAGAATCAAAGGATCTCAATACTTTTCCGTTGGATGAATTAATTTGCTCCTTGATGACCTATGAAATGCAACTCGAATCATCCGGGCAAAAAGTTCCAAAGAAGAATAAGAAATGCATTGCTCTTAAAGCTTCATCAACAACGGATCAATTTTCATGTGCGGAGGAGAAAGACTTGAATAACAAAGAGATTGATATACTTGCAAAGGAATTTAATGAGTATCTCAAAATGAAGAAAGATGGAAACTTGCACAAGAGCAAGAACGAGTCAAGTATGGAGAGTACCTCAAGGGAGAATAAGAAGAAGAACGAGGCAAGAAAGAAGCACTCCATAAAGATATCAATTAAAGCCATTATTTGGAGCGATAATGACTCAAGTGGAGATGAAAGTGGTGATTTCGACGATAGAGATTTAAATCTATGCTTCATGGCTCAAAAAGAAGATGAGGTAAATTCTTCATATAGTGATAGTGATAGCAATTTTTCCAATGATGATATTTATGATGCTTACGCTCTTTTATATGAAGAATCCATGAAATTAGCCAAGAAAAATTGTGCTTTGAAAAAACAAGTGCGCGCAATTTCAAAAGAGCTAGATGACTTAAAAAGTGAAAATAATGAGTTGCATGCCAAGAATGAATGCATATCTAGCCATTTATATGTAGAGCATGTGAATAATGATTTGGTTGAATTGATTGTGAGCATTCCTAGCACAAAACAAATCTCTTGTAATACTTCGATTTTAGAAAAACAAAATGAAATTTTAAAGCTTGAGATTTGTGATTTGAAAAGATGTCTTGAAAAATTTGTTGATGGTAAAAACAACTTGGATGTCATGCTTGGACACCAAAAAGTTGGTCTTAACAAAGGCGGTGTTGGATTAGATCCCTTCACCTTGTCTCCTAAAGTTTTTAAACAACAAGCTAGATTAAATGTTCATACAAGACAACCAAAGAACTATTGCACACCATTTACACATTGTGGTTGGTGCAACAAGAAAGGACATACAACTAATTATTGTCCTTATAAAATTGTCTATGTTAGAGGTAGAAAGAAAATGTGGGTTGTTAAAGAGTTTATTAATATTGCTAAAACTAACACTTATGGACCCAAGAAAATGTGGGTACCAAAAGTTAGACCTAAATTATGATTGTAGGTTGTTCAAAGCAAAGGCAAATAGCAACAAGGAGAAGGCTCCAAGAAAATTTTGAGAAGGATGAGCAACAAGTTAAATCTTAAGGGGGAGTAAGCATTCCAAGATTGGATATGCTACTTAAAATGAGGAGAGCCTCAAAGCTTGTCAAGAAAATGGACTTCAAGAATGATCACTCATGAGCTCAATTCCTTGGTAATTCATCAAGAGGGTAAAACTTGGCTCTATTCAACATTGTGCTATACACTAAACTTATATGTCATGAAGCATGCTTAAATTGTCATACTTATTTCTCATGATATAAATAGCTTGCTTGTTGAGAATTAATGTGAACCTTGCTGATGAATGGTCCTCTTGCACTTATATTGGTAATATTGATTGTTGATGACCATCATTTGCTTTGTGGAAATTTCATGTTGAAATTATGTCATCTCTATGCTTCACATTGTCATTCCTACACACACGCACCTTTTGGTAATGCCAAAAGGAGATCATGACTCGATTAGACATTTAGTTGTGTTTGTTGGATATTGTTGGCATTGATTGAGGGGGAGCATACGTTAGGATGGAATATGCATATGGTAACTTGATAGGGAAGCTTACATGCTTGAATCACATACTATCTTGTTACTCTTGAAAAATGCATGAAGTAAATGAGATTATTGAGCTACATTGCCTATCTTTCTTTGGATCATGAAGGAACTCTTGATGTCATCCGTATAAGTTCATGAGTTATATGCACCTCATGCCATTATCTTGCTCATAACTATCTCTTCACACACACATACCCTTGTCTCTTTGTTGATGACAAAGGGGGAGAAATAATCTTGATTCTATGTGCTATGTGATTGTGTGTTTTAAGAGAACATTAGAGGAAGAGCATATCTTGTTTTAGCTAGGGGAAGCTAGCTATGAGCTTAATTGCTATACGAGATAAATTGACATGTCTTGAATATACTAGAGATGATTGAATATTCTAAGTGAGATTGTTGTGCTTAATTGACTATCATATGATACATCTTACCTTATATAGAATCAATGTTTGTCATCATCAAAAAGGGAGAGATTGTTAGCCCTATGGTTGGATAACCTAGGCTTACATCTTGTTTTGATGATAACTACACATTGATTATGTTCTAATGTGTGCTTTGAGTGTATTCTTAGTAGGCATATACATGCACACTCATGAAGACACATTTGTGAAGTTGGATAGATGGATTGAAGCCAAAGAAGCTTAAAGTTATAGTGGACATACTATGGAAGCTTCATCAAGTCCTATGTCAAAGAGCAAGAAAGAATGCAAAGGCTAAGTTACTACGATTATGATTGATCTTTACTATTATGTAACTAGTCTTGGTTTGATGCTTGGATTGATGACTATGACCTAAAAAGACCTTAGGACACCTTGTGCATTGCATGCGAGTTCATAACCTTTCACACAAGTGTGGTTCTCGAAAATGAGTGAACTTTGGAGCTCACTCAGATTTTCTCAAAAACTATTTTGGTGCTAATCTTTTCATATTTTGATAAAACTTTTCATTAGCTTTCCAACGCAAAAAACGGCACCTCAATCCGATTTTTCTAGAGAAAGTTATGCCCAAAATAGGAAAGGGGGTTCCGTGAGGCAGCTGATTGGCAGTAGGGTATTACAGTCGACTGTATTTGAATCCAGTCGACTGCATTCCAATGCAGTCGACTGCATTGGTCAAAATTCAGTTCCAACGGCTATTTTCGAGGACAAAACTCCAACGGCTATTTTCGAGGGATTACAGTCGACTGCATTGGGAATACAGTCGACTGCAATGGCAGTTTTGCCCATATTTTGCCTCTAACGGCTATATTTCATTTGCTCTCTATATAAATGATTTGGGGCTTCATCATACACCATGGAAACCACATTCTAAGCCTCCATTCATTAGAGAAACATCAAGGCTCATAGATTAAACTTTTCTCTCTTCATCTTCATGATTTTACATCATTAAAGAGAGCATCTTTGTGAGCAATTCTTTGATTGAGAGTGAGCATTCTTCAAGTCATCAATTCTCTCATCTCTCTATTGTACTAGAGCTTCATTTGTACTCATTTCCTTTCAAGAGGGTTTCTTTGTACACATTTGATCTTTGTAAAAGGATTGTGATCAAGGCTTGGGTTTGTCAAGTCTTGGGTGAGCTTTGTGGATTCAAGGCTTGTGCTTGGTGTGGGGATATCACCAAGTGTTGTAAGGGTTTTGATCTTGACCCGGAAGAAGATTGTTGCTAGTGGATTCTAGTGCTCTTGCAAGGGACTTCCTTGAAGAGGTGGATGTAGGCTTGAGGGTAATTCAAGCCGAACCATTTAAATCTCCTTGTCAAGTATCTCTAACTCAATCTCTTTACTTATTGCTCTACAATTGCTTGAGATTGTGTAGTTAGCATCTTCATTGAAGTATTACTTGGTTTGATTGAGTTTCATGATTGTTTCTTAGTTTAAATTCCTCATTATATTTCAAAAATCCTATTCACCCCCCCCCCCCCTCTAGGATTGTTTTATTGGTTTCAAAGCGTAAAGAGTCAAAATAGAAATGTGTATGAATAGATCTCTTTCCCTTTTGTTTTTCTGGATGCATGGATTAGAGAGTAGTGAGCCCTAAAATTAATGATCTTAAAAGGGCATTGTGTACTTTGGTAAGTAATGTGACGGTAACCTAGTACTTTTCTTGGTCAAACTAATTTTCCAAAAGTGTTTAAAAGCCAGAAATACAAAAAGTGATGTTTTTGGTTTAAAAGTTTTTCAGTTTTTGAGATGAAACACTCAACAAACTCCAAATGCCAAACACCCTCAACGTCAAATAAAGAGTACCAAAGAGCCTTTTAATCACTTTTCATAGTCAAGTTTGATCAATTAATAAAGTATCAGAATAACCTTTTAATTACAATGTCCTTTAGCACATTTATTCAAACACCTACATTTGTTGTCATTTTCACATTAAAACTGTTTCTAGAACTTTAATTAATACAAACATCATTCATAACTTAAAGCTAATTTTACTGTAAAATTACTTGGAGCTAATTTTAAAAGTTGAATTAAATTATAATCTGAAGTTTCTTTCAATAATACATATCAAACATGTTCTTAATTAACACAAGTGAACTACTAATGGACCTTAACCACTAGGTAATTGTTAGTACGCAGAAAGTTGGAGACGTGATGAAAGCATTATTGGTGGATTAATGAACAATCACTCTTTCATTGAATAGTAAATGGAGTTGCGGTTGTCTACAATTTGTTCAAGATGATTGAAAGCACTAAATTTTCACATTTAATTACTAGATTTGTAAGGACTTCAGCTGTAAGTGATTTGTTGTTAAGAACGTCATTAACGATTTTACATGTATTGTTTGTTTAAAGTACGTTGTATTTTTTGGAGTATTTTTTAATAGTTGAGACTTTTAGAGATTAATAATAACCAGTTCGGATGAGACAAAGTATGTGTACTTGTAAGTTGGGAAGGAGATATGCTAATTGTGATTGTTTCAAACGTTTGTAAGCCTCACGCGTCTATTTAGTAATGTATGAGTCATAGCATAATGTCACGGACCGTTTGCATTAGTTCCGTGACAATAAGCTCTAGATCTAATTGAACAAAGGCAGCCACTTCGCGTCATTGTGCTGATTCAAGTTTTAAACAACCATAAACTTCCTTTGAGCCTTGGAAAATTTCCTCTCGTGCCCTAGAATCCTTACTTTTAACTATTTTTTGGGGATCCAAATAATGGTTTGATAATAGAGACTGTCCTCCTTATGGAAAAAGAATAACTGGTGACATAACATGATATTGAATATGTCTAGCAAACTGGGTGGGCAGGTTGGATTTGGGCTTGGGTCGAATTGGTTTGGGTATATGAGTGGCTAATTCATTTAGACCGACTTATTTGTGGCCAAACTGGGTCAATCATTAACTTGATTGGTTTAACACATTATCTCAACATAAACCCATTTAGCAAGACTCAATCAAATTTTTGACCCGATCAATTTGACCCGCCCGAAACTCAAACTGACCCGTTGACTTTTTTACTTTTATATTCTAATATTTTTTCTTGAAATAATGATAATATTGTTTTAACTATTAACCGTGCTTCTACACTTCTAATAAAAAGTTACACTTCATCTTAAGTGATTAGATCTTCAAAAAGCATGGACATACTATGAACAATTGAATAAGGAAGAAGACACAAAATGAAATAGAATTAAAAATCTCAAATTGTTAGGAAAGAAAGGAGCTTATGTTTGACAAATATTAGTATTTGATAACAATATGAAGTTGAGGTTCCTAAAGTTATAATTTTCTGTCTTGTAAATGCAGTCAAGTATACTCAAGTAATCACATTCTAAACAACTTCTTTCTCTGAAATTAACAAGTGTGAGAAGTCTTCAATGAAAATTCTCTCCTTATCGGCACTGTAGACCTTCAAAAATAAGCAGGCAATTGATTAGAAAGGGAAAATGAAAGGAAAAGAAACCCGAAGTTATGTCTAACAGGTGATTATGGAAAAGCAAAGGTTAAGATATATATTCCTAACTAATAAGGAAGGTGTTGTCAATGTGCTAAGAGTTACTTATTGAAAAGATTGTAGCAACTAGCAATCACAATCTATGTGGGTTCAATTGTAGCAATCAAAATCTAGGTGGGTTCCATATCTGATCCAGCCTTGTCTTATTGAAGTTCTCCTCTACTCATGATTTGCAGGGCCAAGGTCATTATTCTGCATGGTGTTAAGATTATTTCATTCATCTTGACCCCATAATCAAGATCATTAGAATCTTATCATAGCATAAACATAAGAACAATAGGGTTATGAACTCATCAGAATCAAAGGAAGCCATAGATTAGCAAGAGCTTTATTCCGATGATGAAAGACTGGCAAGATGCGGAAGCGAATGCATACCCTTTTGGTATTGATCTTCACTACTCTTCTCTATTCTTTATGATGGAATAGATTGGTGTATTTTTTCTTTTGTCTAGGAGGTAAAAGAGTGGCCTAAGATTATGATACCCTTACCTCCAAGAAGAAGAGATATTTATATAGAGAGAGTAGTGGGATCAACCCTAAAGCCTGCCAAATCTCAATCGCCCATCAAAGTTAAGGTGATTAGGGTCTATAAGCCTTTTAGACACAATAAATCATAAGTGTATTGGATGCTAAATTAAATAGGCCCATAATGTTATTTAGCCTAATTTAATTAATTAAGGTCCAAGTCAAATAATAAGTCAACATTAGTATGACCCGTTAGGCCACTTAATTGGATTGGACCAATCAAATCCAACATTCTCCCACTTGGCCAAGGGTTATGCTAATGTTAATGTCACAAGTTTTGACATAACGAAATTGAACAAAACATCCCGTAAGTTAGGCCAAATTTAACAAAAATACTAAAAATGAATTGACGATGGTATCCATGTCTCTCAATGCCATAACACCGTTCTCCGATTACAATCTCAGAACTTTTGCCAAATACGATAGTCGAATAGCTTAATAGACATGAACTGCATCGTTCCATAATAAATAACAATATGAATGAGTTCATGTGATCTTTACACGAGTGTTTGTTTCAGAATACTTCAAATGTGCACTTTTAACGAGAGATAACAAACCATAATCATAATATCCATAATCCATAACATAAGGTGATCACTGAAATAAATGTCTCAAATCAAGATCCCAACATCAAAAAAGGAAAAACTATCAACCAAACCCATGCTAGCAACATGTTCTCTAAAGAGACTGGGTGGTAAGCCTTTTGTCATGGAATTCCCTAACATAGCGGTCGTACTGATATGCTATATAGATAATATGTGATTCTGAATTGTATCTCTCATAACGAGGTACTTAATCAATAATCTTAAAGGTGCCTACACACCCTGCATAATCAGAATCAGAATAACCAATTACCTCAAGGTTATCTAACTTCCTATAGGTAAGCATGAAATCCTTGATACCCTGTAAGTAGCGCATGACTTTCTTGGCTGCTTTCCAATGACCCATTCTTGGGTTTGTTTGGTAACGTCCAAGCATGCCAACAATATACGCTATATCTGAGCCAGTACAGACTCGAGCATACATGAGACTCCCTACTGCTGATACGTAAGGAATACGCTCTATTTCGTCTTGCTCCAGTTGGTTCCTAGGACATTGTAGCAAGCTAAATTTGTCACCCTTAACATCAGGGGCAACAGTGGGAGAACAGTTATGCATATAAACCTTTTCAGAACCTTATCAATATAGGCTTTTTGGGAGAATCCCAATATCCTACGAGACCTATCTCAGTGAATCTTAATGCCTATAACATAAGAGGCCTCTCCAAGATCTTTCATATCAAAATTCTTAGACAAAAAGTTTTTGGTCTCATGCAACATATGCATATCATTATTAGCAAGTAAGATATCATCTACATACAAAACTAGAATGATAAACTTACTCCCACTGATCTTTAGGTAAATATATTTGTCCACTGCATTTTCTTTAAAGCCAAATTTACTAATCACATCATAAAACTTAAGATACCATTGTCTAGAGGCTTATTTTGGATTTCTTCAACAAACATTTCATATGTTCCTTGCCTTTAACCACAAGCCCTTCTGGTTGCATCATATAGACATTTTCATGCAAGTCACCATTAAGAAATACAGTCTTTACATTTATTTGATGTAGCTCTAAATCATAATGAGCCACTAAAGCATGACTATCAGAAAGGAATCCTTTTTCGACACAGGAGAAAATGTTTCATTATAATCTATCCATTCCCTTTGAGTGAAACCTTTAGCGACGAGTCTAGCCTTGTATCTTTTGACATTACCGTTAGGATCTAGCTTAGTTTTGTAGACCAACTTACAGCCTACAGCTTTGGCCCCTTCAGGCAAGTCAACAAGGTCCCAAACTTCATTTATTTTCATTGACTCTAACTCATCTTTCATGGCCTCAAGCCATTGAGTTGAGTGATCGGTCATAATAGCTTCTTTAAATGAAGTAGGATCATTTCCTATGCCTAGATTATAGTCAGCCTCATCTAAGTACACAATATAGTCATCAGAGATGGCTATCCATCTCTTTTTTCCTGACCTTCGAAGAGGTTGCTCATTAGCAGGAATTGGAGCAGGATCCGTAATAGAAGGCACATCATTAGGTACTACCTCGGGTGCATCATTATCCTCTATATGAGGTAATGGCGTACCAACCTTTTGGATAACAGGAATAAAAACATGATCCTGAATTTCCTCAAGGTTTACTAGAATTGGTGTACTACTCCCACTATACTCAGCATCTTTAAAAAATACTGCATGCCTTGTTTCAACAATTCTAGTGGTATGTGATGAACAGTAAAATTTGAAATCCTTAAACCTTTCAAAGTAACCTATAAAATGACAACTTATGGTATTGGGATCGAGTTTCTTAGTATGTGGATTGTAGAATTTTGCTTCAGCTAAACAGCCCCACACATGAAAATATTCTAAACTTGGTTTCCATTGTGTTCACAATCAAAAGGTGTTTTAAGCACAAACTTACTGAGAACCCTGTTAAGAATATGCACAGCTGTTTTAAGTGCTTCTACCCACAGAAACTCTGGTAAAGTGCTTTGGCATATCATACTTCGTACCATATCCATGAGGGTACGATTTTGCCTTTCAGCTACACCATTCTGCTGGGGTGTACCTGGCATTGTAATACTGAGCAACGATGCCACATCCTTCCAAATACAAAGCGAAAGGACTAGGGTTATGACCCGTTTCAGAGAATTTTTCATTATATTCTCCGCCTCTGTCAATTGTAGTCTTAAACATGGCAAGTGAGTTGGATTTTTCATGAATGAGGTAAACATATCCTAACGAGAATAGTCATCAATAAAGGTGATAAAATATCTATGAC
Source organism: Escallonia herrerae (assembly GCA_033070095.1). Lineage (NCBI taxonomy): Eukaryota > Viridiplantae > Streptophyta > Magnoliopsida > Escalloniales > Escalloniaceae > Escallonia > Escallonia herrerae. Next base: position 164,882 of record JAVXUP010001820.1, on the reverse strand, counting down.
CACCAATATCCGGTGTAGGGAAGGTCCACAAAAGTCGCTGTGAATAACCTTTAAAAGTCCCGTACTTCGAGTGGCACCACGTTTATTGCCTTTTACAAATTTTCCTTTAATACATTCATTACATGTGCCAAATTTGAGAAAACTAAAGAATGAAGAATTTCATCCTTAATGAGGCGTTCCATTCTGCCTCGTGATATGTAACCTAGACGTTCATGTCACAATTTAGCAGAATTTTTATTCTCTCTTTTTCTCTTACCACAAGTTTTAGCAATTACATCATTCACGTTCATTGTTTTCAAGGATTCAATAAAAGAAGCATTTAAAAGTAATTTGAAGAGGTTTCCCTCGAAACAAACCAGAACCAATAACTCTAGAGTAAAGGAAAAGAGACAAACCTTTATTCTCAAACTTAAACGAATATCCATAAGCGTGAAGTCTAGAAACATAAATAAGGTTTCTAGTCATACTGGGAACATAAACAGTATCAACTAAATCCAAATTGAAGCCACTCTCCAAAACTAAACGAAGAGTTCCTACAGCTTCAACTTGAGCTTTCTCTCCATTTCCTACTAGAACATTACAGTCCCCTTTGTTTAACTTCTTCACGAAAAAGAATCCCCTCAATGAATTAGTTATGTGCACAATTGCACCTGTGTCAACCCACATGTATTTAAAGGAGCATCAATTGTATAAGACTCATAATAAACGTAAATAGATAAATTACCTTTCTTTTCCAACCATTCTCTGAATTTATGACATTCTTTCCTCATATGTCCTTTATCTTTACAAAAGTGAAACCTAGGACCAAAAGAACCCTTGGTACCAGAAGAGCTTACCTTGTCAGTCTTGGTTACAGAAGCACTCTTATTCCCTTGTACGCTACCTTTGCCAAGTTTCTTTCCTTTTCCTTTTCCTTTAGATGGACCAATTATGGCAATGTGAGCACTATCAGGTTATTCAGACTTTAGCCTCTCTTCTTTTTGGACACAGATGGAAATCAACTCACTCATCTTCCACTTCTCTTTCTGCGTGTTATAGTTGATCTTAAAAGGAACAAATTTCGCAGGAAGGGAAGTCATAATAAAGTGCACGAGAAAACCTTCAGAGATTTTCAAGTCCAAACCTTTTAGTTGAGAAGCCATATCATTCATCCGTAAAATATGCTCACGAACACTGTTGAATCCACTGTACTTGAGCGTAACCATTTTAGTGATGAGAGTAGTAACATGTGCCTTGGAAGAACCTTGAAATTGTTCTTCAATATGAGTAAGGTACAACTTAGCATTATCGGAGTCAGGAATGGCTCCGTGAATAGCAGTCATAATGGAGCCTTTCATAATCATTAGGGATATACGGTTGGAACGCTCCCACTTGTCATAAGCCGCCTTTTGCTCAGTAGAGCTTTCAGCCATAAGGGCAGCAGGCGTGTCAACCCGTAAAGCTTAATCCAAATTCATAACTCCAAGGATTATGCTAATCTGCTCTTTCCATTTTCTAAAATTGGTGCCGCTTAATGATTCAATAGAGGAAAGATAGCCAGTAATTACAGCAGGACTATACGCTAAATAATAACAATAATCATGCACGTTAGTACCGAAAATTCACATGATGAAAATAGTTAGTTCATCATTTAACATAATAAAATAAATTGAGAGATAAACAATTTATTTGTATGAAAAAAGTAAATACACAAAACCTTTCTCAAAAGGAAAAATTAACATACCATACTTATAACCTTCCGTTGGGCCAGTTATTAACATGCAATTGTTTTTCCATCCTTAACAATTTGAAAATCATTAAAAGTAACATGAGCACGAATTATATCACCGTTGGGCAAAAAAAAATTTGACCCATGCAACTTATTATTTCCTTTCTTTCCACTTAAAATTAAAATATAATCTTCTGTTGGGCCGATTAATATTTTAATTAATAAGCGTAACGTAATATGGTTTTATCATTATCTCAACTTAAAAAAGACAATAAGCTTTCGTTGGGCAGCTTACTGCCAAAATATATAAGAACCACTAATTATTTCAAGTTCATTATTGTAGTCTAGACATGCCAAACAAAGCATAAGGTTTTAGCATGATCACGTAATTTTAGACTAAATTTTGAAATTATAATAACATTGACACGTTATATTCATCAGTATTTCAAAATAAACTAATATTAAATCATAAGTGGCTTTACAAATTTTATTTTGTAAGGCCCAATTAAAATACACAAGCCATTTAAAAATCTATTTTAAAGGGCCAAAACAGGCCCAATTCAATAGTTACAAGTCCACTTCTAAGTGGCCAAAACAGCCCACTTCGGAGGCCTACACAAGCTTTTTTAACTGGCCCAATTTTGTTGTAGACAGCAGGCCTTTAACAGGCCTTTTAGGGCCCAATTCCTCTGATTACAAGCCCCTTTAAAGGAAAAAAAAAAGGGGCTATACTATTTTCGGCCCAACAGACTCAATAAAGTCATAAGGGCCAAAGCAAGGCCACAAAGCAAGGCCAAACCAGGCCTAAATAAATTTTCAGTTTGGGCCATTTAACAGGCCACATGGCCTTCTTGTGGGCCCAAGCATAAATCCAACAGGCAACCAATCTTACTAACCCAATATTCCAGGCCAACCAACAGCCGACGGCCGAACAACATGCCATAGAGCTGGCCCTTTTTATTTTTTTTTAAACGTTAGCATTTAAACGTAAATTTAAAATAATTCCAAAAACTTAAAGGAGGAGTTCTATGTTTGAATGCCAACGTATAAAAAAAATTTATTTTTTTCAAGAACCCAAAAGAAAAATTCTATGTTCATGCAGACCCTGCCGTTGAAACTATCGGATTCTGAAAGAAGGGATTTTTCTCAATTTAATTACCTCCCGGATAAAGGGCCTTTTTTTATAGTTTCAGAGGTGAGAAGGTTTGGATCTTTCAATCTTATAGATGGAATCCAGCCGGACAAGCACTGGCTTTCGGCAGAGGATTCCGACCTTACCGGATTTCTTGAGCATATTCCCTCTTTCACTGCCAGACCTGGCAGACTTGCAAGACTCGCTCCCACACCATTCACTTCTTTCTACGCTAAAAGATCACATGCATTTGAGATTGTTCCTTTTAATCGTCAACGTGACTCTGATACCACATGTTAGAATTATTTCATTCATTTTGACTCCATAATCAAGATCATTAGAATCTTACCATAACATAAACATAAGAACAATAGGGTTATGAACTCACTGGAATCGAAGGAAGTTATAGATTACCAAGAGCTTTATTCCGATCATGAAAGAACGCTAAGATGTGAAAGCGAGCGCGTACTCTTTTGGTATTGATCTTCACTACTCTTCTCTATTTTTATGATGGAATAGATTGGTGTATTTTTTTTTCTTTTCTCTAGGAGGCAAAAGAGTGGCCAAACATTATGATACACTTGCCTCCAAGAAGAAGACATATTTATATAGAGAGAGTAGTGAGATCAACCCTAAAGCCTGCCAAATCTCAACCGTCCATCGAAGTTCAAAGATTAGGGTCTATAAGCATTTTACACACAATAAATCATAAGTGTATGGATGCTAAATTAAATAGGCCCATAATGTTATTTAGCCTAATTTAATTAATTAATGTCCAAGTCAAATAATAAGTCAACATTAGTATGACACGTTAGGCCACTTAATTGGATTGAACCGATCAACTCCAACACATGGTTGAGGAAGCCCGAACGCAGCATATTATTTTGTCCAAAAATCATATGATAAACTACAAAGCCTGCCAAAAGGTTTCAAATAAAATTGACAATTCAAGTAAATAAAAGACAAACTTAGGGTTTACCTTGCAAGTCACATAGCCAGTCATGCAGAAAGTAAGACTTTAACTGCTTTTGGCACAAGTGCAGCAATTTGATTTTTTATACTTAAAAGCAGATTCTGAAGCAACACTAGTAATAGAGACAGTAAGAAGATCCTACGCCATCATGGGAAAGCTCAGAGTATTTCAAATGGGTACTTCAATGGTGTTCTTTCCGATAACATAAAACATCTATTTTGGCATTTTATTTTCGAGGCACCATTTTTCTTCCAAGTATAGATAGAGCTGACATTAATACTTATGTTCGACTTTTCCTTTGGGTCTATACATGAATCAAACTCTTACGTAAAGCCCGAGCAAAAATAAAAGACAAAGTTACCATATGATAGATTGCAGAAATCACAAGTGACAAACAATCACCAGTTTTGCTTACCTCAAGTTCATCTTCATAGTCATTTCCTCCCTTGGTCTCGCTCCATCCTAATGATGCATTGTTTTCGAAAGCAAACGTGGAAGGATACATGTATTCAAAAAAAAAAAAACAATGACAACTTTTCATGTACTTTTTTTATTTTCTCATAAAATGTTGCTGGACAGAACTTCTTCAAGGAATCTGATAGCATCTCAAGCTTGTACATGGGTCCGAGATAATAGCAAAGATAGCACATCACATTAGCAATCCAATACTTGTCAAATTTCTATTTCATGGTTGTAGCCATGAAAATTTTGAAGACATTTTGACTCTCCATCTCTAATTGTATGAGCACCACTTGAATGAAGCCACATAAAAAAATTGAAAATTGGTAGTTGAATATGATCCTAGAAAATGATGTAGTAATCTCATAAAAAGGCTTAAGAAACTTTGTTATCCTCTCCATCTTAATTACTCACTAGTTTTGATCACGTGCGTTGCATACGGAACAACAACTATCAAAATACTTGTTAAGAGATCTCGTATTTATATGCCTAATAACATACAAAATTGACAGTGACAATAAAATAATTAAAAAATTATTTTTTTAATTTTTTAGAGGAGTTCTCTTACCAATTTTTATCATTAGAAATGACTTGAGCAATAATATTGTTAATTTTTAGTGACAAATGAAGATAAAAAATAGTGTATGAAATAATAAAAATAGTCTCTCATAACTAACAGCAATTGCAGTGATAACAGTAACAAAAATAACTCGTGTGTTGATGTTGTATTACTCAAGATCACAAAGAAAAGTGTAACAGTATATTAAAACTCAAAAATACATACCAATTGCTTGTTGCACTATCCACAACTTTATTAGAAGACGATTTAGGTGATCCGAATTTTCTGAATTTTGCAAGGGAAGATATGATTGTTAACGACGCTCAGATCGACGGGTCACAAGATCAAAACCAGATGTATCTAAGTAACCCTCAACAGCAAAAGAGAATGGTAAAAATTAGAGACCGCGTTGCTGCAAGAATTTGGAACCACAAACGTTGATTTATTGTTGAAAGTCGGTTAATACCACTTGAATCAAGGACTAGGTATATAAACCATTGTAATAAGGTTTGTTTAATTATGTGTAAGACATTGTAAACTCTTTGTTTAATTATGTTAATTATTTGTAAGACATTGTAATATATTTGGAGAATTATGTTTAATTATTTGTAAAACATTGTAATATATTTGTTTAATTATGTGAAAATGTATATTTTAAAAAAAGAGCTGTCAAACACTTGGGCTTTTCCATTTTTTGAAAACATAAATTATGTCAAACTTCTATCAGTTTTTTAAACTGGTGAAAAAAAAAATCAAAACCCTTTCCAGTTTTCTTAAAAAAAAACTGAAAAGTTTGTAAAACGGAGCCTTATGTAGCTTAGCTATCAAATAAAAGTTTTTAGCAACAAAACTTCCGGTCATTAGTTCTCAATTTGTTGCGTAGCTCCACTGAATTTGATTGCTTTAACAGCTGTGCTGTCATCTTTATTTTGTCGTATCTCTATGGAGGATCCAATTGCAAAGTTTTTTTCACTAGAGAAATCTTGAGTTAAATTTTGAGAAACCAACATTTTGCCCTTTCACGCGACACTTACTCCTTTAGAAGGCCTCACTAGATGGTTAACGTTGGGTTTGGGGCATTATTTTTTTTTTTTGGTGTAACAAAAATTAAATTACGAAATAAGCTTTATGGTACAAAACATAGAACTAGGCCCTAACATGGGCAACACCCGCTACATCAACAACTAACAACAGGATAACTACCTCCGGTGGTTATATGAGATACACAAAAGAATCTCCTTGCTGCTTTTCAATTTTTGCCATATGATCTACGTATTGGTTGCCTTATCCGTATGCATGTCTGATTGTAGTTTTAGTGGCTTTCAGGATATGTCTAGTTTCAATGACGAGGCTGTTCAAAGGGTGCAGGGAGATGTCCTTTGCTGTGATTAATTCCGGAGCAACCTTGGGGAGTCAGTTTGAAGTATGACATGAGTGAAGCCTCTCTCCTTAAAAACTTGAAGGCCTTGGACTATTCACAAGACTTGCCACCTCAAATTGGAAAACCCCAAACTCGGTTGACGTGAGATATTGATTCACCCTTGTACCCAAATGTGGGACCACGCACACCTCTAAGGCGGAATTGGGTACCGAAAATGGAATAAATGTGTCCGATACACAGTATAAAAATAGACAAATTAGGGTTAGGTCTCCGTCTCTCAGTTTCGGGCTCGGGCTCGTGATGGTGACATTTCAAGGCTGTGTTGATGAATGATGAGATCTCACAAGGCTCATCAACCGGTTACGTTTTAACATTAATATATGAACCATGTGATGTGCATTATTCATGTGTATGTATCAACAAATAGACGTGATGCACTAACCAGCTTAGACGGGCCATAATTGTTGCGTCAACGTATGTAGTTCATTTAGCAAATGAGCCGATCACGTAACTAATAATCAAGAACAAGTTTCCGGCTTAGCAAACCATAAGTTGTGGTGATTAAGCTCGGTTCAGTTGGCAATTAAATGACATGAACGAGCATTTCATCTCATTGCCAACTGCAACAAAAAAAGAGAGACAGTAAGCCGCCATAACCTTCTCCAATGCATGTTATTTTAGCCAATATTTTGATTCATTGCTTCTTGTAAGCTTCTAGCTCAAAAAAAAATTTCAGAGTCTGAGGACAGGGTTGTCGATCCACTTAACCCTTTCTTGCTCAATGTTTAATTAAGTACTTCTGTCTCACAAAAGACGGTCATATTTTACGTGTCAAGAATCCTGGATAAATTTTGATCTCATATCTATATGGATATCTTAAAGAGTAAATGCCAGGAAAAGACAAGACTTAGTCATGTACGCTAACTATTTTCAATAGAACCACAGATTTCCCCCAAATATTTGATTGTGATTCCTGACTTTGAACTACGACCAACTTCTTTTATTATGATTATAAACGCAATTTGTACAAGTGGATGTTACACTAAGGACAGGTTTCTTCATTATTATTTTTTTTGGGGTACAAAGAAAAAGAAAAGACAAACACTTCACCCAACAAAGTCAAAAGATATTATGTCTCCCACTATAAATACTTGCGCCGTAAAGAAAAGCCTTACCATTTAAAAAAGAAACGTATCGTTTTCATACATAAACAACCTTAAGATATTGTTGCGATCATTGCACAACAATTTTTAAAGAATACATAGAGAGTAGGTTTTGCGTAGAAAATAACTGTTGGGGAAATGTCAAAATTGGCATGGTGCTTAGTTTTGTATTTGGTTTGTTTAACCGCAATGACAATATGTGGTGTTGAAGCAATTGAGGGAAAAGCTTTTGTATAACCACGGGTTGTACAGAGAATTTCCTAGTATCTAGAACACGTCAAAAAGTAATAGAAATTTTTTTAGTTGGTATTAAGGCCGTAGGAAGATAGTTACAATCCTGTGTAATGGTTGTTAAATCTACTTAATAACATTATTACTAACACTTTGAAGAACAATACTTAGTGAGAGTTTTTAACTTCACTAAATAAGTCACAAAGAAATTTAGCGGCACTTAATTATCACTAATGATTAAAAAAATTTCGTACGTGACTTTAACTTATAAACATGGGATGATATCAATTATATCCCTGAACACAGCGAGTAATTACGATTACAAACTCAGCTTTGCTAAAATACACGCTCGCATCCAAAACTTAGAAAATAGGATTAGATTTGACCACCGTAAGGATTATAGCATCTCAATATTTAAAAGTTTTAATGATTGTGATAATTTCGTACTTTCAGAATAACATAAGTGCCCTTTATTTTGCATGTAGTATGTCTTATATTTGAGTAAATCAGTACATTGATTTGGCACAAACCTTGTGCCATTCATGACCAGCTCCCTACAACTCGCCGCCCGCCCCACGTCAGCCTTCCACAACCACCACGTATGTACGTCTCGCCACGGTCCCACAAAAGCTCCACAACTCATCACTCACGCGAATAACCCAATCCAACCCACCAATTAAAATACTCCAGAAACCATCAAGTCATAACTGATACTGTCCATCACAAACAAGGCAGGCACGACCACCACCAAATAAATTAAATTAACTGCTGGGAATATCACTTTATTGGATTGGATCCGTTCGATTGAATTTTTTCTTTCTTAATTGAAAACGCACCTCGTTTTGTTTTATGAATCGTCAGTGACACTACGCACCATCAAGAGTCCATGTTCCTGGACAGGTATAGTTGCCTTACGCCGCATGGCTATATCTCCACGGATTCATCCCACACCTTTCATTTTAACGTACCTTTTGAATCGTTTGAAAGCAACGCTTGATTAGTTTTACCAAGTACGTTGAAGCATATTGGCTCGCTCACCTTCTTTTTTAGCAAGAGTCAAGAGAGAGGGAGAGAGAGTTTAACCACTTTGAAGCTTTCATATCCATGGCCAACACCACTGCTCGTAAGCTCCACATAGTCATGTTTCCATGGCTAGCCTTTGGCCACATGATCCCATTCTTAGAGCTCGCCAAGCTCATTGCTCAAAAGGGTCACAAAATCTCCTTCATTTCCACCCCCAAAAACATCGAACGCCTCCCAAAACTCCCACCAGATTTAGTAACCCCTGATCTCATCAGTTTCATCAAAGTCCCACTGCCCCTTGTTGAAAACCTACCAGAAAACGCGGAGGCGACCGTCGATCTGCCCACGGACCAGGGCCCGTACCTCAAAGCAGCCTACGACAGCTTGCAGGAAACCGTGGCCCGGTTCCTAGAAGAATCCGCCCCTGATTGGGTGTTTTACGACTTTGCACCTTACTGGTTAGGCCCAGTTGCAGCTAAGCTCAACATCCCCAGTGTGTATTACAGCGTGATGGCCGCTTATGTGCTGGCCTTCATTGGGCCGACGGAGGATGCCGATCGTAAGGGACCGGAGGACTTGACCGTGTCCCCCAAGTGGGTACCTTTCCCTTCCCCGGTGGCGTTTCGGTACTACGAGATCATGAAGATAATTGGATCGTTTAAAGAGAACGAGACGGGCGTCTCCGATATCGACCGGTTCAAGTTGAGTATACAAGGATGTGATGTCCTGGCCGTTAAAAGCTGCTACGAGTTCGAACCGGAGTGGCTGAAGCTTCTCGAAGATCTTCACCGGAAACCGGTCATTCCGGTTGGTCATCTGCCGCCGACGCCGTACGACGACGGTGGCAAGGATGAAGCGTGGACGGAAATGAAGGAGTGGCTGGACAAACGGAAGAAGGGGTCGGTTCTGTTCGTCGGGTTCGGGAGCGAGGCGAAACTGAGCCAAGACGAACTGACGGAGATAGCACTGGGCGTGGAGCTATCCGGGTTGCCGTTCTTCTGGGTTCTGAGGAAGCAACGCGCTTTCGCCGACTCGGAGATGATCGAGTTGCCGAAGGGGTTCGAGGAGAGGACCAAGGGAAGAGGGGTGGTGTGGACGAGCTGGTCGCCTCAGGTGAAGATACTGAGCCACGATGCGGTGGGTGGGTACTTGATGCATTCCGGGTTGGGCTCGGTGGTGGAGGCCGTGCAGTTCGGGAAAGCGCTCATACTGCTGACTTTCTACGCGGACCAAGGGCTGAACGCTAGGGTTTTGGAGGAGAAGAAGATGGGGTATGCGGTGCCGAGGAACGAGCGAGACGGGCGGTTCACGAGGGACGCGGTGGCGGAGTCGGTGAGGCTGGTGATGGTGGAGGAGGCAGGGAAGGTGTACAGGGACAAGGTGAAGGAGCTGAGGGGGATGTTTGGGGACAGGGATAAACAGGACCGGTACGTGGACAATCTTCTGACTCGTCTTAAACATATTCAGAATGACAAGAAAGGAAAATTAGCTCTCATTGAGAATGGCGAAAATTAAAGATTTTGTTCGATAATGGTTTCAGTTTTAATTTTTATTTTTTTAAAAAATAGTTAATTTTTGTTTATAAATATAAGTGGGTGTTTGATAATTTAGTTTTTATTTTGATTTTTTATTTATTGTTTGATCATCTTGTTTTTATTTTGAATTTTTTTCATTGTGGTTTGTGATGACAGTGGCAGACGATAGCGGTGGTCGTTGGAGGTCGCTGTTAGCCGTCGGCAGTTGCCATCGGTGGCAGTCGAAAGTCACCGGCGGTAGTTGCCGGCAGTCGCAGGCGATGGCTGCCAGCTGTCTGTGGTGGGTGCTAGCGGTGGGAGGGTGGTGGTCTAAAAAAATCGAAACTCATTTTTTGAGTTTTTAAAAACAGTCTTGATTTAAAAATTGATTTTTTAAACTAAAAAAAAAAACAAAAACTGGTTACCAAACTGAAAAAAAAAAGCCGTGATTCTAATTTCGCATGTAGGATTCCCAATTCACTAAATTTGTTGGTGCTCATGCTCTTTGACTTTGCACCTTTACCCATTTGATTTATAGCAAAAAAATATGTCTCACTCAGTTGAGTTTATGACATATTAGATCTTGTGGAGACAAAAATTTCCTTAGGCAGGAGTGAAGTATTTACTCAAAAAGTAGATTTTTTGTTTTTTGTTTTTCCTAAAGTAGAAGTATATATCACGATTAGGAAAGTCAGAATAAGCTTTACACAATAGGGGCATGAGAAACCGGATCAATGAGATGAAATAAGAGAAGGAAAAAAAAGGATGACAGCGCATCCTTTATGAGCTGACGTCAGGAAAGTCTGCGTGAAAAAAAAAAATGTCAGCTGCGTGAAAAAAAAAATGATCGAATTATGCGGGACGGAAGGGGTATGATGCATGTATGAGTCCTACACATCGAAGATATTAGCTTTAGCAAAACTAGAAAATTCCAAGACAGTGAAGTCAAAATCGCATTTATATATGCGAGTGAAAGAAGGTTAGTGTCTGTATATGAATTTCTGTTTCGCTAATTTAGGCGTAAAAAATTCACTCTTGCATTTTACCCCATCTTAAACCATTCGAAAAATAAATTAGGTTATCACTGAATTTAGTCATTGCGTTGTATCCTTTTTATTGACTACAATAATTATACGGTGCAAGAGTGAAAGTTTATGTCTTTGTCCAAATTATAAGTTAAGTTTGAGTCATTCACGTAGAGAGAAGGCAAAGGATTTTCTAGCCTTTCAAGCTTTTGTATTGTTCTTTGTGTCCAATTCAAGTTTTTAACTTAAAGACGTTAAATTAGCCACGCGTTTTATTTTTACTTGATAATTGATCTTCGGAAACTTCAGAAGTTCGTAGATTAATTGTGTTTCTCCATGTCTAGTACTTGCACATTTTTGAAAGCCTCAGATCGTCTACTACTATAAGAGATCGGCCAACCGTAGTAGCACGTAAGGCAGCATGCACGAGACAACGTGATAATTAGTAGACGTGAAACCCATGTGCTAAATAGAGGAAGCGTGTAAGACTCGATTGAGTTGGATCTTGAATATAGTTCATGAAAAACCAGACTCGATGGAGTTGTGATTTGATTAAAATGCTAAAGGTCGTATTACTCTTGAATGGAACCGCAGAGGTTTTCAATGCAATAATACGTGCTTAATAACCCTTACGATTTACTAAGAAAATGGCCCACAAAGATTATTAAAAAAATAGCTCTGACAGTTAAAATTACTAAGCGTTCAGGGATTATCAAAAACTAAGCTTTAGAGATAAATTGAAGTCAGCTCTCAGAGGTGGATTCATCCAGATCAATGTCCCTCTAGTTTTATTAAGAAATTGATCCTTAGTGTTAATAAATTGGGTCAGTGGACCCATTATCCGCCCACTAACAGATAATGTGTATTTGTTAGTTTGGATAAATACAGTTATTTAGAGAATATTTATCTCTTAAGTGTTTGAGATAAATACAATCTTTATCTCTTAAGAGTTGGAGGTAAAGCCAGTCTCTAATTGTATCTCTATATAAAGGCTAGAGATATCCCAATAAATAATAGGTCAATAGTAATAACCCTCTCTCTATAGCACTCTTTCTAGAGCAATCACCAAGCTCTAGGATTTGGTTCGTGAACGAAGAACTCGACTCTAGTAGCCGTTTTCGTACCTGCGAAAAAGATCAAGCGTGTTGGAGGCTCGTAACAACAAGGATCCTACGTCGGAATATTCGGAGACTTCATACGGTATGTTTCCGAACCCACTACGTGTTACGTGGTAGCACAATAATTGTTGTAATCGTTTCAACATTGGTATCAGAGCATGATTACTTGTTGATTCGCCTTTAACATGCTAGATTAATTTATGTGCATGTTGCGATTTTTTCCGGATACATGAACGAGACCCATTACAAAAATTCAAAATTTATTGAGCATGTTTTCTGAAAATTAATTATATATTTTTGTTCTCCTATGGTTGAGGATGAACTCCGTAAAATTTCGTGATCATTTGATGCATGATTTGTGAGAAATCACGATTTTATTTTTCAAGAAAACTGTGGTTTTTTCGAGTTTTGAGACTTAAATTCGGAGCATGATATTCAGTTTTTATCATGATCGTTTGGTACATAATTAATCTATGTCGCATAAGCTTTCCAACGATATATCTTACGCATTATTTGGCTTAAAAACGAGAGAGATATGGCATTCGGAAGTTGGCATCGTGGAGAATTAGGGTTTTTCAATGAAGAAGATCAACAGTGAACCCACGCGCGACACGCGCTCAAGCCGAGCCGCAGACGCGCGCCACACGCGAAGGCAGCCGTACACGTATCACACCCGCCAAGCCGCGCCCTCACAAGCTACCACGCGTGCCCACGCGCCAAAAGAGGCTGCTGGAACGCGCGCCACGCGCGACACGCGCCGCACGCGCCAAGCCAAGTTTGATTCCACGCGTGCCCACGCACGCGCGTGTAACACACGCGCCTGTTAAAAAAAATCCCAGTGGCAGCCCCACGCGCAGGTGGCGCGTAGAGACGCGTGAGGTATTTTTCGACGGTTTTTTGACCCACCACGGGCGCGTGGAGCTCCTTTTTGGCTTCTGTATTTTTTCTATGGTATTAAATTTACCTCAATACCCTCTGTGTGTGTTCTGTTTAATTGTTAAATGATTTTTTCTAGAAAAAATAACTTTAAAATTTTGTTTTGATGCACTCAAAATTTTTATTTAATTCCAGAGGGTATATTAGGGATAAATTTACTGTTTACCAATTTTAAGAATTTATCTCTCATTTTTTAGCCATTTAAAAATATTTTTTTGTGGTACTTATGTGTTCCCAAAAATACGAATAATGCGCAAATATTAATTTTTGCACTTTGTGAGCAGAAATAAATATTATGGAGAGTTATATGACATAGATGAATTATGTTTTATTTATTTGCCTTGATTAGTGTTATGGTTTAAATATATATTTTTTGTTGATATATTTGTTGGGTTTTTGGTAAGCCCACACCTCTTTAAACCCAATTTCAAGGCATTTACGCTCGTTTTCCTTGGAAGAAGAATGTGGCCTATTCATCCATTTAAATTACCCTTTAACTTGTTATTTGAGCATGCTGGTTTTAGGTTAAATGGATGGATGCTAGATTGGCATTCTAAAGAAACTTATGTTTATGTGTTTACTCTTGTTTTAAGAAAATTCTTTTGAGAATAATGTGCTGTGCGGCATCTCCATTTGTTTTATTGGAGTAGTTTGTAGTAGGATTCTCAAAGATGTTGTATTCTACTATTTTCCTGTATATTTACAGAAAGCCTTGTACAGGGATGTAATTTCGCACGCACATTATTCAAGTCAGAATTTTCTTAGCATAAGTTATTAGAATGCCAATGGGGCTCAGTTGAGTCCTTGCACACTTTATTGCATGGTGCAATTTTATATTGTTCTAAATTATCATGTGGATGATTTATTATATTGTGGCTTATATAATGATGAAATTTATTGCGAAAAATTACTTGAAAAATATTTTTCCCAACTCACATACATGGGAGATGATTACGAGCTTAGCAAATTTTTGATTTCATGATGTGAGGAAGGATTATGTTTTTCATTTGAATTTTTTGAAATAAATAGAAGGATGTATAATTAATGTCTTTTCCTTGCGCAATCTAATGTAGTGAATATAATGGCCACCAAGAATGTCATAGCTGATCTCGTTAAGGGTGAGAAACTTAACGGAGACAATTATGACGTTTGGCACAAAAAGATGAAATTCATGCTGAACGAACAAGAGCTCGAGGAGCACTTGACCAAGGAGATGGTCGCGCCAACTGAGGCGCAACCCCTAAGAGACCACACTGCCTACCAGAAATGGAATCAGAAAGATCGTAGTGCGCGCTACACCTTGTTGAGCAGCTTGCAAAATGATCTAATCGGGCAGTATGATGAACTTCCAACTTGCAAAGCTTTATGGGAGCAGCTCAAGTTCTCTTTTGGTGGAACCTCAACTACGCGGCTTCGTAGCCTTGTGATTAAGTTTGAGGAGTACACAAAAGACCCTAAACATACCATGAGTGAACATCTAAGGATGATGTCCAATATGATTGGTAAGCTGAGGGATGCTGGCCATGCGCTCACAGATGAGCAGCAAGTCAGAGCTGTCATAAGGTCCCTTCCTGCCTCATGGGCCAATATGAAACATATATTGACTCATAGTGAAAACATCAAGAACTTTTCTGATGTTTCACAGCATGTCATCCTTGAGGACGAGACTCGAGATGCTGACAAGACCCTTGCTTATGTCGCCCAAGGGGGATCACGCAATGCAAATGGCAAGCGCGGAAGACAAAGTAAGAAAGGTAAGAAAGGCGAGGCTAGCACTTCTGCGCCAAAGGAAGGAAAAATGAAGAAACGCAAGAAAGGAAAACGTGGTGGGAAAAAGGATCTGTCTAAAGTTAAATGCTTCAACTGTCAACAGAAAGGACACTTCGCTCGTGATTGCACTGAGCCGAAGAAGGTACTTTCAGAATCTCTCTCTCAGTTATATGTTTCCTCACATGTGATGGTTGCTCATTCCCAACCTGTGTGGTTTGTGGATACAGGTGCAACAAAACATGTAGCACGTGATCGAGAGGGGTTCGTAGATTATCACCGGATTCCAGCGGGTAGCAAACATATCTTCATGGGAAATAATAGCTCCGAAGAGGTGCTAGGGGTTGGTTCTTACCAGCTCAAGTTGCGCACTGGGCGCACATTGATTCTTGAGGATGTGCGATATGCACCCACTGTTCGGCTTAATCTACTTTCAGTTACTGCTTTATTAGACAGTGGTTTTTCCTTTATTTTTAAGGGTAATAAGTTGGACATCTTTTTGGATGATGTTTTGTTCGGACATGGTTTTCGCATGGATAGTCTTTTTCAATTGGATTTAAATGATTCACAGTCCTCTTATTCTTATGTTGTGAATGATAATATTGTGAATGATTCTACCACCTGGCATGCAAGACTGGGCCACATAGGCCAAGATAGAATGACTCGTTTGGCTAGAGAAGGCCTTTTGGGCCCACTCGCAAGAGTCAATCTACAAACTTGTGAGGCTTGTTTGGCCGGTAAAGCATGCAGGAAGCCTTTTGGAAAGGCTGTGAGAGCAACTCAACCACTTGAGCTAGTTCACTCTGACATATGCGGACCTATGAGTGTAAAGGCACGCCATGGCGCCTCTTATTTCCTTACACTGATAGACGATTATACGCGATATGGTTATGTGTATCTGATATCTCACCGCTATAAAGCTTTGGACTGTTTCAAACACTTTGTAGCTGAGGTTGAGAATCAGAAAGAGAAGAATTTAAAAACTCTTTGCACTGACCGAGGACGCGAATATTTGTCAGATCACTTCAAGAAGTTTTGTGAGGAAAAAGGGATACGCAGGCAACTTACTATTCCTAATACTCCACAACAAAATGGCGTTGCGGAAAGAAGGAATAGAACATTGTTAGACATGGTTAGGTCTATGATGGCGCAAGCAAACCTCCCAATATCTTTTTGGGGGGATGCTCTTTTGACTGCAGCCTATATACTTAATCGAGTGCCTTCACAATCAGTCAAGTCCACCCCATATGAGCTTTGGAATGGCCAAAAGCCAAATTTGGATAACTTGCGCCCATGGGGCTCAGCAGGTTATGTTCACAGTATTTCTCATAAGTATGGGAAACTAGGGCCTAGAGCTAAAAAGAGTATCTTCTTGAGGTATTCTGAAAACTCTAAAGGCTATGTGATGTATGGTGAACATCCAAATGGTGGAAAGACTGAAATAGAGTCTCGTGATGTCGATTTCATAGAGAATGATTTTCCTAGCATTGGAGACACAAGTAAGAATCTTGACCTCTATGAATTAGAGGAAGTTGAAGCCACTTTACCATCTCCAAGCGAAGGTGGGGGATTAGTTCCTCATCCTATTGTCGCTGAAGATAGTATAAGTGATCTTCAACCTAGTGGGAGCATCCTAGACAGTGGGAGCACACCATCAAGACCATCAGGTCAACAAGATTCTCAACTGCGTAGAGGTGCACGAGGAAGAGTTCCACGTCGTCGTTTTGAGATTGACGGTGAAATTCTTATGTGCACTCCAACTGATGAAGATGAGCCCACTTTTATGGAAGAAGCCTTATCTTCACCTGCTAGTAATGAGTGGATGGCTGCAATGAAAGATGAGTTGAGCTCAATGGAGAAGAATCAGGTCTGGGAGTTGGTTGACCTTCCGCCAGGGCGCAAGACTATTGGAAACAAGTGGGTTTTAAAAGTCAAGCGCAAGGCAGATGGGTCTATTGACAAGTATAAGGCACGTCTTGTGGCGAAAGGCTATACCCAACTGCGGGGTGTGGACTATGAAGACACTTTCTCCCCAGTGGTGAGATTTGCTTCAATTCGCCTGATCCTAGCTATTGTCGCCCAGCAGGATTTAGAACTTTTTCATATGGATGTTAAGACTGCGTTTCTCAATGGAGAACTAGACGAAGAGATTTATATGGCTCAACCTGGGTTTTGAAGTCAAGGGACATGAGCGCAAAGTTTGCCGGCTCAAACGTTCTATATATGGTCTCAAACAATCGTCTAGGCAGTGGGTTTCATCATGCCATTACCTCTATAGGTTTTGAAATGATTGAACAAGACCATTGCGTTTACGTAAAACGATCCAAGAAAAATATTCTGATCCTTTCTTTGTATGTGGATGACATTCTTTTAGCTAGGAATGACATGAGTTCCATTGTCGCCACTAAGCAGTGGCTGTCCTCAACTTTTGAGATGAAGGACATGGGAGAAGCTAATTATGTGCTCGGGGTTAAAATCATACGTGATCGTCCAAAGAGACTTCTCGGTTTGTCTCAAGAGACATACATCAAGAAAGTCATTGAACGATTCCGTATGCATAACTCAAAACCCATAGACACTCCAATGGACAAGGCGTGTACTTTAACAACAGACCAATGCCCAAAGAATGATGAGGAAAAGAATCGGATGTCCAAAGTGCCTTACGCGGCTGCAGTTGAGAGTCTGATGTACGCTATGTTGTGTACGCGTCCAGACATCTGCTTTGCCGTTGGAATGGTGAGTCGTTATCAGAGTAATCCTGGACCCGCTCATTGGAATGCGGTGAAGAGGATTCTTCGATACTTATGTGGAACCGCTGATCTCGTCCTGTGCTATCATGGTGGAGACTTGAGATTGAGAGTATACAACGATGCTGATTGGGGCGCTGATAGAGATGAGCGCATATCCACTTCAGGTGGAGCTATCTCTTGGTACAGCAAGAAAAATTCTTGCATCGCCCTATCCACGATAGAGTCGGAGTATGTTGCTTGTTCAGCAGCAGTCCAGGAAACTGTTTGGTTGAGGTCATTCTTACAGGCTCTAGGGGTTACAGCTCATGCAGATGAGTCTGTCACTGTTCACTGTGACAATACAGCTACCCTAGATTTTGTAAAGGACCCCAAATATCATGGGAAGGCCAAACACATAGGCCTTCGTTATCACTTCATTAGAACTTTAGTTGCGCAAGGAGAGGTGACCATGAAGCATATACCTACTGGCAGAATGGTGGCTGATCCTTTGACCAAGCCTATTGCTAGAGATGTTTTCCTTTCTCACATTAGGAGTATGGGACTACGTAGGTTTTGATATGTTTATGGCATCTTATGTACTTGACATTATTTATTACATTAAATTTTCGTTCCTTGATTTGAGTTTATTATGGAATGAATGAATAATCTTTGTGATTACATATACATCCTTATTGAGAGTGTCACCAGGCTTGAATTGACCCACTCACACGGGTAATTCACCTTGGCGCTAAGATAGCGAGCAAGATGAGACATAATTGTCTTAAGCGCCAAGTGGGCGAATAAGATGATACAGCTTATAAAGCAAACATGTCGCCTTAGTTGGAGCTAAGATGAGACCTAAAAAATGTAGGTCGATCATAGAGTATCTCCACAACTCTATGTAGCCTGCTTACAGCCGAATGTGAGATTTCAGGCAGGCACTATGAGAGTGACTGGGCTGAAAAACTCAGGTTAGGCGCTTGTACAGCGACTAGACTTAGATTCGTATGGCGTATTTTATTATACATTTATGTGACACGCCCTTGCGGGTTACGCCATAGCATGCAAATCATACTGCATGTGCTAAATGCAGACCGACAGTGGGAGTGACGAATGAATCCCTGCTTCGTCACTGTGTGAGCCACTTGGATCAAAATTTTTGATCCTATATGGTACCCTTTTCACCTTAGACTATGTCATGAAGAGGATACTCAATGTCGCTACTTTAGCATGTACCCTTGGATCATGGATGATGCGGTCTCGCGGGGCATGTCTAGGAAAGCGGTTGGGTCTAATTGGAATGACATGAGGGCTTTGGGAAGAAAGTTCAATATTACATCATGTTGTGTGATTCATAGCCCGGGCGACTTTGTCGATTTTCGTTTCGATATGAGTCATGAATACATAACATATGAGAGGTTTAACACTGCTCACTATGAGGGATTTGAGAGTGTTTAATCTGGTGTAGTTGAACTATCTGGGGTACATACGAGATTTTTTTAGAGTGATGTATTGTGTTAGTTTGGTGATAACTTAATACAATACTCCTCAACTGGACATCCTTTCTCGTAGGTCGCACGTTCCATTTCCTGTATGAGGAGATGAGTGGACGAGAGATAAAGAGGGACTGTACGATTTATTTGCCCTGTCTGTGGGCGAGTGGGAGCTGTTAATAAATTGGGTCAGTGGACCCATTATCCGCCCACTAACAGATAATGTGTATTTGTTAGTTTGGATAAATACAGTTATTTAGAGAATATTTATCTCTTAAGTGTTTGAGATAAATACAATCTTTATCTCCTAAGAGTTGGAGGTAAAGCCAGTCTCTAATTGTATCTCTATATAAAGGCTAGAGATATCCCAATAAATAATAAGTCAATAGTAATAACCCTCTCTCTATAGCACTCTCTCTAGAGCAATCACCAAGCTCTAGGATTTGGTTCGTGGACGAAGAACTCGACTCTAGTAGCCGTTTTCGTACCTGCGAAAAAGATCAAGCGTGTTGGAGGCTCGTAACAACAAGGATCCTACGTCGGAATATTCGGAGACTTCATACGGTATGTTTCCGAACCCACTACGTGTTACATGGTAGCGCAATAATTGTTGTAATCGTTTCAACACTTAGGATTCATCAAGACAAGGTGACTCGAGGAAAAAAAAATAGACTCAAGGAAATGGAAAACTCGGGCAAGAGGACCAGGCTCAAAATATAAGGTCAGCCTAGAGTAAGGTGGTGAGCAAATGTAGTTGGGTAGAAGTTGTTGGCTGGATACCTACCAAAGCTAAGAGTTAATGTAGGGCTTTCAGGTGGGATTGGGCCCAAGTTTCCTTAAACTTGGTCACCAAGTTGAGGAAGCCAGGCTCTAAAAGAGCCATGTTCGAAGAGATGTGGCCAAATACAGGACTGTGAGAGGTGTTGGGAGGTGCGCATGTGTCAACTAGGGGAGAGGAAGATGTAGTCAGATTAGGTACCACTTGGTCAGTAGGAGATTTGAGTCGCATATCCATCAAAGGGGTTGACTCCAATGTTGACTCAGCTTGGAATTCATCCGTGCCAAACTCATCATCTACATCCGAGATAACGGAGGGAATATTGGTAATAGGGTGATCAATTTCAATAGCATTATCCGATTAATCGGCGACGGGAATGTCCATCTCCTCATCATCACTCCATGCATCGTATATAGCAGTTTGGTCGGAGTCTGGGGACAACGGTATGGGTGTCACCGGTGAAAATGATGTGAAGATAATGCAGTTTTGGTCCCGCTGGAGTATCCACCTTGCGAATTCTTGAAGTGCAATTGAAGTATAAATTGGGTAGAGCACGGATGGCTTCCGTGTAGATAGGTTGTCCCAGTTCGAACATGAGTGGGAGCTGATGTAGTTCCTATAAATAACGCATTTGGCGATGAAAAGCTTCAGTGATGTTGTCGTCATCCTCCCTGCATTCGTCCACCATGTGACCTCTACATCCACAACAGAAGCAAATTCGAAACAGTTTCTCAAATTTAAAAGGAAGCCAGATAGTATTTCCATTCAAGAGGTGAAGATATACACCCAAAAGTAACGATTCAGAGACATTAAGACGAACAAAGATGCGGAAGAAATATGTGTTGCGCACCCGAGTGAGAGACCGGTCAGTACGTATAACTTGGCAAAGAATATCACAATTTGTTTAGCCAATGTCATAGAGTAGCAGTCACTTGGATATACATAACTCGTACCCACAAATCCACTGTTGGAAATGTAACCTGGGCATAAATCATATGTCCTGTCCATGCTCGAAGAATGAGGATGGTACCTTCAAAATTTCAAGATCCATTATACAATACCAGTTCAGCCTCGATAGCTAAATCGAAGTGGAATAGGAAAAGATTACGTAATTTCTCCACTCCAATGTCCCCATATATTTAGATGCCAGTGATGATTGACAAGGCGTTGGAATTGAGATATGAGTCGAGTGAAGGAAGAGAATTTAAGTTTCAGTCTTGGTTATTAGAACCCCTGTGTGGGTTAATATTGTTATTTAGAAATTTTTACTTAGTCTTGTTGTTTCAATTATGATAGTACGCTAAGAGTACTATATTACTCCATGATTTAGTGGCTCTGACTGGCTAACGATTCTAAATTGATTGAGTTTGAGGTCATTATTGTATTAGTGTAAATGATCAAGTAAGTATTAACGTTCCAAAAATCCCGGTATGTTACACAATATGTTGAAGAAAAGTTCCTAGTAGGAGACTATTGATCAAAGGTTTGAATCTTAGTAGTGAGGCTACCAACTAGTACAATCTTTGATGCTAAGCAAAGTGGATGGTATCACTGAAACTTGATTTACTTGATCAGATCCATAATGTTGCTTCGATGTGCCCTATTGGGCCCTTAAAATTATGTAGACTTGTGATACTTTATCGATGAAAAGAAAATAAGTTATAAAGGCTTCATAAAAAGTTGCGCAATTTGCCTCAGGATTAGCGTCGGAGAATAGATCATTTTTCACCTAAAGCAGATGGGGTGAGCCCACAGGGAGTCACCAACGAGGGTAACCCATCCTTTATGATTGAAGATCTCATGAAAAAAGTTCAATGGGTAGGAACAACCCATAGAGCGTCACTTGTGATAAAAGTAGCACCTTTGTATTAATAGGATAGTGTCTCTTCCCCATCTGTGCGATACTTATGCTACTTCGTATGACGTCTAGGAAGGGGTTTTCCCTTAATGAGCCCGAGTCGAATAATTTCAATAGGTACATGTCACACGTACCCTTGGAGGACTCACATAAATGAGAGTGGTTGTGAGGCCGCGATTATGGGAAACATGGGCCATTCCCCAAAGAATCTCATGAGAATCAAGAGAAGAGTACATGGCCATTAATAGCGCTAACTCGCGAACTAAGTCCCATGTCAGCATTGTGTGTGTGACAACTGAAGTTTGAGCAAGAAGCTTAATTCAAGGCGTAGTCCATTACGGCTCTCTCAAATGGAAGTTGTCAACATTAAGTGTTAGTTCAAACCTGGAAGGCACTAACACCTATTGCACAGTACAAGTTGCCCATCTTTTTATGTATTTTGTATTTTTACTACTGTACGAGTCTATATTGTTTGAAAACCATGGCTTTATTTTGCATAATAATAATAATAATAATAATAATAATAATACAAGGAGGTTTATGTATTTATCATGATTTTTCATTGATATGTTTTTAAATGCTTTAAATTTTGTTGGAATTGTGAGACTTTATAAACATTTCATCAGTGGCTTTTTAAGTATTTTAAATTATCATTTTATTTTATCAAAATAGTGGGGGATTGTTGAAATATTTTAATAAATAAAATGTACACTACAACATTATAATTATATTGCAATTTATGGCTATATGGTATTTATTTACATGTAAATCATGAAATGAGTTACAAATGCAATAATGAGTATTATTAATTCATATTGATTTATGGTGTGTATAATATAGTTTATTATTTGGCATTATTGAGAATTATTATCATTATTTCATGAGTTACAAAATTTTTAAGCTTACTTATGTGGCTAATAAATGGATTATGATTAACCGTGTATATAAGGCCATAATGTGTGACATAAAAAAAAAAAAAACCTTAAAGTTACTATGTTTCCAAACTTAGTGTATTCTACTCTAGTATCATAATGTATTATATATATATATATATATATATATATATAGAGAGAGAGAGAGAGAGAGAGAGAGAGAGAGACGCACGCACACACACACTTGGGCAAAGTGATCGTAGACTGATTCATACCGCCTTCCTGTGGACGTGCACATAGAAGAGACATAGCTGCATCAATGTATTTTATCTTAGAGACTTTATCTGCCATCAATACCTGCACGTAGAGAGGCGATATCGATAACGTCTTTAAGACAGCGACTTTGTCGCGACTCTCACGGACCAACTATTTTTATATCCTTCTAATACTCTAGCTTACACAATTTTATCTAGAGTCTATGCCGAATTACTTTCAATTATTTACTGTTATTTTGATATGTTTAATCATCTAGTGTTGTTAATATTTTTATTGTAAAAAATACAAATCAAACCTTAAATCTTTTAACATTTATCCCGTCGCGTCGCGTTCATGTGCAATTTGCACTCGAAATTCTGGCTAATAACTATATTCTACCCCTTCGGTCGGATACTGAACCTGCTTTAACAGAGGCAGCACCTCTTCCTTTGTCATGAAATTTTGTAACTCGCGGTCCCAGGCTATTTCAGGGGTAATTCTTGGGCCCAAACTGGTGTAACTCCTTCGAAGGCTTGCCCTATGAAACTTCCAAATAGGCTTGATATTGGAGGTGGCTATTCATTTCAAGGTTGAGGTGTTCAGACAGGACTTGGCATAATAACTTGAGGTGGCACTACCCCTTTGTACTCTGGGTGGCGGCATTCCGTTAGAAGTATGCGGAGTTACGCTCTCTCTGGATTTTGAAATCATCTGAAGTAAAAGTTACTGGTTAGCACAGAGTTGCTCAAGTGGGGACGATGCTTCCTTTGTACTATGATTCGCAGCCAGTTGTTCCGCTGTCTCAGAGGTCTGATTTGGTTCTACTTCTTCAAGCAGTGGCCTTTCATGATTCGTTAGAGGGTCAAGTAAGGACATTGGGACATGTTCCTGCGACATCCTGCCGACCGGCTTTGCCAGTCCTAGTAACCATGCATCTAGACAGCCAAAACGAATACCTAGAACACCAGGCTATAGTAAACAAGAACATGTCACCTGCCGGTGGGCTTGATCAACAGCGGAATCGCCAAATATAGGTAGCAAGCGCTACCTACGGGTATTAGGGTCACTTGCTACTCTCTATGTGCAGGGCGTTGCAATTGGTTCGGAATGGTGTTAGGGCTCAAATTTCAGTGATCTTGAACAATAATGAAGCTGGCAAAAAGATACTCATAAAGATGTTTTATTGTTATTATAGATTCATGAATGAAAAATTGCTTGAATAGAAGGGGGTATTTGTGGGCAATGTTTCCTCGCGGATCATGGAACCCAAATGTTTATTTTTCGAGTCTGAGTTCACTGCCTCGCTCGCCCCAGGCTGACTGGCTCGAGACGTGGTTGATCTTAGGCGAGGTCTGTCCTTTCTCTGAGACTGTTTTCTCTCGAATCTATCGTCCTTATGGATTTACTTTCTTTAGCCCTACCATGGTCCCCGAGGACTTGGTCATTTTTAGTTCTTAAGAGCTCCGATTTGTAGACCCTAAGGGTTACCTTCCTTGAAAACCGAGTAATAGGGCTTTTAGAATTGTAATCCAATGCAATGGTCCTGAATTTCATGCTTAAGCACATCAAGCCTGGTGTTTTTAATTTCATGCTTTCTGACATGTGGGTTTCGTGTCTATTAATCATAGAGGTCGTCACGCGCGCGCTACTCAATTAGGCGGTCCCCTACTGCATAAAAATCTCGAAAATGAGGAATTAGGCCATCTTTGGCGGGGAGATGCAATTTCAGCTCTCAAAAGACTAAAATACTTGCCAAGCTTTAGCTTCTCACGCTTTTGGACTATTACACTGCGGATGGACTCTAAAAGGAAGAATCAATCTAAATAATGTCAGGTCCTCCTTATAAGGGGAACTCTATCCCAACGCAGCGAATTTCTCGTACATGGAGCGTGTCTTTTGTGTCTCGTACAAGAGTGTGACAATGATTCTCAACGGCCTGATTGATGTGGATCCTCCACATCAATCAGGCCGGCCATTTAAGATAGGCCCAAGCATTCACATCATCGAATAGACCAACCATCTTTGCTATTTCCTTCCCAAATATCATTGCCCCACTTGTTGAGTACAAGCTATTGAATTTCTTTTTCATTTTTTTTATTTGTTTTGCTAAGACAAACCTTTCGTTATAGCAACTCAAAGAGAAAGTAACTCCAAGCAGTTGCCCTGTGATCAAGGACGTTTGTGCCCTCCCTTTAACTTCCCGGATTCAAACTTTAAAGCCAGCACTATGAGGAAAAAATCTCCTTAGAGCGTACCAGCCGACATGGGAGTGCACCCTTAAGATTGTCTGAGAAGGGACTTAATCTCGGTTAACGTTAATACTTACTGGCTCGAGAATACCTCTTAGCGTCCGACTAAAAAAAAAAGTACAGAGAAAGTGCATAAACGAGTAGTTGGCCTTGAAATTGACAATGACCAACATGATTTTAGAGGAAAGCAATCAAGGATAGACATTGCCACTGTTTGCAACTTTCAAACTAAGTGATAGTGGGGTAAAATCGATGCAGATTTTAATAAGATCCAGTAGCCGCGTACAAGATCCTAGTGCATGCTATTTAATTGACTTGACGGTAATGTATGTAGAGAAAGTTGTAAAAATGTATACAGAGAAAGCAAGTAAGGAGTAAATGTTGTCCGACATACCCTAGACCTGTGAAGGTATTTAAAGAGAGCTAGACGAGATTTTATTCTCTTAATGGGAGACAATTACATGAGAGGTAGTCATCGAGAGGGATTATTTTTCTTATCCGATAGGCATCACAATGTATAGCAAACAAACGAGCAACTATAAGTAAAGAACATAACATCAAGATTAAAGCGAAATTGGCCTTCTATGAAATTAGCCTTGGAAATTGATTTCCAATTTTACTGGCGAACCACACAACATAAATGGAATTGAATTGTTCCAATCCCAAGTCCATGCAACCTTTCATGATGTACTAATATTGCAACTTGCACACTTGAGGGTCCAAGAATTAGTTACCTTAGGTTAAATCTGGAATGCATCTGGATGCCATCTGAAGTATAAACATTGAATATACAACTTGGTCAAGCCAAATATGCTGCGTTGCCCAAAAAAAAAAAAAAAAAGAAGGAAAACTGAAGTATATTATGATCGACAATAACCAATATCCCTCCAAAGACGGTAAAAAAGCCACCCAGGAGGAGAATCACACCACATAGAGTGAGAAGCACCATTTCCTTTTCTTCCTACAAAACTAAATTTCACTCCAAAAATGAAATACTCCCGCATTACCATTTCCAGTTCAAGCTTCAAGAGCAGATTTTTGGTTGAGCATGTTGGTGAAAAGCTTCGCATTAGTGTCAAACAAGCCCGAACTCTTGAATCGTGACATTTCGCAGAGCAGTTTCCTGAGGTAAGTTCTTTTAACAAGGAAGTATTTGTACCAGAAAATATCTTTTTTCACTAATGACTTCACTTTGATTAAATGTCACTAAATGACATTTACTATTTATTATTTCTGAAGAGATAATGGAAGATTCAAAAAGTTGAAAAAACCAAAATTTTGAGAATGTGTCCTTATCGATAAGAGATAAGTGTGGTTGATTACTTATTAATTAGTGGATAGTTATTTTCTAAGTAGATAGTTTATTTTTAAGTGGGTAGTTTGTCTTGTAATAGTAGTTATTTTCTACAAAGTCTCTAGTATAAATGGTAGGTCAAAGAAGGAGCAATGATCATCAATCATCAACCAGACAAATCAAGACTTTTTCAAGTCTTTTTATTTCTTTTGTTTAGAGGCTTTTGCTGCCGACCGATAGGAATTTCAGTTTGTTGTTAAACATAAGCTCTTTTTATCATTTATGGGCGCGCAATCGTTCTACTTTTTACTTTTCATTTTCATTTTCATTTTTCATTTTCAGAGAAGTCCCCAGGCCCTAGGAGGAAAAAACATCCCACGCTTTTAAATCGATTGTGCCACAAGTGCATAAATCGATAGTGAGTTTGCCCAAACAGGAAGCTACGTGTTTTTCCCATTTTCCCTGTGAAGAAATCTCAGACAAACCTCTAAACAAGAACTAACAGGATATGTCTATTTTACACCGTGTTATTCTATTTCATACTCTCATTCGTCACTTAAGGATTTTGTTTCATCGTTTATGCATTCTTTAACAATAAAATGAGATTGTGAAATAGCATATAGGATATGAAATTAGACGCTCAGTACTAAATATTAGCCCCGAACTCATTCTTTTTTTCCGATCACAAACATACCTGAAGTTGGTTAAAGAACATAACATCTCTCAAGCACTATGTCAAGGAGCTTCAATAGCTCGGGCAGTTCTTATAAGTACTACTCCAGCCTTTTCCCAAGCGAACCGGGGGAAGAGGCAGAAGAGTCGGGGAAAGGGTTTTTAAGAGGTCGTTTTGAATTTATTCTAAAATAGTCAAATATGTTTCAAACGGTTTAGAACAAGAATCTGTAGTGCTTGGCAAAAAAAGACAGTGTTTAAAATATCGCAAAAAAAAAGTGTGTTTAAAACAATTGAACAATTTTTCTGTGGTTTATAGCCTAAAACGCTTCTAAAGAAACGTATTTAACTGACAAAAGTATTAGATTATCTTCATATTTTTTAAAATGTGACATTGAATGCCTTTTTTTGTGTCTGTTTTTTGGAGACCGTTTTTTAGGTCTTCATTGTTTACCGTATGCAACCAAATAGAAAGAAAGGGTGAGTTGAGGACACCATATAGAACGTAAAGGTGAGCAAATCTTTGAAAATATTTATAGAAGATGTAAGAGTATACAAAATAGTGAAAAAAATAACCATGGTATATAGCTTACTTATTCTAAAATTCTTGTCTATAAAAATAGTGAGAATCTTGGAGTCACCTTCATTGAATGCAATGAAGGCATTGGAGTTATCACTTACGAGGCAAAAATCACCACATTTACCAGAAGGGTGTGTTTGGATATGAGATTTTAAAATACTGGATATTTTTAAATGTCCTCATTTCGAAATTCTCTGATTTACAAATTTTATCATTTTGAAATATCTTGTTTTGAAGAAAAGAAACAAAATATTGTTAAAAAAGGTGGGAGACAGGATTCTTAAAAAATAAGAAAGTAGTTATTGTAAATTTGTCAATTACTAACTGGAGGATTTGACAAATAACTAGTTTAAACTAAGGATTTGAACTGTGAATTTAGAGACCCTAAATTCACAGTTCAAATCACTTCAAAATTTTGAAAATTCTCTTTTGAATTATCCAAACAAGATATTTTGTTCAAGTGATTTACAAATACCCTACCAAAGTCAAATTTCCTATTCAAATCATATATCCAAACACACATTAAAAAGCTTACAAGTTTTCGGCTGCTATTTCCGCAACTATTACCAAAAAGGAAATAAATTCCAGTACAAGTTGATTAAAATAAATTCCAGTACAAGTTGATTAAAACTATTTTCCAAAAACTGCTTTTGTTCAATCTAAAATCTGTTTTTGAGAATTAATTCATACCAAACGGATTATAAGTCTTGCTTCACCTTCGTCCAATGTTTTTCACTTACCACCGGCCTGATGAACCAGCCATCCACACTTAAGAGCACATGTATTTACAACAAAATCCAGGAGCATGCAACACTTACGATATGCAAGACATAATCTTCCTATTCGTAGCTTTGCGCCAAAATCTGTCATTTTCATGACCGGAACAGCTCCAACCAGAGCAACATTCTTGAGAACTACTCCACAAGGAGGAGGGTGTACCAAATCCATCTGACATATGTCTCATCATTAAGCTGTTGAGGTTAAAGCTATTTTTACGCTGCACCCTATACTTAGGAGTCAGTTGCACCCAACACTCCGTAATTCTCAAATTGACACCCAGCACCAAAAATTTTAAAAACTTGGTATCCAACACCAATTGACGGTCAAAATGACCTTTGACCAGACGTCTGTTAACTTTTTAAGGGCAAAATGGTCTTTTCATCCATGAAATCCTAGTCAGCTCCAACCCTTTAAGCCCAACGTCATTTTTCTCTTCCCCATCTCTCTCTCTCTCTCTCTCTCTCTTCTTTGTTTCTCTCAGTGCCCCCAACCACCGTGCACCAAGAACCCGCCTCTAGCGTCCCCGCGGTCTTTGGTCCAGCGTGGCCCCACGCGCTCTTCACTTAGCCTGACCTGTCACTCTCACCCTCGATTTGGACCACTGATTATATGGTGATAATGTTGTGCAGTGGCTGATTGGGCTCACCGGAGATCGATGGGGAGATCGCGTGATGGGGTGATTTGGTATGTTGTGATTACGGCAGTAGGCAGGGAGTGTCTGAAGGTCGTTCGATTGGAGGCGATAACGGCTTATTAAATGGTCACCGGTGGTCCAACGCCCGTTATTGGTGGTAGTCATTCGGTTTGAGGTGGTGACCGTGGGTGAGGGAGGGATTGGTGGTTTTGGGTGGTTATAGGTGAAGGATTTGTGGCAGAGGCCACAATCATCAACGATAAGCGTTGGTGGCCGCGATTCAATTGGAGGGGCAGCTGTGGGTTTCAGGATTGGTGGTTATGGTGGGTTTCGGGATTGGTGGTTATGGGTAGTATTGGCTGGTCGTGGGTGGCCGACGGTGGTGTGTCGTGATGATGGAAAGAGTGGTGGCAGGGATGGTGGCAGACCGGGCAGTGGCTTCGGTCAGAGGCGATGGCTCGTCAGGTAGTGGTTTCGGTCGAAGGAGGTGGCTGCAAGTTTCGATATTAGTAGGGAAGATGAATAGTTAGGAGAGAAAAAGGGTGAGGAAATGACATGGAGGGTTTGGAGGGTTTAATGTTAATTATTGGGGCCATTTGGAGCTGACGTGGACCAAATGTGGATATTAGAAGATAAAAAGACCATTTTGCTCCCTTAAAAAGTAACAGACGTATGGTCAAAGGCCATTTTGACAGTCATTTGGTGCTGAATACCAAGATTTTAAAAATTTTGGTACTGGGAGTCAAAATTAGAACTACAGGGTGCTGGGTGCAAATGACCCTAAGTTCGGGGTGTAGCGTAAAGTTAACCCCAAGATATAATCTTCCTATTCGTAGCTTTGCACCAAAATCTGTGATTTCCATGACAGGAACAGCTCCAACCAGAGCAACATTCTTGAGAACTACTCCACAAGGAGGAGGGTGTACCAGATCCATCTGACATACGCCTCATCATCCATCTTTACAAAAACTATCAGTCTCTCCCTATAGCAACGAAAACTATATCCTTCCAAGCAAAATTACCATATGTTTCAGCCCTGACAATATTAATGCTGTATTTTAAGCTTAAGGGGTCAGATAACAGTCAGCTTAATCTAGAATACCACCACCAAGGGCTGCAGGTCAACATTAGCTGGAGAAAACTTTTGAGGAACATAACAAGTTAATAGGATTGGTGAGGCCAAATGAAAAATTCAGCTGGTGGTGGCAGTGAAGGCATTGGAGTTACCACTGATGAGGCAGAGCCAGAGGTATCGGAAGTGCCTGCATTGCTAGGGTAGAGATGGTGGAAGAAGTTATGATGATGATAAAGTGGTGTTGACGAATCGAATGGCAGTCCATAGGGAATGGCAGAAACTGGCTGAGCGGCAGCGAAACTGATGCTACTTCCACTGTTGCTGCTGCCCTGGGGTTGCTGGCTATTGCTTACAGATGGTTTCTGCTCGGCTTCGAGCGAGAGCTTGAGACGCTTTGCTGCACCGCCAATGGGAAGAGCACTCTTGGCAATGGCTCCCACGTCATATCGGTTCATCTCAAAGTTGGTCACTGCATTCATACCCCTGAACTTGATTGCTGCTATGTCATATGCCTCTGCTGCTTCCTCCTCGGTGGCTGCCACCAATATATACAAAACCTAGTTATAATGGTTAAAAATTGCCGCTCCTGTGGCTTTTTACGAGAATACAAGAACTACAAAGGCAAAAAATGAAGACCAAGATTCAATTTTTTTAGGAGCTCAAACTTGGGGACTATAACCAAGTATTGTCCGAGTCTCCTGAGACATTATGACCTCAACTGATCGCCTACTACCGACTATGATCTAAGGATTTGTTAATATAATAAGCAATTACCAAATGTTCCAAGGTATAAATCCTTATTTCCAGCAACACGTCCAATCCTTGCCTGCCATCGGCCTTGCTGATGATGCCTGCAAAACATCTCTTGGATTAACGAATAGCACTACCTTGGACAGAAAAGAGAGAAACGAAATATTAGCACAAACTAATGACATTCAACTGTTCAAACCTTGTCACACCCCGGTAGATAGAAGCTCCCCTTGAAAATCCACTACTTTTCCTGGAAAAATCAACGAGAAACTACATAAGAAACTGAAAGTGCAGCCAGTACTGTCCGCTAATAACGTGAAAGCATATCAAATACTTCAGAAAAGGAAGAGCAAGGCAGACCTTCTTAGTGAAGCAATAAATTCTTGCTTTGTTACATGCTTCATATCCTCCAGTTCTCTGCTATAGTTTGAAACCTGTGATAGAGACAACTTTGTAGCTTAGACTCTAAATTAAAACTTCAATCTTAATCTAAGGGTTCTGATGTTTTGATGCAAAGGCTCAATAATCATAAAAATATCACAAGGTTTCCATGCAAATTCCATGCAAAGGCTTATTCAACAAAGAAGGTGCAGTAGATTACAGGAAAGTTGGTGGTTGCTGTGGGACCCCAGTATTTTAGGGCGGCCAGATCATAAGCTCTAGCTGCCTTGTCTTCCTTGTCATACCCACCTGAGGATTCACGACATCCAACCATGACTAATCACAGTATTACAAAGATTAAATTAGGCGTAAAGATAGAGAGACAGTAAAGAGGAAAGAGTGCAACTTACCCAAATAGACTGTAACAAAATTTCAGTAACAGAGGAGAACCAACGATCAGCAATTCCACAGTTCATGCAAAAACCAAATTAAGAAATTCAACATTAGTTGATGTCACAGTCATATGGATGAAACGGTTCAGTATGTGTGTACAAAAGACGGAGGATTATAAAGGGCGAGGCTCCTTCAGCACCCCTTCGATATTTTCACTAACTAGACTTTTGTCATGATGCATCCTAGTGACAAAAGAGGCGCTTGGTATAAGAATAGAAAGGATGAATAGATTACCCCACTATTTTTACAGTCACAACTAAGCCGACAAATCAATTTTTGTTTGCCATGACTTATCTTCATGTATGAGTTTATTAGATTAATTGCAGGTGTATTTGAATACGAAAATTAAACCCGCATACATCTAACGATCCTTTCTAGTTCATCAAACCCACTACATTATTTCAAAATTCCTTGCTGACTACAACTTGTCCAGACTAGAGAAACAATGAGCAAGTGTTTAAGAAATATTAAATAACATTAACTTTTCATATTTCAATCTTGCGCGCCCTTGTCCCCATAATCTTAGACGTGCAACAGGACAATTCACTCGTCTAAACAAACAGTTGTGTGTGTGACAACAGCTAAACAGGTTTCCACCAAAAATGGCAGTTCAATTTAAATTGGGTGGCTCGGTCAAACCTCTCTGGCCCCGGAAAGGAAAAGCAAAAGTTAAAGCAATCCTGATGGATTTTTCAGGGTTTCAGACATTAGTGTTCAGACTAGCTGATGTAGCTACACATCTAGGTGGCCTGCGAATCGCTGTAAACCAGAAAATACGGATATGGGTTTGAGTAACTCGCGAACAAAAGTCCTCTCATTTCAGGGAAATATACTAGTGGGGGGATACAGAGAATAAGGAAGAAGACGACAAAAAGCATACCCAAACAGCAATAAAATGGCGGCCATTCTGATCAAATCAGTGAAAGCAAGAAATTAATGGTCAGAAAGAAATACAGTACGATTGTTCATATAGATCTTATCGTTCAAATCAACATCCTCGAAGAGTCTGACTGGAATGGAAGAATTGCCCCCTCCCCCTTCCCTTACCCAACTGAGCCTCAGAGCCCCCATTAATGTGTGCCTATATGCATGCAGCCTTCTCTTCAGTCACTTCATCTTATGCATAAAATACGTACACAAACACACGAATTGGGTGTGTTTGTGCGAGAGAGAGAGAGAGAGAGAGTAGACCTTGACGCCCTTTCCTGGCCTGGCCCTCCCTTCTACAGCTGTTATCCCATAGATGCGCTTCGTATCTTCCCGTCCATCTGTGCCTGCAAAAGCCAGATCCCACATATTTCAGTCACTAGGAATGATGACAACCAATTAAACAGCATGTAGTAAAAACTCATTTCATCTTCTTGTAGTGGTATGATCCACCAAATGTCGTTTCAACTCAAAAAACCCGCAAAATATACTCAAGAACACGCGCGCACACAGTACCTAGTAACTCCTCTGTATATGGAGGTTCTCTGGCCAAAGGTACTATCTGCTATCTTCTTACAACTATCCGAGTCAACTACAACAATAGCTTTTTCACAGCTCGGCGTGGTGTTAGTATGACCAGCACCATTACTATTACTATGAACACCAAGTGACAAACCACCATTAGCACACTGTGAGTAGGCCAACTTGTCCCCGGACTGGGTGGACTGAACCGCACACTCCCCTGAAGCTACTAGTTGCGTTTTGGCCACAGAAGCCGAGTCATCAACCTCAGACCCCGAGTTGGTCGAGAAGGTCTGAAACGCCGCCGTAGCAGCGATGGTTTTGAGATCTTGCTGGTCATTGAAGTAAGATGCCGAGCCCCCCTGGTCGTAGAGGTGAGTCAGGGACGAATCCTGGGTGTCTGTCTGGCTGTCCGAGTAGCGAACCAACGACGTCGAATCCCCTCCCAGGAAGTCCTCAAGCTTTGGAACCTGGTGTTGCTCGATTTGAGGTTCCATGAAGCTTATGTAGTCTGCAACTTCTTTCGCTTGATGAGCATCACCTTCCGCGTACATGGCTTGAGCCTTCTGGTTAGCCCAACCTACGAAGAACGCCAAAAACACAATGAAACCGACAACAGAAGTGGGTTCCGTTCGGTTACGGAGAAAATCTCTTGAACGAAACAAAGAATCGATCTTGCTGTTGTGCTGAAACTAGCCCTTAAAACAGTTCAGAAGTCCTTTTGTACAATGAAGTTTACACGGGGTACATGCACGATTGCACTAGTAGCAAATTAGAAGGGGAGTTTCAATACTGAGTAAACAAAAAACTCGAACTTGCATTTTCTTGTCTTCTACTACCCTCGTTTTGTATTTTTCTCATCAACAAAACAGAAACTGGGGTCTCTTTTGTGTAACCTTGACTCACTGAGATTCGACTGGGTTATTTTTACAAACAGTTTGGAGTTAATTCAACAGACTGTCTGAGCTGGGACTAGAACAATTAAATGCAAAAACCAAGAGAGAGAAAATAAAGATATACCATTAGCATAGAAGTTATCGAGGAAATAATATTGCTGAGAATCAGTCGAAGAGTGAAGCATCTGAGTGGACTCAGGAGCCGAGGAGCTCAGCATTTCCATTGGCAACAGCGAGAACGAAAGCCAGTTATTTTCAGGAGCCATTAGTTCTTCTCCCAACTTCTTCTTCTCGAGCCTCAAATCTCAAAATCTGAAGCACCCAAATCAAGCAAAGAACCAAAAACATCACATTTTATTTTAAGCCGGAAAAAAAAAAAGGCAAACACACGCACGCGCACACACACAAAAACCTAGAATTTTACCTCGTTTTCTGGGCACCCAACTCCATTTCCCGGATCGAAACAAAGTGAGAGTTACCTGAAGTGCTGCTACACATCCACTTCTACACGCACGAATGCATATACCCACTTTGTTTTCTGATTTCTAGAGAGGAGATACAAGCTACAGATATAAGCTACAGTAAGAAACTGGAAAGAGCTAGAAATGTGAAGACAAAAGTTGGAGTCAGTGGACTGTGAAGGCTAGTTGTTGGTATGTCCTTAGAGGGAGAGAAGGTGGAATGAGGTGGGTGCAGGTGTTGGGTTATAATGGGGGGAATGGTGCGGTTTCAGCTGCCATCCGGCGTAAAATCAGAGGGACACAGTTTTAGAGAGAGAGAGAGAGAGGAAAAGGGGCAGATTATACACTATTATACGACTGTACTGCCGTGCAGTAGCATGTTAAAAGAAAGAAAATTAATTTGAAAAAATGGGAGTGAGCAGTGACTTTTGGCTCTGAGGAGGCGGAAGAAAATTTGTCTGAAACAACCTCCCGAAAGATCCGGGCTGGCGGACAATGAGACAATTTGTTTAAACGGGTGTCCGTTCTCCTTTGACCTCTTTAACCCTGACGTTTCACCTCTTTCTCACAATTGTCCTAGCCCTGGCCCACCTCACCCTTTTTCATTTTATATAGTTTTTTGTGTGTTTTCTTCAGTTTTTATTCTCATAAACATAAATAAATAAATGTTTGTAGGAAAGATTGGGACCTTAGTCAGGATGTTAATTCGCATGAACCTTTATGAGCCACGTCATTTATTTTGTAATTCTTCGTAGCTACCTATCTATTGTAGGATAAATTATACAAAATACTCTTGAAATTTATCAAAAATTACAGACGGCACTTACTAAATTTTTTTTATTACATTCTGCTACACTATAATTTCTCAGTTTAAAGAGTTAACATAATCAATGAAAAGACAGTAATGCCCTTCATGAAGAAATGAATTTACCCAATCCACCCACCCAATGCTCTACCAATCCACCATCACCACACCGACCGAATCATATACTGCTGGCCAAATCACCAAAAATTTATTTCCATACCCACATATTCACCAACCCTTTTACTTTGAAATTAAATCTAAGGTCTTAAATAAGATCCACCATAATCGAACTAACAGTGGTGTGTGAGTGACCGATGATGGTGGTGTGGAGGCGGTGGTGGTTATGGTCTGTGAGTGACCAGAGTGGCAGTGCTGATGCCGATCTGGTGTAGTTACAACAGTTGGTGTTGGATGACCGGTTAGTGGAACTCATGGTAGACGTCCAGTGATGACGTTGTGCAGGTGGTCGACGGTTGGTTATCTTGGCAGGTGGTGTGGCCCTGGTGGTGGTCGGTGGCGGGGCTATGCCAATAGGTTAGGCGGTGGAGATGCGGCTGATCTATGTGCTGTCGCGACCGACCAGTGCTAAAAAGAGAAATGAGATCGCACAACGGGGCTAAGGCAGATCGGCGAGGTAAGTGTCGCGACGATGATGTTCACTGACTGCAAAAAATGATGGGGTGTATGTTTTTGTGTGTGTGTGTGTGTGTGGTGTGTGTTTAGATGAGGAATATTGTGGTGGTACTATATCTGTTGGTGGTGTTGTGGTGGTGCTGTGGTGGTGCTAAATCTGTTGGTGATGGTAGTAAGTATCCTGTGTGTGTGTGTGTGTGTGTGAGAGAGAGAGAGAGAGAGAGAGAGAGAGAGAGGGTGGGAGGGGAGGCAGTTGGCAGTGATGTTTAGGGGGTGGGATGTTGTTTGGAGAGCCAGGTGATAGCGGCACCAGTGGCGGTACCCCGAAGTCTGTGGCGATGGCTGAAAAAAAAAAAGACATCTTAAAGAGCAATTTTGATAGATCACAAAATATTATTTGGTGACCTAACTTTTAGTCACGGATGCTTAACATAATGGAGTTTTGTATAAACATACTATAAATCACAAGGATTGGATGGTAATAAAAATACTTGATAAGCATCGTGTGTAGTTTTTGGATAAATCTCAAGGATGTCGCATGTAATTTATTGTCTGATGTATAGGTTGTAACTATTCAGGACTTATTACACTTTGGTCCTAAAGTTTAAGTTAAAATTACACGCACGTTCATTAGTTTTGACAAATAACAGTCACTACAAGAGAAAGAGCTTTTACCGACGGACTTTTAGCGACAGAAGTAAGTCCGTCACTAAAAGTCAATTTTAACGAAGGATATTCCTTCGCTAAAAGTCCATTGGGAAAAATCATTTACCGACGGAATAAGGAGATTTTAGCGACGGAATTTTCCGTCGGTAAAAGTTATTAAATTAAAGAAAACCCTACCCTTTTCTTTCTTTTCTCCCCGCCGCTCACACCCTTCCCCCTTATTTCTCTCTCTCTCTCTCTGTCTGCCCCCAATTCCCCCCAACCCCCAATTCCATGTCCCTCTCCTGCCGCACCCCCACCTGGCCGTCTCTACCGCTCGCCATCTCATCCTCGGTGCCCACCTCCTGCGCCCCCACAACCACCCCCAACCCCTCTGTTGCACACTGCCACAACCCCTACGTACCCATCTTCTCTGCTGCATTGCTGCCATATCGTGCGACTCTATTGTCACCGGCCATCGAGAGCCACTGCCGCTGGCTACGGATTTTAGCAGGTGGTTCTAGAAAAACTTTAACTTTTACATCTCTATATCATTTCTCAAACGAGAAGTCAGATCAAGGTGTTCATATTGTTTAATGGTCTAATGTAAAATTTTACACCAATGTCATTAACCTGCTTTCTTAGATAGTAAAATATGCTTTTGCATTTTGGTCGCGCTTCAATTGTGTATTGCAGCTAGTGTTCACAAATTGCATTTATCATCTAAGCATGTTACTAGCTCCGATCTTAAATCTGCTTACAGAATTTGTATGAGCACATAATGACTTGCTTGTGAAATTGAAATATGCTTTTGACCATACGTAATCATCTAAGCACAGAATCACAAATGATCAGGGGTAAAACTACAAACAAGTTATAATGCAGTGTAAAACCCTAAACTTTTCTTCTTTGAGTAACTTGCCACAATATTGCATTTTATGGAGATTCATAGAAATGTAATAAATGCATTAAAAAACAATAGGCTGCCACTTGAATTCAAATAATGCACATCAAAATGCTCCCATTGTCAACATTAAGCATGAATCAAACTATAAGAACTCACAATGACTTTCACCATCAATAACTCATAAGATAGTGGCAGGTACCATTACTCATTCCCCCAGCTTAAATCCAATTCTCAGAGTCATTCTGGTATCTTTAGTGGCAGGTAAACCTTAGACAAATACTTGATCAAGATTATATTTTGGTTAGTCCTTTGTGCCTTTTAGCTGTATTTTTTCTATATGTAATTATAGACTCCTGGAAAGAAAGGTGAAGTTAGTGCTGGTTGTACTTGAGCATCTCGTGTGTTAATGTGGTTGAAGGGGCGAAGTATCACTTTTTCTTTTGTAATGGATTCATAGTCTGTCTTGGTTCAGTTGGTGAAGTGCTCATAGGTTATGCATAGGTTTGGACTTGTTCTTCCTTGTAGATTTCATAGTAAATAGTCATTGTATTAGGTTGTTGAGATTGTTGAGATTATACTTTCAACAATTCATTTTGTTAAGAGCTGAATTTTTCTTATAGATTTCAAGTGATCTTGCAAATGAATTTTGTTTAATATGCATTTTGTCATTCATCCCGTTACCTTAAGTATGGTTGTTTATTTGTTAATTCTTCGCAGGTTTACTGGCAGGTGGTCTGGCCATAACTGTTAAGCATAGATGTGGATGTTCTTTCGGTGTGAAACTTGACAATAATAGAAGTTCAGCTATGCAACGTTGTCACTTGAGGCTTCTCTACTCTCGCTTAACATGTATAATTTGTGCCTTGTAATTCATTTTATCACGTAGGTTGTATTATATAAAAGTTGTGTGACATTTGTAGGACGATGATATTTGGGTTAAATTATAAATGTGGATTGTTTGATTGAATTGAAATACTTAAAATAGGTTTTTTTTTTCAAAATAAAAACTGCTATTAGTTGCTTTTTTTGTGGATTTGAATATTTGTCTAAGTTGAATTACAAGAAGTAGGTTTGGATATTAAATTTTTTTAACAAAATTTTGTATTTTAACGAGCGAACTTTTAGCGGCGGATCGGATATACTGTCACTAAAAGTATTTTTAATTAATTTTTTGAGAAAATACAAAGAAATGAAAATGCTTTTAGCGACGGAGTAATCCGTCGCTAAAAATAATTTAATCCGTTGGTAAAGATACAACTTTTACCAACGGATTCAGTATTTCCGTCACTAATCTTTTAGCGACGGGGTTTTCACCAACGGACTTTTAGCGACGAAAATTCCGTCGCTAAAAGATTTTGCGATGAAAATATCACTTTTAGCGACGGAAAAATCCGTCGCTAAAAGTTATTTTTCTTGTAGTGAGTGATGTACGCTGATCAAACATAATAATGAAATGCATAACGATTTTAATGAATTAACTATGTTACCCATGACATGCAAGACAATTGTTGAAATGCCCCTTTTCTCCCCTTTTTCCTTCTATTCTAATCTGTCAGCCTCTATGATGCACAGCCCACAACTGCCACCATCTCATCACCTAACTACGGCCACACATCGCCACCCATCATGGCACCTACGTAGTTCGGGTAAGTGGGAGACCATCGTATGTGATCGATAATGAGATGGAGGATAGAGGTTTTGGCAATGGATCTACATTTTACGACGGAAACGAGGTGTGGTGAATGCTGAGACTCACGGTGGAAGATCTTGGTGGCAGCTTCATGAACTAGAGGTCGCGTGAACTCAAACGGTTAGGCAGCCGTTAGAGCAGTGGCCGATCTGGGCGCCAACAATGCTTTAATTTGAAGAATATGATGATAGGTGGTTGGCAGATTAGGGCGAGGTGAGACGATGGGAACTGGTGACGAGGTTATTTCGTGGTGGATTTGTTACTGCTTTGATAGGCATTCATATGCCGGTGGTGATGGTGATGATTTAGTTTGACTTGAGTGCGAGGTGGTAGGGGTGGTTGGATGATGGCGGTCGTGGTTGAGCGATAGCAAATTTTGGTTGGGCAATGGCAATTGGGTGGTTGGTCGTGTCTGATGGTGCCATAGTGTTTGGTCGATGAGAATATGGTGGCTATATAATGAGGATCAAGTTTAACAAAGGTGTGTGGTGGTTGGTGCTGTTTGAATGGCGCCATGGTTATGGACCTATGGTTGGATTGTGTTGGATGGTGTAATGGTGGTGCTTCAAATTAAGAGGACGGTGGTGGGTGCAGTACAGGGAAATGGAAAGTACATTATATATTATATATAGTATAGAGAAATTAAGTTTTGAAATCTACATACCGTATAAACAGTGTATATATCATAAAAGGTTAATGGGCATTTTAACAATATAGATTTTTGACATCATCGAAAAGGCATAATTTTTTGAACGGATCAATGACAGATGAACACGACTAACGCATATATATCGTGTCTTTGGTCATGTATTATTACATTTTCGAACTTTACGTCATTGATCACAATTTTATCCTAACGTCAGCAATATAGGTGTAATTAGCGTATTTATTTATTATAATATTCTTTTCTTCGTAGAATTTTTTTAATCATTATTTTACTCTAACTTTTAGGAACATAAATATAATTAATCCATTATTTTATTATGATATTCTTTACTAAGTAAAATTTTTAACCGTTAAGCTCAACACTTGTCACTTATTAACTTCAGGTTATTATTAAATAACAGTTGTCTTTTTTCCCCAAAAACAGAAAACAATCAATGTGCCAGTCAGGACATCTAGAAGGTGTATTAAAGAGCAGGTAAAATTGAAATTTTGAATAATAATTAACTTAATTATTGAGATGTGAATAGTTAATTTAATATTCACATTCGATTTCATGTTGTCCATTGGTGACACCAAGCTTGAAGTATGGAACACTTGCGGTAGAGTATGATACTTTTACTAATGTAGCGTCCGATCGAACTTTTATTCATGTCAACATATATTTGGTCCAGTTGTTTCGAATCAATCAAACACAATAAGTCATAATAATTCAGATTCTACCCAAAATTTTGATCTAACAAAATTTGAATTAAATTGAACTAAATAATATACAGAGCTTGCCACGAATTCTCAAGTTCATATTTCCATCCCATAACTTTAAAAAGAACATTTCGAACCAAAAAGTACTGAACGATTCTTAATTTAACATATTCAGGAATTTTCTTTCTTATAAAATCTTTTTGAAATAGCTAGACACGTTATACTAGTGAAAATATAGAGATCATTTAAGTCGTAGTACGACTGTATAAATAACTTGCTTTATTCGGTTGGATTCAACAATAACAATACATATAGGCTAGTTTTTTTTGTCGCAAAATAGTAAACTATAAATGTGAGATTCAAGGATCCTAAAAGGTATAAAATTGGCACATCAACAGTGTACCATTTAACCTTTCAAATTAACGGACCTCTTTTATATGATTTCCAACTATCATCTAGGAGTAAATATATGAGTAAAAAGGTTTGATAAAAATTAGCATCGGACTCTGGTGGTGCTAATGGTAGCTCTAACTAGAGTTGTCAAACGGGCCGGGCGGCCCGCGGCCCGGCCCGAAAAAGCCCGGGCCAGCCCGGCTCTTTCATGAACAGGGCTGGCCCGGAAGAATTGCGCTTAGGGCCTGGGCTTGGACCAGGCCGAAAAAATCTGGGAAAAAGCCCGCGCCAGGCCCGGCCCGGTTCTGGTCCGGGTATGGCCCGGTTATCCGGCCCGGTTCGGGGCCCGGTTCCGGCCCCACCTGTTTGAATTTTTTGTTTTTTTTCCCTTTTTCCTCCAACAGATATATTCCCCCAAAATTCCACTTTTACCCCCCCAACAGCAATATAACGGCTAGTTTGGGGGGTATTTAGTCTAACTTAATTTTT
Source organism: Escallonia herrerae (assembly GCA_033070095.1). NCBI lineage: Eukaryota > Viridiplantae > Streptophyta > Magnoliopsida > Escalloniales > Escalloniaceae > Escallonia > Escallonia herrerae. The sequence continues at coordinate 123,307 of JAVXUP010001820.1, read as the reverse complement.
CCAACTCCTTTAAAGATTTTTACACTCTTACCCTCCCCAACAACTATAAACGGATAGTTTTAGGAGTATTTTGGTCTTTTGTGAAGTTTTTAAAATCTATAAATTCACACCATTTCTCTCTAATTTTTCACACCAATCTTCTTACTCTCTCTTATCTAAACATTCTATATTTCTACAAGCTTTGCTACTATTTCCCTCTCTAATTACTACTCTTGCTAATTACTACTAGTATTTACTAATTAGTACTCTTGTTTATTAATTACTACTCTTGCTAAATTCTAATTACTAACTACTACTCTTATTAATTTGTTACTCTCTAATTCTTTTGTCTAGTAATTAGTAATTAGTAAATTTTTATTTATTAATTACTATTACTAAATACTTTTTAATTACTAACTCTCTCCAATTGGATCAGAATTATCCTCAATGATTAATATTTGTTACTCGTTCATTCTTTTAATTGTTATTTCTTATTACTACTCTTATACTTGTGTATTTAGTTACTCTTACGAATTTTGATTTCCAATCTAGTAAAAAAGTTTAGCGTGAAATATGGCTGGATTATTGAAGAAACTGAGGCGTGGATCATCATCACAAAAAACATCATCATCATCGCAAGCACAAGCGCCAGCGCCACGGCCATCACAAACACCAATCCAAGCACCAACACAACCATTCGTTCCTGGACGAATGAGTACAGGCTGTATGATAGATACCCAAGCCAATTGGGAGTTCAATCAAAACATTCCAGATTTTGAATACACGCCTGATGAAGACCCCCCGCATTATAGTCAAGGACGCAGCTCGGTTGGCGAAGCTACTACTCCGTGGCATAATCTCAACCCTATGCCTGGTCATGATGAAGAAGGGCCGAGCAATGCCTCCGGTAATGAGCCAGAAGTCCAAAAGGGAAAAAAAAGAAAGCCGAGTGTTGGAATCATTTCGATGTAGTTACGGTGGACGGCATCCGAAAAGCTCGATGTAAGTACTGCGCTAAATTATTTTCGTCTGGTAGTGGTAATGGACATCTTAACAGGCATTACCCTCAGTGTGCACCTCGACAAGGCCACGTCGAACCTACCCAAACGCAGTTATCTTTTGACGGTAAGTTATTTGTTTATAATCAGCGAGAGCAAAGAGACGGTCTCGCTGAATTTGTTATTCACGATGAACAAGCCTTTTCTTTTGCCGATAATCCTAAGCACTCTAGATATATGAACACATACGTTCAACCTTTGTACAAAAAGGTTCATAGAAACACAACTAGATCCGATGCACTCCGACAGTACAATGCTGCTAAAGCACGCCTTATCGATTATTTCGATAAATTTGACGGTAAAGTTAGTCTTACTTCTGATATTTGGCAATCTCCATTTACTTTTGTTAGTTATTCTTGTGTGACCGCTCATTGGATTGATGCAGATTGGGTTATGCACAAGAGAATCATCGCTTTCGAGCTCTTTCCTTTTCCGCATGATGGAATGAACATTGCTACTCTTATATTAAAAGCATGTACCACATTTAAATTAAAGGATAAGATTATGAGTATTAGTTTTGATAATGCTTCTAACAATACAGTTGCTGTTGATGCTTTAAAGGAGAGCCTCAAACCTGTACTTTCTGGTGAATTATTTCATGTTCGTTGTGTTTGTCATATAATTAATTTAATTGTTCAAGATGGTTTAGCTGCTGCAGGAGATATTCTTGTCAAAATGAGGGGTATGACAGCGTATGTTAATAGCTCGAGTCCGAGAACACAACAATTTAAAACGTTGTGTGTTGAATATAATATGCCTCGCAGGAGAGCAGTTACAGATGTGGTCCACAGGTGGAACTCTACATACCATATGCTTTTACACATTCTGGCATACCGAGAAGTCTATACGCATTTTCTACTAACCCAGTTCCCAGCCGGCTTGCCAACTCAAGAGGAATGGCAGATGGCCACATACCTAGCTGAATTTTTGGAGGTATTCTACACGTCTACCAATTTATTGTCTGGTACGTACTATCCCACCTCTCCTCTCGCTGTAATAGAAATTCTCAAGATGGCTACAATGTTAACAAAATGGAGATATATAGGACCCTTTAGGGAAATAGTAAAAGTGATGGATGAAAAATTTAATAAATATTGGAGTAGACTGCCTGTTATTTTTGCTGTGGCTACTTGTTTAGATCCTAGGTTAAAGTTGCATGGCGTGAACGCCTCGATACAAGAGATATCGAAATTAATGTGCTACACAGCAGAGGAGACAACCGCACTCACAGCAAAAGTGAGCAAGAGGTTTGAGGAATTGTTCAACCTCTATCGTAATTCTGCTGACGTGCGCGGGCGAGCTACATCATCCACTGTTGAGAGGTATTATGCGCCATACCTTAAGGGCTTTGAACATCTAGTAGCAAGACAACTACCAGGTGAAGGTACTTCTAATTCGGCAGGTTCGTCTACTTTTTCCTCTTTTAATGAGATTGGTGTATATGCAAATACTGATCATTATTCTGATTTATCAATGCAAGAACAGGTTAATTTTAATTTGTTAAATTTTTTGAAACAAAATCAAAACATGTATAAAACTTTATCCCAAATTGCACGGGATGTACTGCCAGTGCAAGCCTCCACGGTTGCTTCAGAGTCGGCATTTTCAGCCAGCGGGAGGGTTTTGGATGACAGGAGGAGTCGTCTTAACCCCGAGTCGCTCGAGCTATGTGTATGTTGGAAGGATTATCTTGATGCGAAATACCGCGAGCAAGATAAACCGATTGATGATAGGAAGAGCAGTGACTCGGATATTGAAGTACTTCCGGATGATTAGGTAATTTCTTTTTATTTTCCTTCTCTTAAGTTTTAAGAATAAATTTTTTCACAAAATATACTTTTTTTCCATATATATAAAATAAATTTTTACAAGCAAGATATATATTTTTTCGTATATATAAAAAAATAGATAACTTCACCTGTTTATTTACAAGCAGCCGGTCCCAAGCCCGGATAAAAGGAGGATGGCCTATGAACACATTTATTTTTCTATACTTATTACTAAAGATCGTCTCGGGAATTAACATGTATCAATCCTGGGTTTTCGGCCAATTAGTTTGAAGTAAAATATCAAATAGTAGAAACAGTCTCTCTTAAATAGTAATAATTGTTATGTGTTCAGATTTTATTAATAAAGATCACCAAGAAGAGTAAGAAAAAATTTAACATATAGCAAAAAATAAAATGAGAGACAAATAAATATATCTATACATACATACATATATATGAATATTACATATAATGAAATAAAATGATAAAAATTAGATTTGTCAAAATTTGAAAATTGGACATGCCTAAAGATGAAATTTAAAATTGAATAACAAGAAAATTTAAAAAAAATTAAAAAAAAAGGGCCCGGGCCGGCCCAAGCCCGGCCCTAAAAATTGGGCCTAGGGCCAGGGCCTGGACCGGGCCTAGAATTTCTCCTCAGCCGGCCCGGCCCGGCCCGGATGGCAGCCTCTTTGGTCCGGCCCCAGCCCGGTTTCGCTTCAAGCCCGATGGACCCGGGCCGGGCGGCCCAAGCCTGGCCCGTTTGACATCTCTAACTCTAACTTTCAATAGATCATAACTTGATCCAAGTCCATCACTGATCATATTCAATAACCCGATATTTATTGAGTAAAAATAACATTTGTTTCATTTGACTCCAAATCTAATGTCAATGAGACTGACATTTTAGAGTTGGTTTTAACAGGGGCGTCTTAGAGTAGAAATATCAACCTGCCAGTCGAATTTTAGCTTTACGAGAAAGTGAATGGGACAAGAACAAACTAGGTCAAAAAATTTTGTGGTATAAATGTGGACAAATTTTAAATCAAACTTTGCTTTGATAATGAAAACTAAGGGCCACGATTCAAGATTCTCAAGAATAAATGAAAATGAAAATGAAAATTAAAGGAAAGATTCAAGATTCTCATGAGTAACTCCGTGTTAGGGCAAGCCATAAGTCAAGCTAGGCATTTGATTTACATCCTCCATACATCATTATAGAATTTGTATTTATTGTGTAGCACTCAATGTAAGTACGTATATGTAAGACCTATTGTCCAACCCCATACATAGTTAACAAGAGATTGAGTCAACCATACGTAGGAAACAAACTTACACTTCATGTCTAGTTGATGCGGGAACAAATAAACATGCGCGCCTTTACGGGAATCATGATACTAGGTAAAGATAAAGAACATCAAGAATCTCAATTAGAATTACAAGAAGATGGAACTATGGCATCAAGTGTGACTAAAGATATAGTCATAGGAAGGACTTATCTATGATACGCTAATAATACTTAATATCCAATCCAAAGTATAATCACGAGGAAGAAGACCCACCTATGTGTCAGAAATGAATCCACTCCACATGTATAGTCTATGTAGGATAGGTTTGACACTGTCGTCACGTAGAACATGTAATCCAAATTTAAGTTCGAGAACTTTAAAAATCTAAATGATGGAGAGACGGGCCTAGCTCTGATACCATGACAAGACTAAATGTCCAAAGAAGACTGAAATCATCATTAAGACAATACAAGCTATAAAGAACATATCTAACTCTGATTCCAAGTCAATGCAGGATTGACTTAACACACCGCAATGGGTGTATATGAGTACGTGTTTGACAACCATTTAAATGGTTGGAATGTAGATCGATGACACATTCGGACTCAAAACAATATTAGCGTCTAACATACTTGAATCTAACTTTGTCATTGTAAATGGGGGATTATTCTTTTACACTTTAACAGATTGAGAAGTCATTTTAAGGAGATAATTTTTCCAGTCAACTGTTTTTATCGAACCACATGAAATACGGGTGGCGATGCTTGATGAGAGACTAGTATCAAATTGTAGAAGATCTTAAATGTTAATGCCACGTCCTTATAATTTGATTGAAGCATTGAATTCGCATGCCAAATTTCACAATTTAAATAGCGTTAAATACACTCATGATCCTGAGGTTATGGTAAAATTACATGTGTGTTCATTAGTTTGAAACATAGGCGCTAATGTCCGTTGACCAAACGGAAATACAAAAATACATAATGGTTTGGGTAAAATGACCATAATACCCATATATAAAGATTTGAATCCCTAAGATGGAAAATTAGGGTTTCAACCCCTAATTCCCAAATTAGGGTTTGAAAACTTTATTCTCTCTCCAAATTAGGGTTTTAACCCTAATTTCTAAATTAGGGTCCTTCTCTTTTCCCCCCAACACGTCGCCGCCCTCTCCCTCCACCCTACCATGCCACCACCCCCTTGTTTTCCCCCTATTACCATTACACACACATGCACGCACAGACATACAACCCCCCCCAACTGCAACCCTGTTCACGCTGCACCGCACCTCAACCACTCACTGCCCCTCTTTCCCCACGAGCCACTGCCGCGAAGTGCCATTAAGAGCCACTGTTGTGATGTGCCATCGCAAGCCACTGTGCCAACCCCATTGCACAACTATCACACCACCATCGCACCACAAGCCCACCACCGTCAAACCAAACCACCTATCGATGCATCCTCAGGAGCCACTGCTATGATGTGCCGCTCTTAAGCCCTTCTCCCTTGACTTTCCCTTCAACATCACAGTAAATATCAACTTTCCCAGTAGTACAATCCATCTGTAAAGGCGGTAAATGGCATGGTGGAGTGAAGCGAAAAGCGGCGGCGTTGTGGTATGGGGGAAGAGAAAGTGGTTGGGTTCGTGAAAACTAGGGTTAAAACCTTAATTTAGAAAATAAGGGATGTATGACTTTTAATATGGTATATACTTTGTATATACAAAATGAGGGCAGTATTGTCATATAAAAAAAATGTAGTGATGACAGAGGAAAAATGGTATTTTTTTTAACGGAGAATGACGGAAGGATACGGCTCTAACCTTTTGAAACTTTGTGTCTTTGACTGCATTTTTACCTTAACCTCAGGAATATGAGTGTAATTAACCGCTTTAAATAAGCATGACCAACATAAGCTATATGTTCGGTCTAAGGAGAAATTTAATAATTTTATAATAACTTCTTGCTATTTGTATATATGATGAAAGAAACTAACAGTGCGATTCTACAACCGAACCAAGTGCAGAAAGAAAAGGGCTGCGGCCAACCCCTTGTTTTAATTTTAAAAAATCAGAGTCGTGATATTGGCCAACAAATAATGGTAGTTTTGTTTTTCGAAATATTTTTTTAACATTGGGCCCTACCTTTTGTAAGAATTGTATTACTACCGTAATAAAATTGGTATGTCTTGTTTAAGAATGTTACTTTTACCCCTCTTATATGCTTTTTCATCCCACTTTTCTCGCTCAAATGTACTCGAATATCAAATGTTGACCTTGTAAAGATTTTGCATGTTTTCATTGAAGAATGGCTACAGTATGCCATATACTCCTTGGCACATAATACACCTGTCATTCTAATATAATTTATAATACATTATTAGCTTTGCGCATTTTGTATGGGCTCTAAGGACGGATGTTCATGTCCCGTACATTTTATTATCAATTCAATTCTCATACTTGATCCAAAAATAAGTTAACTATGCTAGTTTTTGTGCATTTACTTGGGACCATCTATTTTTTTCACCATTTATATGTGTTTAAGGGTTGGGTTAAAATAGGAGCAGTGAAGCAAATTTTTTTCCTTTTTTTAGGTAAAAGGTCCTTTATTGCCAATGAAAATCAAATCTCAATACGAAGAATCACTACGTAATCTAACAATCCAACAAACAAGCTAAGCTACCAGGCATAGATTCATGAATCGATTTCGGTGGTAGGGATCTTCCATTGTTGCGCATAATTGTCTGTTAATAGCAGAACTAACAGCTTTCTACTAGCTTAACGTTCTCTATGTGATCCAGAGCTCAATTCTTGCAACTATTTCACAAATCTCTTGATTTTGGTTAGAGAAAATCCTACGATTCCTTTCTCCCAGATGCCATAAACAGTCACTGCCAGAGCAAGTTTGCTCAAGGCAGCTCTAAAGCTCTTCCTTCTGAATTTGAAAATTGTAGTAGATCATAAACATAAGAATAACATATTTTAGCAATTTCATCTGCCATATGGGGCAAAATAAAAAAGACACTGTTTTTGAGATTAAAAAAAAAGTTTAACAACTGATGTTAAATGCTCTTAATCGATTATTATTTGTTCATGAGAAGCTTCAAACAAAACTTCAACCTCAAAGTTGGTGTTTTTTCATTTTGCCTCTCGGCTTTGAATGAATTTTTCTCTAAAGTATTTTAGGAAAGTACAAATAAGTAAAAGTTCGAAAAAAAAAACTTAACTATGAATAGTCCTACAGTCTACTTCGTGGTACAACATGATTACATATAAAGCACAATAAATAATTGGCTCATCTAGCAAGATTTGGGTACAAAAGAGCGAGCTTCTCCAACGGATCTTCCCTCCTGTTACCTTGTAGGATCCTGCCGTGTGGACTCTAAGCTTGCCCAACAAAACATTAATTTTCAAAAAATTGTATTATGAGAGAAAGAGAAATATTCGGAAAAAAAAATTGTGGTGGCTCTTTAGATAAACATAATCAGGCCTGGTATTTATATTACTAGAGAGAGAGAGAGGTGTTAAAAAAAAATCGTTCGTTGTCTAGAATAGGACTCTATTATCACTAGGTTGTCTCATAACCTAATCTAGAACTTATTAGTTACACTTAACACAATTCAATCACTCTAGTCCAAGAAATTTGGCTTAAGGCTATATTAATAATAATATGTGAAATTTCTTCTACGAGATTTTAAAAAAGTCTTGAAAATACTTATTGTAATTTTGAGAGATTTGTGTCTAATTGTCAAGTGCCCAATTCATAATCTTGAAATTGATTTAACAAAACACATTTGGTAACATATATCAAAAGACTAGGCCAAATTTCATGATCAACAATAAATCTAATGTAAGAGAATATTGTATTCTCAAAGTGAAGGTAGAACTTCATAACAGTTGATAATGTGCTCATCGTCTCAAACACAAATTACTCGCTCAAACATAGATTACTCGATATATAGTAGAAGTATTGATTATTATAAAGTAATCGCACTCATTGAAAAATATCAAAGTAATGCATATGATTAATTTGAGTTCATCATTATTTCAGAACTAAGGACTTTTAGATATCAGTATTTTGTTAAAAATATTTGACTATACGCTAACACAATAAAGTTATTATTAACGATGATCTCGTTCGTTGCATTACACTAAAGCACTAGTACTTTGAAGTCTCCACTTTCGCGATCAAGATAAACCATCTCACTAAGCACTGCGACCTACTAGATGGAGTCTCTCATAAGTTCATCTTAAGTTGTGAACATAATTCTTTTACTATGTATGTCGTATGATCTTTATACCTTTTGTGTGTAACTTTATTCACATGAATTATATAGCATATAATACATGGATAAAATAACAAGAAGCATGAAACGTGCGATGTTAAAAAAGTAATCCAAATATAATGGCAATCAAACTAATCTAAATAGGGGAAGTAAATCGTGTTAGGAATTTGATTTACATCCCCCATTTCCAATTCATGTGAGTACTACATTGGAAATTTGCATTTATTACGAGACCCTCAATGTGCACACATATTTAAGACCGGTTGTCCAACCCCAATGCACATTAGGTTAAGAAATAAAACGACACTTCATGCCTCGCCGATGTGGAATTGACTTAATACTCGCCTTTACGTGCGACATGAGACTACTTAAAGATCAAGAACACTAAGAACCTTGATTAGAATACCAAGAAGATCGAACTATGACATTAGATCTGGAATATATGTATATGAAGGACCTAGCTCTCATCCTATGACAAATATTCGGCATCTAACTTAGGAGCATGATCCAGAAGAAAAAGAGCCCACGGTTTTAAAGAAGTGAGCGCGCTTCCCCCCATGTATAGTCGATGTAAGATCCTTTTATCACCCTCGTGACGTAAGACCTGTAGTCCTGACAAATCCCACGGAAATTGGGAATTCGGATGATAGAAAGTTGGGTCTAGCTCTGATATTATGACAAAACCAGATGCCCAAAATAGCACTATTCTAAGAGCTTGAAAGGTGCCCTTAAACTCATAAAATATTCCTCATCAAATTCCATCTCTTTTTAAGATCAGTTTTGTTAGTGCCAGAATTACTAAATTCGTAAAATTTATGGATGCTTTTTAAATGCCCGGCGCTTTCAAACAGTGCTTTTACGAGGGGCTTCTCAAAGACCTTGAAAGAAGCAGAGGCGGAGTCAATGGGTGGCATTGGTGGGTTAGTGCCCACTTGCTCCTCCAATCTTTTCTTTTTATATATGATGATATATTCAACTCATAACGATAAAAGTGTCCACTTAAAAATACTTAAAAGGAGATTTTACATGTTAAAATACTTAAAAAGTTTAGAAATAGTTACAAGAAATGTCTTCTATTCATTTTAAATGCTAAACTCACGGAAACAACACCCAAAAAAAAAAAAGCAAAGTTTAAATTACATATAAGTAAAGATAAATTAAAGTTAACATTAAGATCTAAACGACACAGTTTACGAGGTCACATCACTGCCTTTGCAATCTGGCTGTTACACCGCATTCTCCACCTCCGCTCTCACATGTTTTCTCCTCTCCCTCCTCTACCCGGTCCACGTCTGATGTAAGATCTAATCAGTCGAGCCAACAGTCTGGTGAGTTTAATTTTGGGTAATAATTGCTTCTTTCAATTGGTACTACAATGGAAAGAGGTTTTTCTATTGGGCTAATTACACTTATATCCCCGAGGTTAGAGGGTAATTACAGTCAAGGATACAAAGTTTCAAAATGTAATATTTCGTTACCAAAAGTGTTTCAAATGTATCATTCATATCCATCCGTTAGGGTTCCATCCAAAAAGTATATTGTTCATCATTACGTATTTTAAAAATGGCAATACTGCCCTTATGCAGTATATCCTAAATAATTTTTATAATTTTTAAATTCAACCTTAATTTTTTAAAATTAGGATTTGTAACTAATTTGCAAATTAAGCTTTTGAAATCCCAAAATTAGGAGGATTTGAAACCCTGATTTAAAAATTAGGGTTTTGAAACCTTAAAATTAGGGTTTCAAAACCCTAATTTTCAAATTAGGGTTTCTCTTCTCTAGATCTGATCTCGCCACCGACAGCCCAAGTCTCCTCCCTCACCCCACGCCACCGGCAACCTCTCTCGGCCCACCATCCAGCAGACTTGCCCCACCCCACCACGCTGGCAAGCCCCTTGGCAAACCCACGCCGTTGAGACACCGCCTGCAGCCCTTTCTCACCTGCCAATGTTCCATTAACCATTAACTCATTTCTTGGGTGTTTTGATCATGCCGTGGTAAGGAGAAGCGATCTGGACTTGATGATGGGGTCTTTGAGCGATGGTCGACGTCCGACTCGAGGAAAGGAGAGAAAGCTGTACGGCAACGGGGGAGGGTGGGTGCGGTGGCCGGGGAAGGGGGAGGGTGTTGCGATGACGGGGAAGGGATTAGTGATTGTAGCAACAGCGAAGGGCAGAGGCAGACGGGTTGGGTGGGGGGTGACCGGGGGAAGGAGGGTTGGGGGGGCTGCGAAGGTCGGGGGTATGGGTGTGGGTGTGGGTGTGGGTGGCGGCGAAATGAGTGGGGAAAGGGTGGGGGAAGAGAGAGAGAGAGAGAAAGTAAAAGAAATTAGGGTTATTCTTTTTTGATTTTCTTTTTAAAAAGAGACAATGACATTTAAAAAAATAACTTTCCAACATAAGGGCAATAAAGTCATTTTGTTAAAATCGTTAGGATTTTTAGGGTTCCGTTTGGTCAATGGGCACAGGTGTAATTTGTCCAAACTATTGTCCTTACCTGTAATTACACCCAAACCTCAGAGACATATGTGTAATTAGTCCTTTTCTATTTTATTTTTGAGATGCCTTGAATTGTGACTCGATTCGAGCATAAGTGCAGCTTGTTTGTTGGTGACAATTTTACGATGGACTCCTTGTTTGTTTCTTAACACCAAAGGTCATGGTGACGATGTTCACGGTGAGTTCGTTTCGTGTTTAATCTTTACATAGTTAATTTTTTGAACCCTTTCTTAGTCATAAATGTAATATTTTGTTTCAATTTAAAATTGTGCAACTATGAATTTAAATTCCATAATTTTGGATTGAGAATTTAGAACTTTTAATTTGCCAGTTTAATATATAACTTTTTGTGACAATGTTATCATGTGTTTTTTGTGGTGTCATTATATTAACTTTTTATGATAAAAAAGTGTAGACAAATATATAAAGATATGGATTTTCAAATATCCCAATCCCTATCGCTCAATTATAAAAAGAAATCAAATGCTCCTTCTGCACATTATTTGTGGTTCCGCCACCGAAAAGGAGGCTCTTACTAAATGCCCAGCTTTCAAGTCGTTTGGAAAACGCATGTGTTTCAAGTGGTTCATAAAACGAAGTGAAGCTCTCTGACTACTGCCAAAAAGATAATAATCCTGCTGATTGACAGTGATCTCGCCCAATTATGGTACCAAATGACAAACATGAAGCAAATACAGTCACAATTCACAAAACTTTTCAGAGGAAAAGGTGGTAATGATTCTGTCCCCAGTGAGATGTACAATAAGATATACTGTATATAGGATTGAAATGGGAATATTTCAGACAGAGTTGTGCCTATAATAACCTGAACATCAAAATAAAGTATTTCATAAAGGAGTCAAAAAGTTTACATTATGATGAATGGAAATCGAAGACTTGGCTTAAAAAAGTAATTATGTCCATCAATTCGGAATCCTTCTCATATCCTGTCACAACACTGGGTACTTGGATTTGAACCGTCTCAAGGACATCCGTGCTTTCGACCAAAAACCCAGTTTTTTTTTTTGGAGTGCAGACCTGCTAAATTTGAGTGCACATATTCGAAAGTGACGAAGATATGGAGCAGATGTGGTGATTACACCGACAGAGTTGAAAAGAGGCCACGGATGCCTTTGGTCGAAGCAACGACTTCACCTTCAATTTCGGCTTTGAGAATGAAGCGTAGAAAGAAAGAGAACCAATGACAATTATGATGTGGATGGCGGTGGACTGATGATGTTTAGGAAGAGATGCGAGTGAGGGAGGTCGAGAACTTTCCTTACGAATGAGCATTAAAGCGTTCAAATCGATTCGATCATCGATTCTATTTGAACCATTTTTAAAATCTTAACGATTAAGTTTTACATTCTCAAACCGACTTCAATTCGATTCAGTTCATTTCATGGTTCACTTATTTGAACTCGCTCACAAACCAAACTGAACCGACCTGTACTGTACTAGTTTATTTTTAGTAACATTCGTTGATAACTTTCATATACATAGATAGTATCAAGAGAAACTAAATAAAAAAATCTTGAAAGATTAAAAGAAAAAAAAATATAAGCAATTATAAAACAAAAATCTAGTTTTCAGTATCTCTTACATATTTACTTATTCTTACTTGTACATCAATGACAGTAACAAACGCGTAGTTGAGTACTTTTCATAATATAATTATATATATATAATTATACTTATATCTTTATTAACACGAGCCTTTGATACTGCATGTAACAAGATTATGTGTAATTTTTAAAAATATATATAACTTTAAATTTAAATAAGTATTTGGATCTAATAGTAAGTGTGCAAAGGAATAACCTTTTTAATGGACGAAAACTGGCCGGAACTGATCAACCCGAACTGTTTAAACCGATTAAACCAAATCCTCCAAATTATGGTGTTTAATTTGGTTTGGTTTAAAAATCTTCAAACCGAGGGTAACGATGGTTTGCGATTTAACCTCCAACCAAGCCAGATTGAACCGTGCTCACCAATAATTTTTATGCAAGAGACTATGACTCGAGTTATGACACGTTAGCGTTTCAAACAGGTTTGGGGTATGCGATTCTCCCAATGTAAGCGGTTGATTTGACTATGAGAAGTAATGCTCAAGATCTTGTTTAAAGAGTTGCAGACATTTTTCAAACGCCAATAATTCAAGACATGATAGGTGGATACTCTTACCAATTACTTTCAAGGTTCAATCTCCACCTAGTTATTTGTACAAGGAAGCGACAGTTGAAGAACTATTGACAAGGATACTAAGAGATGGAAAATAGATCTTATTAACCAAAATTTTCTAGCCCCATGAAGCTTTACTTATTACAAAAATCCCCATCAGTTCTTATACTTGCAATGACAAGATGTTTGGCACTACAGTAAGGATGGGCAATTCTCTGTTAGCAGTGCCTATAGGGTGGTAATTGATCAAGGATTAGTGCGAAAAATGCACCTTGTTATAGGATAAGCTAGTCACGAGAGGAAAGCAACATGGAACTTCTTACGGAATACGAGGGTCCCAAATAAACTCAAACTTTTTGGATGGCATGCTTGTTCGAATATACTGCCTACGATGGAGAACCTCCACAAATGGAAGATATCGGCTCAAATGGAATGTCCGGTATGTGGAAACGACAAAGAAACTATCTTCCACACTCTTAGAGGTCGCTCATTGGCTAGATAAGTCTAGGCATTGTGCTCTCACAGCCTTTACATCGACAAAACAGAATCCCAAACAATACTTTGGTGATGCAAGTACATTACAAGAAATAAGGCTTTTAGCGATGGAGAAATCTGTCACTAAAAGCCTCAAAGCCATCGCTAAAATTTTTAGCGACGGATATATCGTTGCTAAAAGTCCCTCGTGTAAAATTCCGTTACTAAAAGTTTTGCGGCGGAATTTTAAATACCGTCGTCTAATATTGAACTTTTTGTGATGGATTCATTTATAAATTAGTGACGGAGTTTTCCGTCGCTAATTCTGTTTTACGTATTTTAATTTATTTCTTTTTTGTGAAATTAGCGACGGAATATAATTAGCGACGGCAAATTCCGTCGCTAAATTAGATTTTTAACGACGAAATATTCCGTCGCTAAAAATCTTAGAATTAAGTACACTTTTAGCGACGGAATTAATCAGTCGCTAAAACTCATTTTTTAAATATTTTTTTTAATATTTTTTATTTTTCGAATACCCAATCCTGTAATAAAAAATTCAATCCTAAACAACAACTCATAATCCCCAAGAACAACTATATATAATCAACATTAAAAAATTATTTATTATAAAAAAATTCATAATGTCAAAGCTGGGAACCATATACAGCCGGTTAGGGGAGGGGAGAAGATTGAGTACAAGCCGAGCAGGGGGGACAAGCTGGGACCAGGCACGAGAAGGGGCTCATCAGGGGTTGTCGAGTCCCGGATCTGGATCCTGCTGATCCGGAGCCGACTCAGCATGTCCAGTAGGGGTGCCCCGCTGATCCTGCTCCCTAATCATGCTCAACAGCACCGTAGCAATGCGCTAGATCTCCTCCTCATCCAACGGACACCGAGGAAACGATGTCTGTGGAGGGGCAGCAGGGGATAGGGACGCTTCTATCACGGCACGAGCAGTTGTGCAAGGCAGGCCGCGTATGCGGCCTTTCGGCCGATTGACGATCTCTGGCACATCCAGCCATCGCTTCAACACCCTAGTATGTCCAGACTACTGCTCGGACCCCTAAGCTATTCATACGAGGCCTGCAAAAATAGTGATTTAAAGATATGTTAGGGTATTAGTTAACGCAACAGACATTGAGGATAGAAAGAAAAAAATAACAAATTAAACGCCTTGTCCTTGTCCTTTTTTCGCATGTGTATTGGATTATACGTCAGAGCTATGACCTCATCCTCTTCCAGATCCGGGTTTTGGACCGCATTCATGTGTCAGACGATGTCGTGTGGCACCAACCCCCCTCTTGTGCGTCGGATCTCTGTTCTGTCTATTCTCGGCCCCGCTCTTACTCTTGGTGTCCCAACTTGGATCTGCAACCCACCGATCTATCATCTCCCCCCGTACAGTTGGAGATATCTAATGTGAGGGATATGTCTTCATCTCCGTCATCGAGGCACCCTCAGGCAGCATCTTCTTCACCAAGTCCCATTGATTAGTCCTAATTAGGGCTAATTAGGCTTAATTGGGTTATGTTAGGGCTAATTAGTGTTAATGAGGATTACCTTGGGCTAATTATAGCTGATTAGGGTTTATTATGAGTAATTAGGGTTATTTTTAGCTAATAGTCGGGTTTAATTGTTTGGAGTAATGTTGATTAGGGCTAATTACGCTTAATTGAGTTATGTTAGGGCTAATTAGTTTAATGAGGATTACCTTTGGCTAATTACAGCTAATTAGGGTTGATTAGGAGTAATTAGGGTTATTTTTAGCTAATAGCCGAGTTTAATTGTGCGGAGTAGTGTTGATTAGTCCAAATTAGGGCTAATTAGGCTTAATTGGGTTATATTAAGGCTAATTAGTGTTAACGAGGATTACTTTGGGCTAATTATAGCTAATTAGGGTTGATTAGGAGTAATTAGGGTTATTTTGAGCTAATAGCCAAGTTTAATTGTGTGGAGTAGTGTTGATTAGTCCTAATTAGGGCTAACTAAGCTTAATTGTGTTGTCAGGCTTAATTGTGCGGAGTGGTGTTTGACACATGTCCGACACCTCCAAACACGTCCGAAGACATCAATTTATTTTTTTAATGCCAGACACCATGTCCATCACCCCTTGAAGAGGTACCGGACACCTCCTGACGAGGTGTCCACAAGTATAAAGCTAGAATGTGACATTTTGGTGTCGGTGTCGATCAGACGTGGTGTCCGTGACCTATCGACACCTCAACACATTTGAACATGTGTCCGACACCTCCGGACAAGTCCAAAGACATTAATTTATTTTTTAAATGTTGAACACCTCTTGAAGAGGTGCCGGACACCTCTTCTACAAGTATTAAGCCAAAATGTGACATTTTTTGGTGTTGGTGTCGATCGAACGGGGTGTCCATGACCTACTGACACCTCGACACCTCGTCGACACATCCGGACACGTGTCCGACACCTCTCAGCGGTGTTCGAAGACATTGATTTATTTTTTAATTGCCGGACACCGTGTCGGACACCCATTGAAAAGGTGTCCACAAGTATAAAGTCAAAATATGTTGTTTTGGTGTCGGCGTCGATCGGACGCGATGTTCGTTTTCGTGCTACCTAACGGGGATCTCAATCCAATTGGGTCCCATCCTCTATCAACAATCTCAATTCTCAATTCTTAATTCTCAAATGCTCAATGCAATAAAAATTAATAAAAATCACACATTCAATCTAATTGGGTCCTATCCTCCATCAACAATCTCAATTGTCAATTCTCAAATGTTCAATGTAATAAAAATCACATATTCAATCCAATTGGGTCCCATCCTCCATCAGTAATCTCAATATCTCATATGCTCAATGCATAGTTAACAATCTAAAATCATCAATTAACAACCTAAAATCACAAATTAATAATCTCAATTACTTCAAATGCACAGCTAATAACCTAAAATCATCAATTAACAACCTAAAATCATCGATCAATAATCACAATTCTCAAATGCACAATTAACAACCTAAAATTATCAAACAAATGATCAATGTTCAAATGGAAAAAAATTGTTCAAAATGCACATATTCGATGCGCTTGAAATATTTCAATTTAGGGTTCGATTCGATTAGGGCATTCAATTTAGGGTTTAATTAGGGTTCAACTACTTCAATTTAAGGTTCAATTAAGGGGATTCTATTAGTTCAATTTAGGGTTTGGTTGAATTGGGGCATTCAATTTAGGGTTCGATTACTTCAATTTAGGGTTCGATTGGATTAGGGCATTCAATTTAGGATTTTACTTAGGGGTTCAATTAGTTTAATTTAGGGTTCGATTTGATTAGGGCATTCAATTTAGGATTTAATTAGGGTTCAATTACTTCAATTTAGGGTTCAATTACTTCAATTCAGTGGTCGGTTGAATTGGGGCATTCAATTTATGGTTTAATTAGGGAGTTCAATTTAGGGTTTGGTTGGATTAGGGCATTCAATTTAGGGTTCAATTAGTTTAATTTAGGGTTCGATTCGATTAAGGCATTCAATTTAGGATTTAATTATGGTTCAATTTAGGGTTCAATTAGGAGGTTCTATTAGTTCAATTTAGGGTTCGGTTGAATTGGGGCATTCAATTTAGGGTTCAATTAGCTCGATTTAGGGTTCGATTGGATTAGGGTACTTAATTTAGGGTTCAATTAGTTTAATTTAGGATTCGATTAGGGCATTCAATTTAGGGTTTAATTACTTCAATTTAGGATTCCATTCGATTCGATTAGGACATTCAATTTAGGGTTTAATTAGGGTTCAATTACTAAGAATGAAGTAATTCCATATCCCTATAAATCATGTGAACTTTAACTATTCAAGGTGGTACGCTCCACCAATGTAAAAGATATCGAGGATATTTGAAAGTAGCAATGAAAATGATTGTATCACTAATTATATTCCTCAAGTTTTACAATCACCCAACAATTGTCCTACACAATGATTTATTTCTTTTCTCTACTTTTGTCCGATCCTAATGCAGGCAAGCATCGCGTTACTTGCAACTTCAACCTTAGTTTCACTTATGTTCATCATAACCTCAAAACGGTATGCCCTCCTTAAACCCCTAAAGCCATGATGTTCATGATCCAAGTTTGGGTCGAATAATGCTCTATGAGTTAAGGATTTAATTCTAACAAATTATCCAACTTGTTATTCAAAAAGGTTTCAACTTGTTATTCAAAAAGGTATCTAAGATTAAGGTATGCAACAGCCTATACGAGCCACAGAACTAAGCACTCAATAGTGATACAAAATCACAAGTTCTACCAAGGAGACAAAAACCTATTGATGTCATACACTCTGGTCCATTTTTACCAAAAGTTTATACTTTTCTAACTCTACTAGGTACTCTTGTGAGCACAGTAAAGCTGGTTAATTTTGTGTTAAAGGTCCCCATCTCTAGCCAAAGACTTTATTGTTTAACTTCAACTTAATTTATATAAGATTTTAATCATACTAAATGCCCTTCTCAGAACACCATTCTTAAAAAAGTAAATTTGGCATATATCCTCCATCTATGTGACAACACGAAGGTGTTCCCTCTCTCTTAAACCATCACATTATCCTTTCTTGAGATGTATTCTAAAAGCCTAAAAATTCATAGCCGGCCCATAGCCAGGAGTACTAGCAACAAAGTATTTATTCAACCATCAAGAAAGATCCCAACTCCAATTAGATATATTCAAACCTGAGCTCCTAAGATTTTCAACTTCAAACTAATAATCTCTCTAGCTTTCAAGAGTAGAAAAATACATCAAGTTCACTTTGAAATGACATATTTTAGAGTTTGGTAAAGAATCATACTTTGTCGCACGAATACATACTCAATGCATGAACAACCAAGAAGAAAATATTTAAATACCAAATTTCAATAAAAATAAGCAGAAATTATCCTACTTTATGCGAACTCGTCCGAAAATTTTAGGATTCAATGGTTTGTTGGCTTCTAGTTCAGTCAATATAACCCTAAACCAACTTAAACTGTCGCCGAATCCAAGCATTTCGTTCCTCGTGCTTCACATCATATGAGAAAGTTTGACCCATCCAATCTCCAAAAGGCCATAGCCACTGAAAGTATGTTCAATCAATATTTGAACATACTTATCGCATCACAGTGCTTTTATTGAGAACATCCATTGTATATAATTCAAGATAACCATTAGCAAAGTATACACATTCACACAATCAGACATCAGATTTCGGTTTAAAGGGAATGAACCCTAGCATGTGTGGACTAAAACTAAATCATCCCATCCAATAGGTTTTTCTGCTCTGCAACATGTGACTAATCATTAATTTAACTTTAGTACCTTATAATAAAGAAGACGTGTAATAGACGGCGGCAGTGAAGGGCGCCGACGTTGGTGGTGGGAGGCGGTAGAGGGCTTTTCACACGGCGGCAATGGAGGGTCACCGTGGAGGGAGATCACTAGAGGTCACCGTGTAGGGGGAGTGCGGAGGTGGTTCACCGAGTAAGTGGAGTGCGGAGCAGAGAATGGCAGTGTAGCGGTGGGGTGATTTTGAGAGAGAGAAACGGGGAGGGAGAAAGAAGCAGATCTGGTGTTTTAATAGAGGACTTTTAGCGATGGAATCAACCCTCGCTAAAAGTCAGTCATTGAATTATGGCTTTCAACGACGAACGTTTTAGCAACGGCAACATTTTGTCACTTAAATAATTTTATAAAACCCTCCAAAAAATAATTTTATAAAAAAAGTTTTAGCGACAGTAATTCGGTCGCTAAAAAACTGCCTCAAAAAATTTGTCGGCAAAAATATTTTTCGACAGCATATTTCATTAGTAATATTAATTAACAATTGATTTTTTACCGATGATGTGTCCGTCGGTAAAAGTATAAACCCGCTGCTAAAAGCATATTTTCTTATAGTGGTATGTTGCAAGCCAATTGGATGGAATGAGAATGAGAATGCTATTAGTTCTATGCTGGCAATTGGGTGCAACAGGAATGAAATCATTTTTTGAGGGGCTCAAACAAATGCACTGGAGATATATACAAAAGAAACCAGATTCATGGAGACATACACAAGTGCACAAATCCTACCCCGAAAGGGATGGACACAATACCAAAGGTATGGCAGCCACCTGTAGAGAATTTTGTCAAAATAAATTTTGACCCAGCATTATTTTAGGAAGATAATTCTATGGAATGTGGAGTAGTTGTAAAAGGGTGTAACGGGACGGTATTGACAGCTATGCCTAAGAAAATTTCATTAATATGGGAAGCAGAGCATGCAGAGGCGATGGTGGCTCGAGAAGCGGCTAAATTTGGCTTGAATTATGGTTTTGGTTTGTTCAAGTTGAAGGTGATGCATCAAGTACATCCAAACTTTGACTTCTTCAAGGAAAATCTATCTAATATTGGTGCATAGAAAACACCAGAAATCTAATTCACTGCTATGACTCTTGTATGTTTTCATTGGTTAGGCGTACTGGCAATTGCGTAGTCCATGAATTAGCGATATTTGCATTGAATGTAAGTGATTTTAAAGTCTGAATGGAAGAGGCACCATACTTTTATCATGCTTGCCATCCATAAAGATTGTAATCCTTATCATGAATAAACACCGCTCTCTTTGATCACAAAAAAATTCAAGACATTTACTGAAGCACTACTAGAAAGGAATGCTTGTTACAAAATGCCTAAGATACAAGGCATTTAAAAGAGAATTTTTTTTCGCTATTATCGGGGTTGAAGGAATTTTCCTCTTTCCCCCTTATAACGACAGTTAATGGTTGCTATACGTTTCTAGCAGTTTTTATTTAGTGACACTAAAAAAATATTACTAAGAGTCGTCGCTAAAAGTATTAGCAGAAAAGTCACTAGAAATACTTAGCTTACTGACTATTAATTATCACTATATACAAGGTTGTAGAATGATTCTTACAACTAGGGTAACAGTCAAAATTTGTTCTTTAAAATAGTATGGTTGTAAAATGGGCACTTGTATGTAAATGCCCCAAAATTCGCACCGCTCACTAGAAAAGAGCCCCTGATTAGCGGCATAATTCGCTCCAAAGAAACTGCCTTTATATATATTTAAGTTTAATGAGGCCAAAAACATCCTTAATATAGGATAATATCATAGGTTTAAGAGACGAAACCAACTTTAATTCTAAGTCAATGCAAGCGTTCTTACTCAGTTATCGACTTGATGGTTCTTACTTAGTTGCGGGATTGACTTCATGCACGCACCAATGCATGAACGACTCCAATCTTTTCGTTTCATATGTTTTACTAATTTTGATCTCGTGCATTGCACACGGGAACAACTATAGTCAACAAATTGCGTAAATAAAATAATAAAAGTACGATACTAAAGTTTTTGACAAATAATGGAACAAAAAGTGATAGGACCTCAATTATGGTCACCTTACATAAACATCTAAGATTAAAACTTAACGGAAAAACTAATTGAAAGTGATAAAATAATGGTGAAAAATCTTCCATTCTATTATAT
The DNA here is from genome assembly GCA_033070095.1 of Escallonia herrerae. Lineage (NCBI taxonomy): Eukaryota > Viridiplantae > Streptophyta > Magnoliopsida > Escalloniales > Escalloniaceae > Escallonia > Escallonia herrerae. Next base: position 102,281 of record JAVXUP010001820.1, on the reverse strand, counting down.
ACATTATAATTCAACAAATCTAACAATGAGAAAATGATAATGCAATTGAAAAACTATGAACATCGCAATCAAATCTATCAACAAAAAATATCGGCACAATAGAGGAATAGAAACGTGAAGTTGGTCATTTGAGTCACAAAATGAACGTTGATATCCCAAGAGAAAAAAATATGATGGCTTGGAGAAATAAAAAAATAAAGCAATAAAAGAGAAAAGTGATATATATATACATATATATATATATATATATATATATATATAGAGTCATTACAGAGATAATTGTCAAATTTTAAGTTCCATAAAATGAGATTATTTCAAAGGAGGCTATGGTCAACTTATTATCATATTATGAGAGATATGTTTAGAACTTAAGTAGGATTAGTAGATTTAAAAAATTTTAAAATCAATTTTATAAATTTAGAATTTATAAAAGGCAATTTTCTCAAACTGGAGAGGTCAATTTAATATTTTATTCAGAAAGATAATTTTGAGATTTTAAATAAGATCATTGAATTTAAAATTTTTGAAATCCATTTTTAAGTTAGATTGTCATAACAAAATTCTTAAAAAAGGAAAGGGATATATATTTAAACATACAAAGAGACATTAAAAAGAACACCTAAGAAGATAATTACTTTTCTTTCAATCTTTTCCTCAATAAGATTAGATATTTCATATAAAGATAATAATAGGTAAAATTTAGGTTACCATACTGTATATTGTGTTTAGAGACAGAGAAGACTTTCAAAGTTAGAATTAAAAAAGTTATAAAAGAAAAGTTCATGTGACAAGCTGAGAGAGAGTCCATATAAGCAGTGATGTGACAACTTTCTCTCAACTTTATCTTTTATTATATACATATATACACACACACACACACACCCATGCAGTGATGTGACAACATTTTTTTAACTCTGCCTTTTATATCCAAAATTACGTCATTTTGAATCCTAGCCTTTGGCAAATTGCTTGAGGCTAGCATTACACTCGCTATATATATATATATATATATATATATATATATATATATATATATATATATATATATATATATATATATATATATATATATATATATATATATATTATCAATACAACTTTCCTATTTAAATCAAAAACAAGTTTACTAGACTATTTTCAGTGCATTCATTAAGGATCTTCTATATTTTTTTTCATCATTTATATCTTTTTTCACGCTTGAATTTGTAATCAAGAAGTCTTTAACATTTAATGCTAATGAAGTTCTCAACACAAAATAATGTGAAAAACGTATAAAACTAGACTTTATTTTGTTTCTTCTTCAACCGTTTATACTTGACATTGATTTATATATATATATATATATATATATATATATATATATATATATATATATATATATATATATATATATTATAAAAAATGGTGTCTTTATTGTGCTTATTGCATCGTTCGGGATGGCAGCTAACCCTAATCAATACCTTCTTTTTATTTCTTTTTGTAAATGATGATGTGCGGAATGTAGACACACGCGCACAAACGTTCAGAAAAATTAATGATGCACACAAGTAAGCCACGTGTGATGTCACGTGCGGTTTATTACAAAGTCAGCAACGTTGCAAGTTGGCTGGAAACTATACAAGCTACAGATAAAGATGATAATTGACGTGGATTAAGAGTAACCCATGGTTACAGCAGCACCCAAATAGAGAGAGGTGCTGTGCTGTGATCCCATTTAACCATGGTTACTCTCTCTCTTCCCTCTCTCTCTCTCTCTCCCCCTCTCTTATTTGGGTGCACATGGGTTACAGCAGAGGTGATCCAATTGACGTTTTTTTTTTCCTTTTCCCAGACTTTGCTTCTCAATTTCCATAAAAATGATCCAGCAGCAACTGTACATAATGTTTTCCGTATAATTATATCGTGTAGCGATCATTAATGATCGAAAAATTGAATGTACTTCCAGTTCAACGATAATTGGTGGTCACGAAAATATAATAAGTGACATTTCTAGTAATACTTTCAGTGACAATTTTTAATATCATTTTTTAACTTGACTAAATAAAAATCAATAAAAATATTTAATGACCATTAGTTGTCGCTATATAAGAAGTTGTAACTATTTTTCTATAACCCAGATAACAAATAAAAATTGTCCGCATTCCAAAGAGTGATCCAAACAAGCTTAGGTTTTTAAAATAATCCTGCTTAAAAGATCTAAATTAACTTCACCTCCTTTTGTCGTTGTAGAGTGCTATTAACAAGAACATGCTAAGGTTTAGGCGTTTCTTGTTTAAATATTTTTTTTAAATTGAGAAGAAATTAAGAAAAAAAATTCTTATAAGAAACACTCTCGTGATACTCACATTACTCTTTACGACAATGAATGCCTGATCTATATTGACCTTTATGTTATACGCCAAAATTTTAATCACGGTACAATATGTTAACTTTTTTAATATATGAATGATATTAAGCCACATGGCACTTCATCCTAATCCATGTTGTTATCATTCTTTGTTTGAATCATAAAAGTGTGCTATAAGGGTATAATTGTAATGTGGTGCTTTTTATATTCTTGTTTTTTGAATTTGAAAATGCCTTTTCTTCTTGAAAAATAGCTTAGCTAATCTTATAACTAAGAAGACGAATTATTCTGTGACGCTCCAGAAAAGTAGCTCGTTTACTCTTGTAACTTAGTTCGCATGTCAATACAATTTTTCTGATTGACATTAAAAAAAAAAAGAATCAAAATCAAAGCAAGATTGAAACCAAAAGAAGATTATGATTCAATTTTTACAATTGCTTGTACACTAGAAAAAGAAGCAGCCGCTTGTACCCAAAAATCAAAAGAAAAAAATCACTTAGAGTATATTCTTCTTGACCATCTACTACCACCATTCAATACCATGCCTAAACTGAAATCAAACCCAAATTGAAATCAAATCGATCTACGATCTTGTCGTCAGTGGATGATGGCTGAGAAGATTTTGGTGCTAATCAAACCCGAGCAACTGATGGTGGATGTCGGTTAGGGTGGGTTTGATGAGCTACAGGTTGGGTCATGGAGGACGATGATAAAGATGGTGGTTGCTAATTGTTGGGTGGCGGTGAGTTGAGTGGTTTGAAAAACAACTTATGGATTTTGATCTACATTGCTTGGAAGTTAGTTTTGAAAAGGGTTTATAAGAGCAAAAGTACTTTTACTTTACACTTGGTGGTAAGACTAGAGTGTGCTAGTCCCCATGCTACCCGCATGCGGGAGAGCGAGAGAGGCGTGTTTTGGTGCGTTATTAGGCGCACTTTGCACGCTTGCCGCGGTCGCGAAAAAACGTGACTTATTTTTCAAACAAATATTTTATTTTTTCGAAAATTAGTTTTATTGAAAAGGTGTGAGATTTATTTAAATTCAATTTTTGATTTATTGTCCGTTATTTTTAATGTTACAACTGTTTTGATTTTCTAATAGTTGTGTCTGTCCAAAAAGTTCACACCTTTTCAGATTTATAAATACATGTTTTCAGTTCTTGTAAGATACTGATTTACTGATTTCGAAATCCTTTCTCTGAATGTAACAATGCCTGTGGGTGGCCAAAAACGTACAAAACTCAAAATAATCATGTAAATAATAAATTTCCCATTGTGGCTAAGTTTGAAAGGTGGGACAAGAACTCTTGAGACTATTCAAGAGACATTGTCACAACCCATTAGCAAGCTTGATTCACTGACCGTAGGGCTGACAACTTAACTTAAGTTGCGATCAAGCGCCTCAAATCTTCTATTGCAAATTGACTGACCAGATCATCTTTTAAAAAAAAAACTTATAGCCGTTCGGTCCATTATGGGATAGATGGTTCTTTTTACAAAAACATTTCAGGTGGATTTCGATCTACAGAGATGTCGAATGGTGGTGGTGGTTTTCTGTCTATGGTGTAAAAGGAAAGAACCATAAAGCCGACGGCGGGGGGAGGGGGGAGGGAGAGAGAGAGAGAGAGAGTGAGTGCGAGAGAGAGACACTATGTGGTCGTGTGATTATGTGTGAAAAGAGGGGGAGAGAGAAGTGAATAGAAAATAATAGTAGGGATATTTTTGTCAAAACCCATCATCCGCTACATTGTTTAGCGGATGCCATTAGTTTTGAATATATTTAGATCTGATCCGTCTTTCTACCAAATGCTAAGCCATTCTCTCCTTCTTCCAGTAGATAGGATTGTCTTCACTGTTAAAATTTAAATAATTAAAGAAAGAAGGACATCTCTTTTTCGGCAGAGGATAAACTGAGTATACACTAACCATGGCCCACTAGAACGGTAACAAAGTACTTGAATGTAGAGAAATGCCCGTGGGCGGTGCGGAGTTCAGAAAGTGAAAATAATGAGTGAGAGAAGGAGAAGGAGGAGCGTGGTGGCTAAGTTTGAAAGGTGGGGACAAGAACTCTTGACGGCTGGGCAAGCGGCACTGCGGCAGTCGGCAGAGGGAGTGAGGCCGTGAGGGAGTGAGTGAGAGAACTGAGAAGTGGAACTTTTAGGGTTTATAGTGATGTATATATAGGTAAGGATGGACGGCTAGGATTAAATCAAGGTAATGGTTAAAATAGCGGGGCGGGTGCGGGTCGGATACTGGGGCGGGCCAGATGAAATACTACACCCGACCCTAACCCTCTCTATCGCTGAAAAAAATCCATGCCCCGTGATTCGGTCAAAGTCAAGAAGCTAGGGGGGAAAGGACAGGGGCGGGGCGGGGAACCATGGAAGAATTGGATTGCCATCCCATTTACATTCTACATAAGGCTCTTACAGTCATACTGAAGCAGGGACAAATTAGTAAATGTCATTGTCCGTCCATGATAGGTCGAATGTGAAAGTTTGCTAAAAAAATTATAATTTGACCCCTTCATGTCGATAATGTGGAGGACTAGATCGCGATAACAACTTAAACTAATTTGCAATGAAATTTTATCAGCTCTCTCAATTGATTAGTTTAACGAGATGTTTTCACTCCCTAAAATGTGGAGTATTAAATTTTCTTTTGGGTATGCAAAAGTGTTCCCGAATCAATGAACAGCAACAATAGGGATTCTCATACGTGCATAATCACTTCCCCTTAAAGCAGGGAAATGTCAGTTTTATAAGGTGGCTTATGATCTGGTTTACTCTTTTGTTCGCATAATTGTGTAGATAAATTTTAGCTACAACATGACTTGTAAAATATAGCTAAAAACCTCTATATAGCAATAATAAATAATTGCTAAATGTAATTAATGAAAATAGATGACAAAAATGGGGGTTTATTTACATATTAGGTGCCGAAAATAGTATCTCTCATCGTCTAATTGTCTAATGGATAAGTACTATTGCAATACTTTAGAAAGATAAGTCTAATGTCAAAACACATGTGACTATTGCCAAGATAATATTATCTAGAAAAATACCCTTATGTCGAACCTTTTTTTTTTTTTTGTAATTCTTCAAATTTACCCTTTGTTTACACAGTCAAATGCTTTCATCAAAGCTTTCATAGGATATTACTGCCACTCCCCATTAATCATCATTCATCTCATCCATTTTCCCTTTTTCTTTTCCGTAATATTTGTCTTCTTTAGAGAAGAAGTGACAGACTCTTTTCTTTTAATCGGTCATGAAACCCTCGCTCAAATCTAATATATATATATATATATGTGTGTGTGTGTGTATATATATATATATATATATGTTGTTGTGTGTGTGTGTGTGTGTGTGGACACTCTCTGAGTTCATATATTCACTTTCCTACTTTAAAATTTAGTAAAAAATATTAACTTTCTTATTTTAAAATTTTAAAAAATTCTCTTTCTTACACACACAAAATTTGATTTGAATTCCTTTTTTTCATTTGAAATTCAACCAATTATATAAACTTTACATTTCTCTCTCTTCTATGTTAACACGCCTCACTCAAAAATTTTATTTATATCTTTATAATTCTATTAATTCTTAAATTTTGACAAAAGTAATTCTCTATATATTCCTTTTTAATCTTATATCTTCTTTATTGTTTAGGAAAACACAATATTCTTCATCAGTTATTCTATTAAACTATCATAAACTCCTATCTTTTTATTTCACTACAAGTTTTATATATAGTTTACGCTCTTTTTTTAATTATTTATTATATATTATTACTCTTTTTTTTGTGATCTTGAGTAATACAACCTTAACACACACAGAAGTTATTATTGTTACTATTATCACTGCAATTGTAATTAGTTATGAAAGACTATTTTTATTATTTAATACACTATTTTTCATCTTCATTTGTCACTAAAAACTGACAATTATTACTCAAGTTCATTTCTAACCATAAAAATTAGTAAGAGAACCCCTTTAAAAAAGTAAAAATAAAATTTTGATTATATTATTGTCACTACCAATTTTGTAATTTTTATTAGGTATTCAAATACGAAATCTCTTAACAAGAATTTTGATAATTATTGTTCTCGTGTGTAATGCACGGGATCAAAACTAGTATGGTATGACTTATGAGTTCCATATATAATTTTTTTTACAAATTTGTCTCATAGTTTTTATTAATTTAACTCACGCATCGCGAGTGCCCTTGACGCTTGGCTACCGTTATATATACTACTGTATATATACACACACTAAGGAATTTAGTCTTGTTTTCCATAATAATTGGGTGTCGCCAACTTTTGAACAAGCAGTGAATCGAAAATTAAGAGCACCTAAACTGTCTTTAGCCAGTTTAGGATAAAATAATAATAATATAATAATATAATAATAATAATAATAATAATAATCTTACACTAATCTGGGCTGTAGATAACACCGATGGAGTTGCAGCGTACGTCATCCGTCCTTATCCTTGCTTCCGAGGCATCATGTTGCCGCTTTTCTTTAATGAAAAAGAAATTCTTTACGGCCCAAAGACCCGTGCAACGCAATCACTGCCTTTTGACCTTTGACCGCTAAGGGCACGTGTGCGGCATCTTTTGACTGCGAAATCTCAACGACAATTACGGGGGATGCACGTGCATCCCTCCCCCACATCTACAGCCATCAAGAACAGGAACAGTAGTTTTAATTAAGGTCACCAGATATGGAGCCCTCTGACAGACCAGCTCTCATATTTGGTGCACTTTTCATTCGTTTATGTTTTGAGTTAGGCACTATTATTTTTTGACATAATACCAGACTTAGATTCCGTGCATCATAATATTTAGGTTGCACCTCGTAATGATCCGTTATTCGGACTGAAATCTAAAATGAGTTAATATTCCATGTTTTGCGAGAGCGAGTATTAGGGTCTCATGTTGATTATAGATGAGGATCGAGACCGCTTCTCATTTCAGGTGAATTTATTATTTATATGAATACACTTTTGAATAAGACACCACGCTTTAACAACTATTGCGACAAAATGTCAGGTCAGGAACTAAGCAACCACAAACAATTGAACTCCCTCTTTCAATACCTCGAACCATTGTAAGCGTAAAAATACTGATTATTTATAATGACTTATTTGGGTTAATTTTTTTTTTATCTTCTGTTATTCCACATCTTTCTTTTTTCGTCGTGGCTCGATGGTCAACACGTGGCCAATTTAAATGTTGGATGATACTATCAAGTGGCTAAAACAATGCGTCCGCTACATAAAACGACGAGTACGACCAAGTCAAAGCACGCATTACATCAGCAGAAAAACATGACTGCTTTTCATAAAAGGATTAGCCAACTAGACTTGTTCAAAACTGAGGGTGACTTTACTTAGATATCGATACATGAAAGTTACTATAATAACATACTAAGTTATCAGTTAATCTAAAAGCTTAAACCTGTAAAAAAATTGACCCAAAAATATAAATGATGATTTAATATAACGGCCTTTAGTGTACACTAATTTGCCATGGCATTATGTAAATGAAGTGTTATGTTGGGAACACCATACATAGCATTGGATACTGCATTTTTATTTTATTTTATTTTTTGTTTGTGAAATTTAAACTTTTTCTTCAATATAAAGCTGTCAAGTGCCATTTGCAACGATGTTACACCACCTGTTGCTTAAAAAAATCAGCAATATAATAATAATAATAATAATAATAATAATAATAATAATAATAATATGGCTCCATGAATTTTTCGGACATATTTATCAGCCCATATTTGAAATAGCAAGAGTGCCATCTTATTGGGTGATAGTGGGCTACTATAACCCAATCCATCTTGGGCCGCCCTCAGTGAATGTTTGGAAACGTGATTTCTTGAAAGCCCACTTTTTTCCTAAGCCAGTTCCCTTCTTTTCTTTGGGCTTTGGTTGCGTTTAAGAGACGGGCTTCAGGTAATGTGAATTTGCGATGCAAAGTGGCATAAACGGGGTAAATTGCATTTGAGCCCCTTGTGGTTTTGACCTAGTTGTACAAAAACGCACTTAAGGTTCTAGCTTTTGCAATTGGGCCCCTATTGTTTTGACTAGAATATCTTTCCAATCTCCTTTTCTTTTAACACTCCCCATTGATGCCCAGCCTTCACGGACCCACGACGTTGCCTACTGAATTACAAATTCACAACAATTTATAAAAATGAAATAAGAACTCACTGTCGATTCTTGTCAATAAACTTAGGTAGCGTTTGAAATCACTTTCTAGTTTTGGTTTTCTGTTTCTAAAAAAATCAAAATCTTTTTAGTTGTTATTTTGAGTTTTTTTTTCTTTTGGATGTTTGATTATCCGGTTTTTATTTTTAAGTTTTTTCTTTGATGATGATTTGCAATGGCGGTGGTGGGGAGTGGCGGTGGCCAGCAGAGTGGCCAACGCGATGGCTGGTGGGGTGGCTGCCGGTGACCTGCAGCGGACTGTCAGTCACTGGCGACAAGCAATGGCCGGCCGGTGGCCAGCATAGCTGTGGTGGCCACCGGCTGTGGGCAGTGGCTGTGGGAGGGTGATGGCGGTCTCAAAATAAAAATCAAAACTAAAAATTCAAAACTCCTAAATGGGAGTTTTAAAAAACAATCCTATTTTAAAAACTGGTTTTTAAAAATGAAGAGAAATAACGAAAACTGTGTGCCAAACATGTTTTTTTCTCCGATTTATAAAATTGGAGAAAAAATTAAAAACAAAAATCCAATCAAGCAGAGCCTTAGGCTTCGTTTGACAGCCCTTTTTTTTTTTTTTTGGTCCAATTTTTTTGTTTTCCAAAAGTCTATGGAACTTGGCTGTTTGGTTTAGTTTCTTTTTTTTAGGGCTTGCTCTTTAAAAACTAGGCCCATTTGAAAGAGCTTCCTCTTTTTTTTTTTCATGCGGGCTTTTTTTTTGAGGTCAAGGTTTGAGCCTCACTAGCAACAGATTGCTTAATTTCTTTGCTGGGTCGTCTCTTTCATCAGCACTTTGCTCGATTGGCCACAACTCTCATGGACTCCACATCCCACTGCGTCCATCACCTGGCCACCGCGTCCGTTGCCTCCACCGGAGTTGTTACCGCTGGTCATCTTTGTGGTGCGACGCCATGACAGTAGCAGTGCGGAGGTGGCGCCAGTGTTGAAGGAGTAGGGCCCAGGTGCCGGGTATGGAGTGAGCGCAGCAACGGCGCCGGTGAGGAGAGCTAGGGCCGGCGACACCACCCACTCTGCCGCAGACAACCCACCTCATCATCAAACAAACACCCACCTACCACCGGTTCATCACCTACCACCGACGGCCACAGCTATTACAATAATATCACCCTACAGCCTCCATCTCCACTTCACCCCACCACAAAATTAAGGTCTCACCATCGATTAGCCACCTACCACCAGTCACCCAACCGGCCAATGGCCACGCACGGCCATAACCATCTAATTAAGTAAAATATGATTTAACACCATAAATCTACTACATCAATAGGTTCCATCATTAGGAAATTGCAAAAGTCAATTTGGTTCTTATTTGATTTAATTGTGCAAAATGCAGATTTTGGCTGAATCTTTAATGTTGTAGAAGAGAGGGTTGGTAGTGATGGGTTACCGGTTTGTGATGATGGGTCACCGGTGTGAGGTTGGCCAGTGATGGTGGTCGGCGATGACTGTGTGGTGTGAGCAGATTTGGCAGTTATGAGATGTGTGTGTGTGTGAAGAGAGAAAAGAAAGGAAAAAAAAAAAAAAGAAGTCATAAAAATATTACTATAATTACCTTTAATTTGTAAAAATGTATATTAAAAAAAAATAAACCCAAAGAGTTGTCCTGTTAAACGCTTGCTCTTTTCTGTTTTTTGAAAAAATAAACTCTGTCAAACAGCCACCAGTTTTTTAAACTGGTAAAAAAAAAACCAGAACTCTTTTCTTTTTTTTTAGAAAAAAAACTGAAAACTGAAAGTCATACGGACCCTTAGTTTATATGTTTGGTTTTGGTGTTTTGATTGGACTGAAGTTATGTGATAAGGGTGAGGGGATTGGTATCACGAAGGTCCTAGTGGTTAATGTGTGAAAGGTTGGTTGTTGTGCAATGATGGAGTTCTTTTTTGTATCTGCGCTAGATTAGAAATAAGGATTGGGTGTGAGGTCATGGTGGCTAAATGCGTAAAGGTGCTGGACAGGCTAGGGTGGTTCATAAAATTAAGGAGCTTGACGACGGTTAAGGTTTATTTATTTATTTTTTGGGGGGGGGGGGGGTGCATGGGTCGTTGAGATGCAGGGAGCTTGGCAATGACTAAGGTTTGGTTTAGGGTAGGGCTAGGGTGGTTGGTTGTACCGTTATATACTACTGTTCAGCAAGAACATTAACAATCTCAGTAGGTCCAATTCGCGCCTTGCTCATTGTGTGAATTAGGCTCCTCGCGACCTTACCCATCTTCTTGTGTTGATGCATCTGACTCACCTTAAAAGGAGTTACTAACGGGTGATTGTGTGCCAGTTCCAGGCTGGTAATAAGCCAATGATCTTGCTTGGGTTTGTAGCTTACGAACATCTTGACCTGGTAATTTGTGCACTCAAAGCAGTCTCGTCTTCTACGCGAATATCCTATTTCGTCATCACTGTCATCATTGCCTACGTGTGTCTCATTTTGCTGTGGATTTCTGCCCCTATGACACTCGTATAAGCGAGAGCATATCTTTTTTGTTACGTTGCTTATTCTTGTAGTCTTTATTCTAATGCCAAAACCAACCCTCAATGAATACGCTCGAAAACATTCTTCAGCTTCTTCCAATGTTTGAAACGTTCGTCCTAGATACGGATCACTAGCATCTACGGGGACGCTGGAGCTCGACACGAAATCAGACATTGTGAAACAAGACTTACATGAAATCAGACATTGTGAAACAAGACTTGTGTAAAAATAGACTACGCTTAACAGTCAAATGGCATTTCTAACTGAAAATATTACCTTGGCAAATAGACCAATTTAGGATGACAAACATACCATATACATAATCTCAAAAGTGTCTCCAAATTAATAATTATTAATTCATTGAACATAACAAATTAAAATTACTAAGATAAATAGCCAAATTCATCATGCTAAAATACAACAAACATATCTTAAAAAATTTGAATTTAAATAGGATAAATTTTTCGAAGTTATCGAATCTCAAAAAAATCGAATTAAACTATAATGAATTTATTTAAAGTTAACAAATTATACTTTTTTATGAACATCGTGTCTAGAACATAACAAAAAATTTAGAGTAGAACATCACAAATTGATGTATAGAGTGACAACTTTCTAGAACATAAAAAAATTTATACTTTTTTGTCCAAACAAATAAATTATACTTTACCAGTCAATCCATAAAGAAAACTTCACCACTCACAAACTGACCTTGCTTGAGTGAAGCTTGAAGCAAGTGTTACTCAAAGTTTGAAGGGAGCTGAAAATGGAAGCGAGTCTGAAGGAAAAGAAAATTGTGCTGAAGGAGGTGAGTAGGAAGGTAATACTGTCCGCGATACGGTACAGCGGACGTGTGCAGAATCTATAGTACAGACAATCTGAAATTGTGTCAGTCGTGTCAGAAAGTTGTAGGAAAGTCGTCCGCAACATAGTGTAGCGGATGACTTTTTGACTGACGGTGTCAGGCCAAAAAAGTTGTCCGCGACACTGTGTTGCGGACGAGGGGCGAGGGGTAATATGGTAAAAAAGTCCGTCCGCTACACTATGTAGAGGACGACTGACAGCTTTTGAAAAAAAAAAGATCTGGGCGGGTCGAGCTAGCAAAATCTCTTATTTTGCTAGCGCTATCAACGGATCAGCTCCCATATATATGTGCTCAAATAATCACTTCAAATTTAGTTTTATGCTAGACTTTGGTGGGCTGTCAAACAAGTTTAGTGAAGACAAGAGATGGGTTTCAGGGGAGGTGTAGGAATTTTATTTTATTTTTAATTTCCTATCCTCTGCGTATGCCCTCCTCTCTTGTTTTTTGCTTTCTAACTTTGAATATTTGGGTTTTGAACAAAATTTTTAATTAAAGACGGCAAGCACAAAAGGAGAGGAAGAAAGATTCAAAAACCAACAACAAGAGGGTAAAGACCAAAGAGGGTATATCCCATCATATACCATCTAACCACCCCTGTTACCAAAGAAACAGCATTTGGCCATCACCCCATCACCATCACCCGGTCTCATTTCTCAATTGCGTGCCTGCAATCCGAGACGCGTGATTGTGTCATTTCTCAACGAGCTGGCAACATATAACTAGTCCGGTCCTCATTCAACACATTTTTTGGTCTCGGCGCTGAAAAAAGTTTAGCGTCGAGACTACAGCACGGCAGATGAATGAGATGATCGTCAATAAATATGCTTGGTGGTACTAAAAAATATTGTTAAAAATTACCGGTAAGGATAATTTTAGAAATGACACTGGTTACATAGAGCGACTATCGGTTGTCAGTAGATGAGAGACAGGATTGCAGCCAAAACTTTTCCGAAATATAATTAACACGATGCTTCCTACGTTCTCTGTAGTAAACTATTGCACTTTTTATAACTACTAAAGTCAAGAATTTTGTCACTGACGACCGTTAATGTTTGCTTGTTTCTACTGGTGAGCAGTATCAAATTGCTTAGTCAAGAAAGTGTAATGCCCATCTGAAAGTAATTCTTTTTCAATTGTTAAGTCCTAGGATATCCAGGTATCCAAAGTAAACAGAAAGCTACCTGACATTCAATCAAGAATACTGCGATGTTAGGTATTAGAAACCGTGTGACTCAAACTTTACTATATATATATACCTTCTTGGTTTCTCCTCAAATTATTCCATTAATAAGAACATTGTTTATGATGAAAGTTTTTTCTTTAATTCTAACTTTACCCATGGTAATTTACTACCTTCAAATCAAGGTCATTGTTGAAAATTTCTTGACTACTAATGAGTAATCATTTACATTATTCTAATCGTTCGGTTCAAATATCTATTATGAATATTTTTGCTCCATTTCAACTGAAACTACTCCTTCGATTAGAATCCCGTGTATATATTTTTTTTTCCGTATAAGCAGGTGAGATGCATTTATTCAAAAATCCCTTAGTCCAAACCTCAACGGAAGGAAAAGCCAAAAACTGTCCTTCAAAAGAAATAGTGCTTTTAACAAACCCTTGAAAAGAATCCAAAATCCACCCATTCTTTTCCAAGCAAAGTTTCCACGTTGAGCCCTCTAACACAGCTCAGAATTGATTGGTTGTTGTTTCATAAAATGAAGTTTTGTTTTCTGGCAACAAAAGAAGCAGAGTAAAAATGGAGACTCAAGCAGAGAAGGTTTATGTTTTCATTGAAGGTGATCCACATGATGGGTTCCGGACCCTGAAGTGGGTACTCAAGAAGTGGTCTTCTCAACCAATCTCCATAGTAATCCTCCTTGCAGCTAATCCCAAAGATTATGTTTACACATACTGTAAGTCTCTGCACAAAATTACACATTCTGAATTCCCTGTCATCTGTATGTTTCGAATTCCTCGAGAGTGGGTGCCACAAGTTTTCTTGTTTCTGTTTCTGTTTCAGTTGGAAAACTCCCAGCAAGTTCTGTAAGCGATGCAAAGCTGGAACTTCTTAGGAAGTCAGAGCAAGAGAAGATTGACAAGACGCTGTTGGATTACAAAGAATTTTGTGGCAAGGTGTGTTGTACTTGCATCTGTACAGAGTAGAACATACCATGCTGCTACAGTCCAACAATTCTCATAAGATTTTCTTACTTCGTCACAGGTCAAAAGTGAAATTCTGAATGTTGAGAGGTATGATGAACCCATTCACAAGATCATTGTTGAATTAATCTCGGGTCTTCGGATAACCAAATTAGTAATGGGAATTTCGTTCATGAAATCCTCCTCATGGTATGCATATTTTCTTTTCCACTTCACACGATTAGTTCATTTCTGGATACTTGTAATTCCAATCCTTGAAAAGCATCTTTTAACCTTGCCTTCATTAATCTATTATCCGCAGGAAATCTAGGGGTGTTTCTAATTCATCATACCATGTTCACAGACAAAAACCTGATTTCTGTGAGTTATTCCTAATATGTGAAGGGAAATTGGTTTTAGTGAGAGAAGAAAATGGTGAAGGATTTATAGAGGATGGTCAAGGAACTATGGTTGCTAAGGTTAGGGAAAAAGTTAGATTCAAAGGTTGGCTAGGGAAAATGTTCCCCGAGAATGGCAGTTTCAGTGAAAAAAGTCCCCGTTGTTCGCCTTCTTCATCAACAAGCAACGATTTGCCTGGTCAGTGGGCAAAGAATGCAGGAGAGATTGAGAACTATTTCCAGCTATTGTTATCGTCGAATTTGGATGAAGATGGGGAGGTGGCACATGATGTTCTGCAGAATAGCACTACGGAGCCAGATATACCAGAAAATTTGGTAAGTTGCTATTCCTTTACATGATTTTGAACCGTGCCCTTTATCAGTCTGGAGCAGTTAGGAATTTGTTCAACAAATCAACTTACCAATGGATTTCCTTTCCTTCTACAGCTTTTTTTTTGACTCTAGAGGCACTTGATAGTGATAGAATACCACCTTGGATATGTTTTGGTGCAGAGGTGTGAAAGGCATATTCAGGGGCCATTTCCTTTTACTGTTTGCAAACATTGAATGCTTGCATGCTCCGTTTTGCACTTCTCCCCATTCAAAGCTGTTCCCTTTAACAGCAATTCTACAACTTCGGTTCCTTTCCAACTGCTCTAATATTCAGTACCAATGTGTGTAAGAACATTAATGTTGTCACATTCTCAGCCCGCGGCAGAGAAGATTGCAGCACTGAAGATCAAATTAGGGAAAACCAGGGAGGCAATCCAGATGAAGAGAAAAGAAGCGAAGGAAAATGTCGAAAAACATACAAAAGCTGAATGGGCCATTTTTTTATGTACTAGCAGGGTAACGCATAATACCTTTCAAGCTCTTTCTTAAACTATGCTTTTGATGCTTGTCTCGTTCCATCACTTGGGAGTGATGCATTTTTGCCCTGTAGGCCGAGGAACTAGAAGCTCGAATAAGCGAAGAGAGAACAAATAGAATGGGTCTAGAGAAAGATTTATACACCGCGAAAGAGGAACTTCATGAGATTCAAAGTGAAGTTGTAGAAAGGAAGAGCAAGCTCAATTCGATCCTAGAGCTCCAGCAAGAGCTCTCAAACAAACTTCAATCATCGTCTTTAGCAAAATCGCATGCTGAGGTCCAACTCGAGAAGGCAGTGAGGACGAGAGCCAGTATGGTTCAGGAGATTGAGGAGTTTAGACGGCAGAGAGACGTTGTGCAACGCAGAATCGAGTTTTGTAAAGAGAAGGATGCGATTGGAGAGGCTGCAAAGTCGGGTGACTTGGGCTTCAGTTATAGAGAGTTCACTGTCGATGAGATTAGAGTAGCTAGCGATGATTTCTCTGAGCGTTTAAGAGTGAAATCAGCGGGAGATCTCACGAACGTGTATAAAGGGCGCATCAAGCATATCGCAGTGGCAATTAAATTATTTGATTCCGCCAATGGATTATCTCAAGAAGCTTTCCAAGCTAAGGTAAACAAGAACTTTCACTGATTTAACCAATAAGACTTTCCGCAATATTCCAGTTTCTGAGGGTCATTGATGACTCTTGATCAGCTTCATAACCTTCCTAATGCAGGTGAAGCTCCTCAGCCACATCCGACATCCCCACATAGTCGCAGTGCTCGGCTTCTGCTCCGAGCTACGATGCATTGTCTATGAATACATGCACAATGGCTGCTTAAGGGACACGCTATTCCCAGCTCAGAGAAGCTCTGGAAGAAGGAACCACGGACTCAATTGGCATACTCGAATTCGTATTGCAGCCGAAGTTTGCTCGGGCCTGGGCTTCCTGCACCTAGCGCAGCCTAGGCCCATCGCTCATGGCAACTTAAATTCCTCCAAGATCCTCATTGATCGTAACAATGCCGCGAAAATCCACGATTTTGGGGAGGGTTGGCACTACGACAAAGCCGATATGAGTTCAGATGTCCGAGCATTCGGAAGCTTACTACTACAGCTTCTGACTGGTAGAGATCGGGCCGGGCTTGTTGAAGAGGTAACTCTGATGGACCAAGCATCCCTTACCACTGTCCTAGATCACATGGCTGGAGAATGGCCATTGGATTTGGCAATGCATCTTCTCAGGATAGCAAGGTGGTGTTTGTTCCCAAATGATTGGCTGGATACAGGGTTGAGTATGGCGACGGTGATGAGAGAGATGGACAAGGTGCGGAAGGAGGCTGATGATCTAGTATCGGGTGGAGAACATGCGGCAATGGCAGCAGAAGGAAGTGTAGATATGGAGGACTCAGTCAACGTAGTACCAAGTGTTTTCTTCTGCCCCATACTTCAGGTTAGTATCTGTCTCGTCACTTTCTACTTCACTGGGTTTTACATCAGAATACAAGAATCAACTGACTAGCCTAATAAAAGCACATTTGTGTGCTATAAAATAGCCATTGAAGCAGTAAATGGAATTATGTTGATAATAATTCTATGTACTAATTTGGCTGCAGGATGTCATGAAGAATCCGCACATAGCAGCAGATGGATTTTCATATGAGCTGGAAGCGATAGAAGAATGGTTAGGAACGGGGCACGACACATCCCCGATGACAAACTTAAAGCTCAAGCACAAACAGCTTACACCTAATCACACCCTACGTACGCTAATCCAGGATTGGCGCAACAAAGGATTGATCGCTGTTACATGAATATAGAAAACTGCTTATATATTTTCTTTGTAGACTAGTAAGAATCACGTGCTCTGCACGATATATAGTGACTTGAAATAAAAATATTCTAAATTTTGGTTAAAAGCTCTAGGTGACGAGAATTATCAGTTAGGCTCGCCGCCCTACCTAAACCAATCATCATATCGGTCCGGTAATTATATTGAAGCGCATAATAAAAGATAATAAAAAAATTAATCAATACGATTATTATAATTAAACGATAATAACAAATCAATTGTTAATTACTAATCAAATATGAAAAGTTCATTATCCAAAATATGGCCTTACTTTTTCACATCAATTATCACCAATATTTTTCACTATTTGTGATACTTATTTTTTTCGTCACATCAAGTTGCCGCTAAATAGAATGCTAACTGTTCCATATTACATTCATGTTATCTAAGGTACACTGACATTGCAATTAGTCTCAAACATCTCCCACAAATATCTAACTCTCACGAAACATTACAAGTTTAATTGTATAACGATAAAAGTGAAGAAAGTTTTTTTAGAGATAATTAATATCAAGTGTTTATATTGGGGTATTGGTACTTTTTCCTGGAAGCATCACTACTAAAGTTTAAAATATTATCACTTATGATTTTCTGTATAATTCATTACCTATCGTGTTTCTTTCTACACAGTTATGGCCATTTCTTGTAACGATGATTATTGGGGGTCAAAATATCGCCTGTAGTTTATTTGCTTTTAATAACGATCTATTTTATAACTCCCTTAGTCTAAAAAAAATTGATTATTTTTTTAGATTGTTCTAAAAAAATTGATCAATTTTTAAATTAAAAAATTTTGTAACCGTTTTTACATGTTTACTCATTGTATGCATTTTTTTATTCTACTTCTCTCTCCACATTTAGTCATTCACCAACCCATTTTTCTCTACTGAATCAATTGCGTCTTACCCTTCTCTCTCTTGGGATAGAATGAAAAACTCATAAAATAAGACCTATATTTTAAACAAACATGCGTCAAATATGATCAAATAATTTATAACGAAAATAGTATAAGTTTCATGTATCTCTTATTTTAGGATTAAAGAACAAAACAAGTCTTTTTCAACTTTTTCTATCTTTAAGTTCTAACGTTCGAGTACAATTTATCTAAAATGACGCTTAATCCTAATTATACTTTTTTTTTCTACTTTTCAATTGAAAAATCTATAATGTAGTCTAAGTTTTTCTTGACAATGTACTCTAAAGCTCTCTTTTATATTTATCTAGCATGATTTTGTTCATTTTAGTAGTAAAAAAAGACTAATAATTTAGTTGTAGATGTAATTTAGTATATATTTGCCTTAAGATTTTTATTTTTAACACAGACTTTACCTATTCATCTAAAAAGTATATATACATACGTGTCTGTGTGTGTCCTTTTGAAATTCATACTACAAAATGTATGTGCGAAGTTAATATCAGATAGTGGTAATGAACTAAGTATTTCAATACTGTTGACAAATCTATGTTTTTCACCCTATATTTATATATACGCATTACAATTTTAATATAGATACAAATTCAACAAAAAGTTCATCAAGAATAATTTGTAACCTAGATCATTCATTAAATAAAACATGTATCATCAAACTAAAAAGAAAAAAAACATATTACCTATGGCATAAGGTTTTGAGAGTTAAGAAAATTATAGGGTTATAATTACATGCATGACCTTGAGGTTAGAATAAAATAACAAGTATGTCCATTAGTTGGAACAAATAACATTTATATCCGTTGACCAAACGAAAATACTGAAAGGATGTAAAGATCAAGATGCCCGTCACTTAGGAATGTAATTCTTCAAATGTCTTTCTCCATCCATTCATCTCACCCATATAGCCCCACTACCACCACCATCATCCATTTAGATTTTTGAGCTCCAACACACACAAAGACAACATACACATGCATCCACACACACGTGTGCACCCATCCACAGACGCATAAATGATATGCACACATATCCACACACACGCGCCCTCCCCCCCCCCCCCCCCCCGCCTACAACCACAGCCAAAATTACATCCCATCATTATTATGTTCTCTAACTTTTTTACTTTTCTTCAGCCTTCAGACCCCAATCAACTGTCACATCTTTCTCATTCTACTCACTTGCAACAAACCATCAACAATTCAACAAACTAAATGAACAGAAATGAAAATTTGAATTTGGGGTTTAAAATTTGGAAGAAGATGTATAAAATTTCTTATTTGCATCAAACTATTATATATGCACCACCATGGCAGCTGCCGCCATTAACAACCACTAGAGTAGCCTTCTACCATTGACGTTCGCCGGTGCTGGGATGATGTGGTTAGTGAGGTTGAGCCAGTTTGCTGACTTTCACGCTGAGTGCTTGCCGAGGAAGGTGCAGTGACGGGATGGGGGGAGAATTTGGTTTAAAACCCTAATTTGAAAATTTAAGATTTGTAAAATTTTATATTGCATATACATTATAGATACAAAATGAAGGGAGTATCAACATTTAAAACGTACGTATCGACATAAGAAAAAAAATATTTTTTAACAGATCAATACGACTTTACCTTTTAAAATTCAATATCATTGAATGTAATTCATCCTAACCTCAAAGACATGAGTCTCAAAATATTTTGGCTTTATCATATGTCGATAAATTTAAATTTGTAATTATATGTAAAAGTTAATAGAGGCAATAGCTGGTACACCTTAATTTATAAAAAAAACATGAGAATACCTGGACTTAGGAACAATTCTCTAAGAAGCAGGGACAATTAAGGTGTTCATTTTATCGATTTTGATGTCAATAAGTTTTAAGATTATATTTTGATAAGGTTTTCTTTAAAGGTGAACATAACTATCATATTTATATGATTGGGTTAGATCCACTCCCACAGTTTTGTCACTTAAAGATGCATTAGTGAATTTTTAACTTCTTTAGTAGCAAAATGTTTATGATGAACCAAAAATATTGTAGTTTAGGCTCACCTTCTTAAAAGTAAAATTACACTTAAGTTTAGTAAACCTTTTATTTCTAAAAGGGTATTTTTAATGAAAAAAATATGTAGCCATTTTAATCACTTGAGATTATTCTGTATGCTGGGCCCGAGATCGTTACCCGTTTTAGTTATATTAATAGTTTTTTGTCACTAAAAGATGCATTAATGGATCTCTTTAGTGTCAAAATATTTAATGTTAGTCAAAACAGTAGTAATTTAGCCTCACCTTCTAAAAAGTCAAAATATTTAGAGAACTTTTTTACTTAGAAAGAATATTTTTTTTAAAAAATATTTAGTTATTTAACCCCTTACATTTAAAAAAATTTAGAGTTTTCAAGTTAAAAAAAGTTATTAATCATTTGAGCAGAAAAAATTGGAGTCTTTATTAATTGGGGTTCATCTAATCCTATCATTTTATAAGTGTAAAATATATGAAGACAATAGTCATATGAAATATGTTATCATGTAGATATATGATACATCGGGATACAATGCATCATAGAAATATAATAACCATATAAAGAATATGTTGTCATGAAATAAGGGTATTCCAATAACTCTAATTTGAATATAGGATTATGTACTTGTCACGAACTCAAATTATAATTAGGAACAAAATTGTATGATGAAATCAATTCTTATGCATTTAAAATTTTCTAAAGAAACTCCAGTTTTACTATAGTTTTCTTACACCAATATGTCTGTAATTGAAATCTAGAATTAAATTTCAGTTTTATGAAGTTTCAATGTACGAAAATATTTACATTGAAATATATATACATTCACAATAATTAAAATTTGTAGCATACACATTAACATACAAATCTGAAATATAAAATTTAAAAAGGATTAAGTTTCTGATAAAATATTCAATCTAGTTTAAGTAGATTATGTTTATATTTTTAAGGCTATAGAAAATATTCTTCTCTACAAGTTATTTTCAGTAAATTTTCTCAGTAATCAAAAAACATGCAGGACTTCAAGGGTGGTTTTATAGGTTTTCATAATTTTTTTTCCTAAAAAACAAAAGAACCCTTAACTCTAGCTAAAAGATATATTCCTATAAAGATATTATAAAGAAAGAGGCTTGATGTCCTAAGAGAAGCCAAATACACTCTTATTTTTTTAACAACACTCTAATTCAAAATGAGTATTTGATGAGAAAAAATATTTTAAGTGAAGATTTCAGTTTAAAAAGAGCATCTTAAGGAGAAAAAAAAAGAATTAGCCATTTAACCCCGATCAAGATTACATATGTATTTAGAAAATCCTAAAAACTCTAGTTTTATGATACCTTCCTTATATCAATATGTTCATATTAAATATTTAGAATCAAACTTCAGGTTTACGACAGTTTTAATGTACTAATATATCTATATTGAAATCTATATACATGCAGAATAATTTAAATCTGTAGCATATACATCAACATAGACATATGAAATACAAAATTAAAAAGGATTGAATTTATGACAAAATATTGAATTTAGCTTAGGTATATTATATTTTTCAAAAAAAAACCTTTAGAAACTATGTTCTCTACAAGTTGTTTTCTTTAATCGAATATGACGGAAAAAATTTAGTAATTCTATTGTAATTTAAGTCAAAACATCACTTTACTCTGATAAAAGTATATATTCCAATAAAGATAATTTAACATAAGAGACTTGATATTATATGAAAAGTAAAAAAAAAATACCCTTATTTTTTAAAACACTTATTAAAAATAGGTATTTAATAAAAAGAAAAGTTTTTAATTAAAAGTCAAAACAATCCTTAATTCTAATAAAAAACATATATTCCAATAATAGTATTTTAATCTTTTATGGAAATATCAATTAGAAAAAGACAATTTAAGAAAAGAAAATATTAATCATTTAAGCTCATACGTGCTTTATATATATATATATATATATATATATATATATATATATATATATATATATATATATATTACTGATGAGCAAATGAAGCCAACTTGAATTCTTTTTGTACCCAGAAACGTAGTAACACTGGAACTGTTTTACTGACGAAACTTTTGCAACCTTTTCTGGTTAAGCATATTGCTATCATCTCAAACAGAGCATCTGCATATTTTAGTTAGCCGTTCTCCAGCTTTCGCATGATCAGCCACCAACATATCCACCCAAAACAACAGACACTCATAAATGTAAGCATACTTTTCTCTGTAAGAATGAATGGCCATTCATATAAACTGGGATCACTCTTGTTCTGTTGCTTACAAATCAAGGCCTTCAATCGCACAGCAATGTAAAAAATTACAGATTTGTGTAGTAAGAGAGAAAATTTATATGTAACTATCACGTTTTTGAGCTGTACTGCTTCAGAACTACAGTGGTAAGCGAAAATCTTAGACGGAGACACCACTGATATGCTGTAGGAAGGAACTCATGGACCCAGACACTTTACCCAGCGAAAATATGGAGCAACTTTACTTGGCAAAGAATAATCTGAAAGTGATGATGGATCTGCCACTACATCTTCAGAAGTTGACCATATGTAAACCCCTCGTTCTTCCCGACTACCTGGGACAGTGTTATCTAGTACAAATGCCACCAACAGCGTAACCACCATGTTCAACGACAGAAGGGCATTCATCGAGAAATCAAGCTGACAGCCATCAGCAGAGCAGAACAGAAGAGGTTTCATTATAAAAAACTAGAGACCTCACACAAAAATAACTAGTGATGCATATGCATGGCTGCTAACACATGAATACGAACTTGTGACTAAAATATGAAGAACAACTCTATTTGCGCATTGGCAAGTGTAGGCTGGCGCTCAGAACCTAGGGTTTGAACTGGAGAAGTAAGCACGCTTCAGATAATACCTGGATTTAGAGTGTGTTACGTGAGATCAAGGGCAGCCTAATGTGAACGGACAGCATTAACCCTTCTCAATACAGGCAAGTGTGGAGCAGACTCCTCTCCATCACACATTCCGCTCAATTTCACCCGATACACAATTAGATGATTGGCATATGGCAACTGTCACTTTTACTGGCTCAGGTCTAATATTTCATTGAAGAATTTTAACCATCCTGACCCCTTTCCATCTCTCCGTTCAACACTAATCCATCGGTAACAACTGCCACTACCACTGTCATCTACTCCATAGCCAACACTCAGCATTGCCACCAACAACTCTGTCAAACCTAGTCATATCTAAAATAATGGGTGTCAGTCCCGGTCCAAATTCTTCAATTTGCATCAATACAAGCTGCTTTCCAATGGTTAAGGCATATAATGCTTCCCAGCCTCCTTCAGTGGTAGCCAATACGGATGACCCAATCAGTTTACGGGGACCAGAGTTAGAACATCAGTGCTACTATGGCGAGTCTTCCAATGAAAATTGATGTTACAGGTGATTGATCACATTACATCTTTCATCATTTAGTTTGTTTCTCAAACCTTTTACCTTCATTACATGTCCTAGTTCTTATGCATCACTTAACTCTCATGGAGTTTACTGGGTCAAAAATTGTGGTGTGATGGTGTGACAGAGAGGGGTCTGAGGATTGATAATCTCGGGTTTGAGTGTTTTCATGATGTAACCATATCTGGGTTGTTAATAATGTTGATGTATAGGTGTCCATCATCTCATGGTGTACTTTGTGAAATTTTGTGAAAGGCATAATGGAGAGGAGTCTAATACGTTGGCAAGTATGTATCAGAATCTTACGGTAGGAAGACACGCAATGCATGACATGGACACGGACAAAGATTTTAAGCCTGGGATGCACCATGCATACTCTTTTATATTTCAATTCATTAGGTATGTGAAGCCATGACTCAAGTCACCCTCATCGTCCTGTGTTGCTATCGAACAACATGCGACATAGTCAACACATGCCAACAACAGTCAAACAATAAATTCCATCCGAGGGTTCATTCACTCGCTTCTTAGTTTTCCATGTTCTGCCCTACTAGCGGGCCGAGACATATTGAAGCCGAGTAGGCTCTGCAAGTCAGCCTCACTACGAGGTCTGGACAGACCGAGTCGTTATCTTTTGGTAGGCTCGGCGTTTGCCAAAAAATTGAGTGGCATGTACCTCATGCTGAGTTACATTGCTCGGCTATTTCAGTTAGCCAACAAGATAGCAACCGATCTCTAGCTGACTTGGTCCAGAACTACATCTCTTGGCCACACTTCTTACTTCTATCACTCACAAGTTAAATTGAACTTTCAGCCACAATAAATTAACTCGAACAAACTAATTTTTTATGTCATACTCCCTTTGTCTCAAAGTATTTGATCGTGTTTGACTTACACGCTTATTTAGGAATTAGGATATGAGTCATATTTTATGACTTCCCGTTCTACCCCGAGAGAGAGAGAGAGAGAGAGAGAGAGAGAGAGTTGGGGGAGGATTAAATTTTAAGAGAGAAAATAGAATGAAATAAGTGTAAAAAGGGTTAACATGGCAAAAATACCTGCAAAATCTTTCTTAATTTGGAACAGCCCAAAAATGAAATATGATCAATTTTATTGAGACGGAGGGAGTATATAGCAGCATGTGATGGTTTCTGAGGATCTCTGTTAAGGACTCGAAAATCACATATAGGACAAACATTAAGCTGGATTTTATAGAAGTCCTTTTCATAAAGCTTTTGTTTGTACAAGTCCAGAAAGCAAATCCTTATCCTCGTATCCTTTTCCCGGGCAAACAAATAATTGTGATCTGGTCATCAGAAACTTATCTCATCCATTTTCCAAAACAAATGGTTGTGGTTTGGCCCTAGTTATATATGAGTCCTGTATAATGGAGCTCATCTATACACCAATTATGTGATTCCAACAATCAAAAAATGTTTCAGTTCATAGATGATGTACGTGGTGAAGTCAGCTGGAATGAAAACCCAAGTAAAAGAGAGAAATGAAGTAATGACTTACTTGTCTACTGCCAGTGTGGAACGGTCCACTTGATGCTGCTGAAAACGGGACAAAGTAACTAGGCAGAATCAAGCTAGACTTTGGTTGATATTGTTGAAAATATGTTGGGATAGATAGTCCCAGGAACAGGGATACACCCACTATTGTTATGTTTCTGAAATTTGACGGCTGGCTATACTGCAGCGTCAAAAGACCTAATGCTACGATCAAGGCCCACATGAAGCAAAGTGTGGCAGCAGCCAATGCTTGTGGTATCGAGGCAAGAACAGCACCCACTTTCCCTATCGAACACAGATCAAGAATACTTTAAGTAAACTTTTTACAAGTGTAAAACACATAATTAAATTTGCCAAAGAAATCTACAAGAGGGACAAGGAGGAGGGGGAGGGAGGGGAAGGGTGAGGGTGAGTGAGGGAGAGGGAGAGGGGGGAGGGGATAGCTTTGGTAAAAAAATATATTATCTATCAGCATTCAGCCATATTTGCCACAGGAGGTCAATAAACATCATGTTCACATAACTGAGAATCCATATATAGAACTTTATCCATGGGAAGTCTTGTTGAAAAGGGTTTTGCATTGTTCTTCCTGCAATCACACTTTTCAAATATGGAATACCAAACTCTAATTTCTTTTGAAGAAATAATGCCTGTGTGCTTTCTGAATGCAACCACAACACAAATTGAAATTCCCTATGTCTCTGCATTGAGTCGTTTATGTCTAAATGTCAATACCTACAAATGAGAAGAGGATCAAGAAGGCCGCTCCAAGTTGCACAGCTTTTCGACTTGCCACCTTTGTTATGTCAATAGTGTGCACATTTTCCGTCAGCGTTGTTGACCCGGTGCCTGAGCCCCAAAGCCCAGCCACTACACTGCAAAAACCTTCTAAACCAATGCCTCTACTGACTATACCAGGGGTTGGAGGCTTTGAACCACTTCGAAGGGATGCAGAGTGATATGTTCCAACCTGTTAAGGTGAAATTTTGTATCAGAACTAGAATAATAAACTATTCCCTACCATTTAATGCTTGATCACTGACATATGGCTAATGCCAACAATTATGGCAAATGAGGTACAGAGGAGGTAAGAAGTTGTTTTCCTCTAAGGTACTAATTTAGCCACTTGGGGTATGGCCGTATGGGCTACTAACCGAGTCCACTGATGCAACCAAAGACACAACGATCATGATGATTGAAGTCCTTAGATGAAAGATTGGAATACCCCACTGCAGAGGATAGGGAATCCTGACCCATTCGGCAGTTCTCCATGCATTGGAAACATCCGTGCGGCAGTGCTTCATGGTATATGCATGCTTTATGCAAGCATCGGTCAAAATGTTTGAACTGGGTATGTTAGAACTGCAGCCTTTGTAACTGTAGGCTCCTCCAGCTGTCAAAAAGAATGCATATGCCCATATAATTATGATGCTCAGTGGGACCTGCAGCATGACATTGACAAGACCAAGTAAGGAAATCATACATAGAGTAAAAGAAAGGCAGATAAATGAATCACGATTCGATTTTTTTCCGATTCCCTTTTTCTTCAACCTTCTCTTTTGACTTAGTTTCCCAAAAAACGAGGGCTAGGAATCTTGAGTAATCAAAACAGGGCCCGTGGGAACAGAATTAACGGTTTTGATATGATAAGGTATACATCATGTTTCAGGAAATTATCAATTGGCAAGCCGAGATTTAACAAAGTCTCGAGACCAGTTCCATCCAGCATTCTGAAGTGTTAAGCGAGGGCCAGCAGTATAATGCACCATTCTGTAGACCAAGCCAAGGTGGCCTCTAATGGACCCAAAAGTCCAAAAGAAAAAAAAATTGATAAGCAGGGGGTGAAATTTGTGTTGATGATGAAAAAGTCCAGTTTGCTTAAAGTTGATTCCAAGAAAGATAAAAGGCTGCAGCTCTTCGCCTTTATGTTACTATGGAAAGAAAAATTCATTTTTAAGGAGGACTTTATAAACTGTTACAACTTGTCTTCCGCGCCAGAGCAACTAACTACTGCATTTCATGTCAACAGCGAATGGCTCGTTTGAGAGCTTCCAAGATAATCTGATTGGCATGATATATTATAGACCATTCACTCATCCAGGCATAAAGTGGACAAAGAGAAGCACTAAATGTCTAATCAATGGGTAAGGGTAAAACACTTGAGAGAGAATTTGGAAACAACTCACTCGCCATGCACAACTAGATGCAGGAATTATCATATTTATTGCAAAAATGACAATTCATAGGCCAGAAAATATAAGGAAGATAGATAACCAGCTGGATGTGAGGTATATATAGAACATGAGCTACGTACAAGATATAATCCCAAAGGTTCTAAAGGTGAGGTGCAATGGTAATGTTTCCAGGGGTTCAAAACGTGAAAACACGCTCTTTACACACGTAAGACGAGGTTAGGCAAGCCGCAGTTGTGTACATCTAGCAGGAGCCTCCTGCACTTGCCTTTCCATCTGAACAGAGGTAGGTTCCAGTTGCTGTGGTAGAACTCGTGAAGGACAGGATTTAACTTCACCCCAAGTTGGTCACCCCCCATCCACGGCCCCACCACAATGCAATGTCTCCCTCTAAAGGTAGTAGGCGCTAGCGAGTATGGCAGGGCCATGAAAGGCCAATAGCAAACTCCCCGACTCCTGATGTGGGATGAGATGCCACGTAACCTTATATTGACATGGCCCGTGCACTCCTCTAGCACACAGCCAATGTTTAATTTCCATCCATTCCGGTACATAGCAAATGCGGGCTCTCCTAGAGAGCCTCCTTTTCGCATGGTCAGGTAAAGCAAAAGCAAGGAAACGGAGAGAGGTGCAGGAGTGGTTTTGTCATCCAATTCACAAACACGTAGATGGGGGAAGGGGGGGGGGGGGGGGGGGGGGGCACTCATTGTCTTTAAAATAAGCGGAAAAACAAGCGGTAACAGAAGGTAGAAGAACTCGTACCGCATAAATCCGAAATACTCGGTGTCCAAGAACTGATATCCCTCGAAGGTACTAAAGAAAAGATGCACAAATTAATGGTGAGCATTTTGAACTTAATGCAATATGTGACATAACCCCCAACCTTCAACATTTAAAGGACTACAAGACACAAGATAACCGAAGGGTGAAAAGCTCGACATGAATAGGATTAAATTATCTTATAATATAAGCTGCAAGTGATCGCCCAAGAGCTTACTTACTAAGGTGAAGATGAGAAGCAATAGTATCTGAGGAAGGCTGATCTCCACACAACTACCAGCTTGAGGAAAGCCATAGCTAAAAAATGCCAAGCCCACTGCTGCAACAGTAGATGCAACCACAACAGGGTTTATGAACCTGCAGCATGACCTCATAGAAAACAATTAGAGGTCACCCACTCCAAAAGTAGACACCATGTAACTGCTTGTGCAGATACTTCATACAAGAGCTTGTGCCAACAATATAGTTTCAGACAAAGTACATGCGAGTCTCTTTCAATAAAAAAAGACGGGGACCTAGTTAATATGCATATCAATTTTCACTGAATTTGATAATAGCCTAGTTATCATTGTTAATATTTCTCGATGGGTAAATGAATTCAAATAGGGCACCAAAGACAGCACATTTATTTATTGGTTAAATAGACTAGGTGATCTATTCAAGTCATAAATAAGCAACTCAACCAAGCCTTTGGCCCAAAATAGTTAGGGTTGGCTACCTGAATCTTTTTCCTCTATTTTCCCTACAAAGCACAAGTTCTCATACAAGTTCCTCGCTTTAAAGTCCGTTCTCACTTCTTCCAAAATGATTGCTCTACCCTCACTTTACCTCACTGGGCGTATAAGGTCCTACCTTAACAATATTAAGAGACATTTCCCCCATCTTTCTCTCGATCGGGTTTACCCTCACTCTCTTGTGAATATCCTTGTTTCTTCTTCTATATTCCCTTGGGTGGCCGCTCATTTACCTAAGCATTCATGTATAGCACGGACCTCATCTAAAGTTTGTAAGTTAATTTCAACAGTTCCAGTATATTACCTAGTACATTGGGTCTTAGCATTTAACAAATAATCATCCACAAATAAAATACAACTCTTCAAATATATTCTTTAGTTAAATCATCCATAACTAAGGCAAAAAGAGGTGTAAATTTGATCCTTGGTGAAATCCAATCATAATTACAAGTTCACTAGCAAAATCTTTTCTTTCATGTCCTAGTATGCTAGGCGTGCTGATATCCTGTGACACATGGCGGCATGTGAAAGTGTCACCTCATCGATGATGCCACGCATGTGGGTGCACTACTGTACTATTGCTTGCCTTGCTCTGTCTTGCTTTGTTCTGTTTGCCCGAGAGTCCAACTCACCACGAATAGTCCGTGCAAAGAAGTAAGACCTTGATACAACCTCTAGTCTAGTACCCTTGCAATGTTTCAGATGGGCACCAAAGAGGCGCAAATAACCGGCAGTGGTGGGGGATGCCATGCCTGACTGCTAAGCATAGGCCTCCAAAGAGCTACTCATGTCTCAGAGTGACCATCATCGTTAGGGGTGCCCCGTTGTACAGTGGGGACGTTGGTGTGAACAATTCAGTAACCAAGTGCTCAGAGGGTCCGGGGGCCCTAGGGAAGCTGACCTCTCTTTGTAGAGAGCTCCTAGCAGTAGCAGGATGGGACAGTGCTAGCCTACCTGTATGGCGAGGGGTCCTTGCACCTAAGCATCGTTGTACCGTCCAAGGGGAGCTGGCTACCTCTATACCAAAGGAGTTCGGATGCCGCGCATTGGCGGAGTTCACCGTTGGGTGCTCCACGCACGTTAAGTGTGCGAGGCTCATTGGAAGGGAAAGGAATCTGTTTGAGAACCAGGCATGGACGCCCAAAGATGTAGAAATTTGGCTCGAGTATAGATTTTGGACGGGGCAGTGAGAATAGGCATTGCGCATAATAACTTGTCATGGGCATAGCGCAAGGATGCGGCACGTGCGGTTTCCGCACATAAGGATTCACAGCAAATGGCATTATCAGGACATACTGGCCGGGATGAAAATGATCGGTGCACAAGTGTCTTGGATGATGACGTGTTGGGAGAAAGCTGCGAAGGCGAATATGGGTTTTAAATCGACTAGGTGTGTAGGCTGAGTGGTCGGGAGGGTTTGGCCAGTCCCTGCATGGCCACCGGCAAGTCCCCTACCTGGCTAGTGGCAAGTCATCGTTCTGGCCACATGCTGTTTTCATGCCTTAGCCATTCTGGTGCGCAAGATCAGTGGCACGTCCAGTTTTACCTGGTTGACTTTGTTGACAACCTTGATTGTCGAATCTAGTGACGTGTCAAGCAAAGTGGTGCGGAACACAGTCACATTAGTACGTAGCCAGAATGGGCTAGCAAAATTCCATAATCTCATCTTCTTTTATTAAAAGCCCCTCATTCTCATCCCTCACATTTTTATATGGTTTACGTATCTCTCTAAGCCAAAATAGACTGCATGAACTCAGAACTTCACATAGTATTCTGGGTTTAAAACAAGCAACTCTCAAAGAGTGTAGAAGGTGTAGGTTCAACATAGCCCCAGGAAGTCCCATGTTCGATGAGGGTGGTCAGGTGAGGATGTTGAGGGTCGAAGCAGTAGTAAGATATATAGGGATAGTAGGTAAGTTGTTAGATGGTTAAAGCTGTGAGCAAGAACCATAATGAGCACTGTAAGAGATTGTTTGACGACCACGTCTAGTGGGCCATCTTAGCTAGAAGTCAAATAACGACTTCAAGTAATCAAGCTGATGTTCTGTGATAGATCTCCCACTCTCCCATCAACCGTCACAAAGGAGGGCCAGATAGTCATGGTAGGTCAGCCCCCTGAAATTCATGCTGGCTGGCCAAGTCGTCCCCTAGTTAAGTGCCAAGACCTATCAATGCTCATGATCTTGCTGCTCAGTGATAGTTGGAGCTAGTCATCCGGGTGATTACATCTCACGATAAAGGACATAGGCGATCTATCTCTTCCTATCACTTAGGAAGGACAAGAATGTAGTATTAAAAGATGAGCACTCAATCATGCAGACCACCGTGCTTATAGGCATGACTCAACTCAATGAGGTCAATGTATCCTTGATACAAATCAATTGGGGCCTCAAAACTACATGCTCCCACGTTCCAGAGTTTATTGAATCTTTCATCCTGGATGGAAGGAATTCTCGAAGTCCTACACAAGCCTCGG
Organism: Escallonia herrerae; assembly: GCA_033070095.1. Lineage (NCBI taxonomy): Eukaryota > Viridiplantae > Streptophyta > Magnoliopsida > Escalloniales > Escalloniaceae > Escallonia > Escallonia herrerae. The sequence goes on along the minus strand of JAVXUP010001820.1, from coordinate 71,047 downwards.
GTTAAGTGCTTTAAATGTCACACTTGCACAGCTGGTGACGATAGTTGCCCATGGGGCTATGAAATCCGACAAGTATCAGTTTATACAACTTTTGAAGTCCAAATATACTTTCTTCAGCTTGCACTAACAAACATCATCAGTAGGATACGCTATTTGTAAGAGAAGCGTCAACTAAACTAAATATACATCTTCTCTGATGCATTTCTAGGATTCTTGATAGGATGATGTCAAGACAGCAGAAGTTGCACATAGAAGGATCATATACTTGGACGAAACTCTTCATGTATTGAGGAGGCAAAAAGAGGATTTAAGAGAGGCATCCTCTGAATTGACGTCCAACTGACAAAAGAAATCGATTCAAGAATAATTACCTTAGTAAACGGGACATCAAACCACTGAAACCCAGGATGCTTTGGAAAATTGAACCAACAATGATAGCCCCTTGCAATTCCCTCATTATGTGCCTAAATTTCTATGCATATTCAAACATGCATATGTTACTATTAGAGGTTTGCGGCAAAAAGAAAAAATGAACAGAATTAACACTCATGAAGATAAAATGGCTCTTAAATATAAAGATGACTGAACAATTCACTTTAATTTAGAATTTGTAGATGTACGCTGGACAAAAAAGTGAGACAGGTAGACAATTTTTAGATGCCATATACGTTCATTCTTTATTTTTGTTAAGGAACTAAAGATATTGTTTCTAAACCTTCGACCAGTTGTCATAATCAAATGCCGAAAAAAGATTTCCTCATCTATGGAATGCTCATACTTGCGACAACTATGTTACAAGGACATAATATATTACATGCATAAATTTAAATTCAGGCATGGAACCCATTCTACAATCCTCCCCAGGCTGGCTTCCCACCTCTCTGCCCCTCAGTCTATCCTTGTCCTGGGTTCTGATGCTTCAGTTCCCTAGCTCTCAAGAGTCACCTCTCTCATCTAAGCATTTTCTCTCCAGAGGTAATGAGAATAATCACAGAGTGAGTTCGGAACGTGCCTCAAAGGCCAACCAGGGAATTTCCTAAAATAAGCACACTGGTCTGCATCTGCTCTCTTTTACCCAGAACCATCATTAGTGAATCGAACTTCTTGTACCAACTATTATTATGATATATGAAATATCCATAGAGATTCGTTATGCAATAGTAAATCTAATGAATGATTCGTGCACTTGAGTTTTGCCCCGGGGCGTCTTTTAATTTGCCCATTCTTATCAAAAAGAAAAGTTAAATTCAGGCACAGACCTTTAGATTTACCTAGCGCCTAACCTGGGAACAATTCGGACTTAGCTACATGTAAATTGTATAAATTTTAACCTTTGTTCTAGACTAAACAAGATTGTTTTGTATAGACTTGTGAGTCTAGAAGTCATGCCACCTAAAACACAATACAAAAGAAAACATGTATAAGCACTTCTTAGAATAATCCATCTGGGGTAGTGTCTAGTTGGTCTACATTCATATTAATGCATAAACTTACATGTTCAGTAAGATTTCTGTACTCCTGGGAATTGACAATAACCAATGCTGGAGCTAAATACACAAATGAGCTTCCTTGAACCAATGGAAGCCGTGTACCAAAATATGAGTGCAGAATCGTGGTAATGCCAGACACTAACAGCATTGTGGAAATTACAGTGGCAGTATCCTTCTGTCATCGTTGAGAAAATATCAGATGTAAATTTAACTATTAGTTACCTCTCATTCAAAATTGCATCATAAGAATCAAAAAGTCAGAAGAAGAGCTGCTCACATCAGTTCCTCCCATGGCAGGCACAATGATCAAAGGGATCAAAATAAGTGAACCAGCTAGTGATAAATAGTGCTGCAAACCATAGTATATGAGTGGCACTGCAGTTCATACAACCCAAAAAAAGTCAGTGACAAAGTAAAACTACAGAGAGATCATAAGAAATTAAGACCACAATGATATACCACAAACAATCATTTTAAAATGTTAAAGTGTAGAATATTGTGTGCCATGTAGGATAATTGAAACTAAATTCAACATTGATCGGAAATGAACACCATATTCCTTGTAATAGATTGATAAACAACTATGCAGCAGGTTATAGCTTTCAGCTTATCTGTAACTATTTTAAAACTTGTTCTACGTACTTAAGAGCCAAATTTAGATAGGATCCTCTTTCTGCTAGTAGATTGAATTAGACCACTACTTAACATTAGTTTTACCTATTAGAGTCTTAACTTTACTTAGAGCTTAAAGTAACGTCATTGTAAGAAACAGGAAGAAAAAAATGCTCAATAAAGTCACAGTAAATCCAATACTGACAGAAACCCGGATTGTCCTTCAGCCCGCAATTCATAGTTGGCCACTGACCACCAGGTTCTTCACCATCCTGATACTCTTCAATTGCCACCACGCTTTCCACATTTTCATCTTCTTTCTTCTGCTGTATGCCCAGAGTACTAGTTCCAGCAACACCATGCCCATTACCATTTCTATCCCCATTCCCATTCAAATCTATTTTCCTCTCTTCAAATTTCTCTCCCAAAATTGGCTCAGCCCCATCCTTTTGTAATCCATGTTTAGACCCAAGACCCGGTTCAATTTCTAGACCTCTGTTCCTAGCCCGCCCCAGAACCGGGTCAATCTCGATCTTGGGTGATGATGACCCATTTCTCTCAAGATCCTTCTCCAAATCAAGCCCACCAATGTCACTCTTCTTATCGTGTTCCCTGAAACTCGTACTAGTAGTTTCCCCAGAGAAAATAGAAACAAATCCGGTCCTTTTAGCCCAAGATTTCAACTCCCTCGGATTATGGTCTTTTCTTGGTAAAAAAGGCTCCAGCTTTGGTTGCACAGCACCCAGATTTTGACCCTTCTGTTTATCAATCCTATCAAGAGGTTCTGAGGTCGACCCACTAGCCATTCAAGCTTTTCCTCAAATGGGTACCAAATTTCCAGTAAATTAACCAAGTAGAAACCAGGAAAACAAATAGGTACCAAATTTCCAAGAAAATAACCAAGGAACTCCAAGAGAAGCCAATGAAACTCTCTCTCTACTTCTATAACAACTAGAAAAAGAAGAGAAAGAGTAGAAGCAAAGGAAGAGTGGGTATGGACAGTCTTAGGTGTCCATATGAACTGAGTTTTATCATGCTGTGTCAAGTGCTAATGGAGTGAGCCGAAGACGATGAGCAAAGGTAGCATCTTTCTGTCTGTTCCGAGTTGCTATCACTTGGAGCTTTCAGGTGAAGCAATGTACTGGAATGTCCCCGTTAGTGGCCGTTGAGGCAGTGAGTTTATGAGCAATAAGTAGAGGAAATGGTAAATCAATGTGACTACTCATGTCACCGTCAAGGTTTTCCTTCGATTTCAAGTTTCTTCTTCACCGAGTGGAGTCGGTAGTTAAATGGAGCAACTCAGCCCTGAGCAGCACAACTTGTGATGATTATCGGGTGGAAACACGATTAAAGAGTGTGGCAAAAGCATTGATTAAAGATGAAAATGGAAGAGTTTGCTTTGTACCAACTTTTAAAGTTCACACAAATTTGACTCCACCATTGAAGAGAACAAGATTGTCTTTTATATATTTAATAATATAATATTTTTATGCTAGTGTTTTGTTATATTCATATTGATATGCTCAACATCATTTTACATTGGACAATTGTTTATCTTTGTAATTGTCTCATCGTAAAACTTCAACAAGTTAATCACTACACGTGCAAATTAGATTGATTGTGATATACTGCGCATCATCCGACATCACTTATCATGTGTTGGCATATCAGAAGTTGTTCGGGTCCATCGACTTCCTTGTATACACAATCATGTGTTTGGCAGTTGTACCAGTAATATAAAGAAATAAAATTACATCCACATTAAAAGCAATTATTTTTGGTGCAGTGGTAAACGTTTGATTCTAACAATTAAATCAGATTAGTTCACAAATTCGAGCCTTCACTAAGTAAATTTTGAGGGAATAATTGTTAGCAGATCGGAGGTTGATCACGTCCGATACTCCCTTGTCCACTCAACCGCGTGCACTTGCTACTAAGCCCAGAGTATAGACACCCTTACTAATAATAATTGCTTTGGTGTAATGATAAACGCTTTGTCCTAACAATATGCTACCTCTGACTTGTGCTATAAGGTTCTACTAGAATGTATGGGATTTTGTTGACTTAATATTAGGTGAAAGCTCAATTTAGCTAGAAGTTTATAAGATAAATTTGTCTGAACTCGATGCACATTTAGTACACCTCACCGTTCATTAAAGGAATTTATATGAGTACTTTTAGCCTAGCCTAATTTCAAAGTATATGTGCCTTTTGTCAAAATAAGGTACAATTTGATAAGCAGGTGATACAACTACTCTAAAACAAACTGTGCTTTGACAGAACTTACAACTTAAACCTTTGGCAAGCCTCTATCTAATGAAAGAGATTCCCTCGGCAGTCGGTGGGCGTGGTTAGCCCAGACAAATGGGGCAGGTCTCCACCACCAGCCACTCTGTACAAAGGCCTCACTCCCCAGTTGGTGAACTGCCTTGGACGAACAACAGAAACGAGATTCGTTACAAGACAATCTAAGCTGCGTTGTTAACCTCATAATTAACACAGTAATAATCACGGACGACACTAGTAAGTCGATTACGCAAAGGATTAAAAATGCTGATATCCACACGCATAAAATGATATACTGAACTGGAAGTATTTTGTTCAAGTCCACGATCAATATCGAGCATGGTCCTGGGGTTTTCGTAACATTTTTTGCCCAACACAGGTGTCTAAGTCCTCAAGTTGTTTTACTGTTAAATCTCTCATCATCTCCTCAGAAATTGCAGGTCCATCAACATAACAAAAGTGATAGCTCGTCTCACTTTTTTCTCCACCAAGAAACAAGAGAAAAGAGTTCTTGTAAAGATGATGGCCGCTTTATAAGTCGCTCATTCTTCTGACATCTGCCGTCCAAATTGCCATGATCCATTACGGATAAGTTCCCAGATAGCAGTATGGAATTAGGTCAACAGGTAGTAGAGAGAGAGTGATAGAGAAAGCACGCTGGCATATGTGAATGAGACTTATTTCTCACTCTCTTAATTCATTTTACGCATGGACCAAATCAACAACCCCTCCCTCCCTCCATTCCTCCCTCGTCTCACTCAGAACTCAAATAGCATGGATTGCTACAACCATCGTCGCCGGTGTCAAAATTAAGATCCTCAACAGTGCTCTACTCCACCCCCCCCCCCCCCCCCCCAAACAAACCCCCAACACCCCCCACCACCTATGCACCTATGTACGGCAAGTGCCAGTGGTGGTAGAAAGGGACGGAGGTGATTGGTAGTCATGCCACAAATAAAAAACAGGAAAAACAAAAACCACAAGGAAGAGTTGATTCTTAAAACTCCACACCTCCCAAACAGACTGACTCAGAACTTGACTAAAACCCCGAAGGACAACTTTGTATGGATAAACAGTATATAACCCACCACAGTATCTATTTCTTCAGGAATGTCACGAGGGAATTTGGATTTCGTGCACGTATTAAAACACCTAAAGTCAATATCCACCGAGCAACACCAATACTTGCTACTGAATAGATCGGCATCAGACAAAGAAGCACAAACTGAATGAACATGACATGGAATCAATGCAAAAATTTCATGGACTTTATGATTTATACAACCAAAAGTGGCAGCTGCTCTCCCAACAATAGTCTCATTGATAGCATTTGATTGTTAGATGTCACAGATGGTTGTTACATGAGCACTCGCAAAAAGTGACCAGAAGTGATGACCAAAAACTTGGTAACCTAGCAACAACGACTAATGTAGAACTTTATAATTCTTCTCTGCTTCTTCTATATAAGGCTCAAGTTTCAATTCAAATATCTCCAAAAGGATTTGTCTATTTCACGTCAAATCAATCGCTATTGATTCCCCAGATGGTTTGACTTATTCAATGACGCCCCTGTATTTTCATAAGCATTTCCAAATACAAGTACCTTCTTGAAATTGCTCGGCCAAGCCAACAGATAAAAGTTTACTACTCTCGGTTTTTTGAGAGCAAGAGCTCGCTGACTTTGAATCAAAGTAAAGCTCGTGGAATAATTCTTCTTCAATCATAGCATCATTGAACTACTAACTTGTTTAAGCAGCATCAAACTGATGCATTTGAGGTCGATGTCTTTTTCTTCATTGGAGGTTCTACAAGAAGAACAAACTGAACGCAATCAAGGCCACTGATAATAGTACTAGGTAACTGAGTACATGCTGCCATCATCAGTATCACCTCGTGAAGAGCATATGCAGCAATGACTCACCAACTCTCTTCACCATTCACTCTCTTCACCATTCTCCCTTGACATTAAGGTGCAATTTACGTAGGGCCTTATCATGTATATCATGTCCTTAACTAAACATTTGAAAAAGGATATGATTTACTCAAATCTACATGTTAAAAGCGGGCATGTGAAAGAATTAGGGAAAAAGGTAAAAACAACATCACGCCCAGTGTGAGTGGGTCTGATAACGTTCATGGGCAAGCGAGTACACTAAGAATAATTATCACCTCATGAAAGCTAGTGTAGTGGCACTAAATGTAATTGGTTTTCACTGAATATCTCTGGCCCGATTTTTTCAATCATTCCCATCATACATATAGAATAAACATGAACATGAACAGAATGGCTTAGTCAGTAGTCTGAAAAAGCTTTAGAAAATGTTTGTCCAACACGAGGCATTAGGATAAAGAATCCAGTTTGTATATAGTTTCGGTCCATTATCAGCTATACATAACTTTAGTGTAACATAACGCTAATAGAACTCTTCTTTAATTGTCTTTTTGCCTAAAACACTCACCTAATTACCATGGATTGGTCAATCAAATACATAAACAGAAAGACCGTAAACTATTGAGTGCCGGTACCGGAGTACTGATACCATCTAAAATGAAAAAGGCAGTCAACCGTAAACACCCCTAGAATCAGTATAAGAATTAGCTCCATAGTTCCTTCAAATGGAACTACGGATACACAAGAAGTATGATTTGCCTCTCATCAGTGAAGAATAAATTTAGCCCTTACCCTGATCGCCACAAAGTGATTTCAGCTTTGAACAGTAACAAAAAGGAACAACCAAACAACCCATTAATAAAAGCCACTCAATTTCATGAACATCATGTTTAAACCATCACCAGAGCAGCGGGAGCGTGAGAGCAGGCAAATCTGTCACATATTTAGAGCGAGAGCTGCGAGCGACAGAAAGCCTTGCCTACATTAGAACTATTTGGTGGCCTAGTCGGCACAAGCCAATTCAAGACCAAAAAGCGAGTCATATCCACATCATCGATACCAGACATCAAACGAAACTTTCAACCAAAATCTAGCATGTGCATTTACGTGGGGCTAGGATTTGGATACCAGAAGGTCAAGTTCCTGCTGAAGCTCGACAAGGCACCGAGTGAGGTAGGCGTCGAGGATTTCCATGACCGAGACGAACCGCCTCATTTCCTTGATCAGGCGGTTCATTTCGGCCTCGCGAGCGCTGGCTCGCTCGAGCCGCGCCTCGGCCTCGGCCAACCGGATTCTGTAAAGTTGCGCCACCGCGTTCTCGAAAGCCAGGCCCAGAAGCCGGCGCCGGCTGGGTGGAGGTGGCCCGTCTTCGGATTCCGTTCTCTGTCGGCCGTAACACATGTTATGTGATTTTGAATTTGAGAGGGGAGAAAGTAAGGGCACAAAACCTGGCAATTGGGTCCCCGGTCCTCCATGTCCACCCATACTCGTATCTTGGCCTAATTGCCGGAACCACCCTTGATATATGGCACGATTACAATACTTAGAATAATAGTCTTAGGAAAGAAGTGTGAAATACGTTCACACCATCGTACTTTCAACTAAACGCTCCCAAAGTAAGATGATAGTCCAGTGAGTAATATACTTCAAGGATTTGCACAAGGTCACGGGTAAGTCTCGTGGGGAGAAGGACAATGAGTACATATGACCGATAATTGGGACAAACAGAGATTGATTTTCAGCAACGGGTATTTTGGAAGATAATAAATCAACTTTGAAAAATGAGAAAAATTCTCTAATTCTTCACCATCTAGTTATTTTATTTTCCATGGCCACCACGTTTAACTGCATGTGTGTTCTCTGGTTAGAAAGTACTGTAAAAGAGCCGAGGATAAGGGTCAATTTTTATGCCCCGTAATGTATGTGGTGCCTAACATACATGCCTAATTTTTTAACTTTTGTTTACTCCATATCTTTGAGATATTTCGATAGTTGCTTTTGCTAATTTTGTTTACTTGAGGCGTGAATTTTACAGTTATGTCATATTTCAGGGTGATATAGGCAAATTAAGCCACATATATTTTTCACATTATTTCAGCATGTGTGTTTATTGCAGTTTTCACCACAAAGATTCAAATGCAAATATCTTTTATATATGTATATATTTAGAGCTGAGAAAATGTTTTCAACTCATCGCCTACTTCAACATTTTCTTCTTTTTCATTACAATCGCTTATCTGAATTTTTTTAATTAAATCCTTTTAGAAACCAATTTATACTCAAAACATTCGGTCTTTCCTAGTTGCCATTTTTTAACAATGAGCAGATGGTATCCAATAGAAAACGTGCAAAAATCTATCATAAAATTATTATCGTCCATCTGACTTTTTCCTTTCTTTCCTTTTTCCTAAATATGCTCATTATCTCCCCGCTTCTGTAGTTTTTCTAAACTATCTAGTTTTTCTTTATCCATATCGACCATAATTATTAATAATGTACCGGTATCGGCCCGTGCATACCACTTTTACCTCTTATATGTACCGTATCTCTTACATTTCGCACCAATCAAAATATCATTTTGTATGGGTTATACCCGCCGATACAGGTGATATCAGTTGATAGCTACATATCGGCCAGTTATCGTGTTTTGTATCGGTTTCTTAAAAAATATAAAAGTTACAAAAAAATTTGAAAATTTTAATAGGATTGACCATTTAAAGACTAAATAGAAAAAAAATCATAGGTTCTATTATATAGGTCAATGCTTCTGTAGCTTCTTTTTTTTTTTTTTACAATATTCATTACAATTTAAAAAAATCTTTTCTGGTAAGTTTTTAATTTCATTGCAGTTTTCAGTTTGTTTTTACTTTTCCTCTTAGCTTTGATTTACTTCATAACTGAAAGCTTTCATCGTATTCTTTCATCTATATGATGTACTGCTAAACTGTTTTAGACAGATGAGCACAAATAGCTTATGTTTAAATCCAAAGACGTTATTCTTGAACAAGTGATTTTTTTTAAGAATTCGATAATGAGATACTTGAAGGGGCGAGGGGGGGGGCGAGGGGAGGGGATGGGAGAGATATTTTTAGAGGGGGTAATTCGATTGAATAAGCTATTTGTTCATAAAGTCATTGCATGGGAACAAACAACTCAGTCAAAAAATGAGAAAGTTCAAGCTCTATAAGGACAAATAATTTATTCTAGAGGAGCTGTGAGGGAGGAAATACACCTATGTATTTTTAATTCTCTTATGAATAAGTATTATATATGTATATAATTGAATTAAAATTTTGAAACGATATCGCGATGGTACTGTACGATACGTACTATTTCATGGATAAAATCAATAGGCACTCCGATATGAAATTCATAACTAAGATATGTACTTGTTCGCCAAGTCAATATATTAAATAGGATATTATCTTTCATCCAACAAAGAAAAAAGAATCTAATTAATCTGCATGTTTGTTCATACCCTATTCTGGTCGCACCCCAGGACCCGCTAAGGGACCCACTTTGCACGACACATCACCCAGTCAGCGGTCAACTTTTCAACGCTCGAGAGCCGGTCAAAGCAACGCGTGCTCAAGTCACGTGAACCATTCGTGAAGCGACTTCGGCGTGCCTTCCACCTTGGGGGTCGGCCACCCCAAGGGGTCGGCCTCCCTCGGGGGTCGGCCACCCCAAGGGTCGGCCTCCCTCGGGGGTCGGCCACCCCAAGGGGTCGGCCACCCTTGGGGGTCGGCCACCCCAAGGGGGTCGGCCTCCCTTGGGGGTCGGCCACCCCAACGGGTCGGCCACCTGCCTTGAATACCGACGCCGTCACCTTTGACCATGCTCCGTTGTCACGACGACCGTCGCTCGCGGCCGCACTCCGCCATAGTCGCGACGACCGTCGCTCTCGGCCGTGCTCCTTCGTCGCGATGACCGTCGCTCGTAGTCTCGATGACCGTCACTTGTGGCCGCTCTGTCGCCATGACAACCGTCGCTCACGGTCGCGCGCCATCCACGCAACGACCCTTGTCGCTCGGAGATCACTCTGCGACCCTCGTCGCCCGCACTCAACCGCGCCCCATGCGCCGCAATCATGTTATATGCTTACGGGATAGGCTACTCCTCCAGGACACTATCTCCGCCAGGGTGCCTGCGTGACTGGCCTACGTGCTCTGGCACTGGGGGCTCGCGTCGGCACCCCTAAGGACTATGACCCCCGGGTCACTCCGAGATGGGAGCAGGTCTTCGGAAGGGCATCTTGCCTAGTCCACCTGGCAGCTGGGCGTCGGGTCTTCCCCACCGCTGCCAGGCCTGTGGGATTCAGTAAGGGCTTGGACTGGAGGCTGGGGCAACGGGCTACTCTGACCATGCTACCGCGGCATGATCAGTCTCCTCAGACAGGCAGAGAGATGTTGCAAGGGCAGGGCAGCACGAACTTAGGAACCGGCAGTCCAACGGAGGGTCAGTGCGTTGGCCCCCTGGCGACGTGTCGTTCCCAGGGGGTGACACATGTCAACTTATGACACATGCACATTTTTGCCTATAAATAGTGGACTTTGGAGCTTTTTCAAGGATCTTTCTCTCATTTTGGACTTTTCACTTTCTCTCTCTAAAATGACATTCTCTCTGGAATTCTAGTGAGAGAAACACACTTGGACTCCCGTCCACGGACCCTCGACGCTGCGCCCCAGTTGCACGGACTGTCGACTGTCGGTCCTGTTCGTCGTCCCCCTGCCTGCGCAGCGCTGCCAGCCCTCGCGACCTGTCTGGGGAGCCTTGCCCTCGGCCCTTACGCCGTCCTTGCTGTCTCCCGCGTTGCCTACCTGGAAGCTGACTCAGACCGCATCCTTTGTGGCACCTCCACGTAGCATCGAACCATTTTCCGCATCATCATTTTGGCGACTCCGCTGGGGAGGTGAGCATCGTGTTGCAGTCTGCATATCTTCCAGACTCAGGCACCATGCATGTGCAGCGGAGGGCTATGAGGACTACCAACAGTGCAGTTCATTCCTTGCCTGACACACTCACGCAACCATGCCTCAGCAACGTATGGCTACTAGAACTACCGGTCACATCTTCTACCCAGCCATCCAAGAGGCCGTCATTTCCAAACTTGGAGAATATTCAAGCTAACATTGTTCTACTGGCACCACCCTTGGTGTTATGTCTCACTTCATTGGGGGCTTCACCCCTTGCCTACCCCAAGCAAGCCAAGCTCCCTACCCCTTCTGCATGCCTCTGATTGCAGTGACTTGATACGTGGTGCGTGGGGTGGCTCGAGCCATGCTACTAAGTCCCAACTCCGTCAGCCGACATCCCCCTCAGGCAGTGTGACCTCGCGGGCATGCATGCAACACATCTTGCCAACCCACCCGTGCCTCGGTCACTTAGTCGGTCGTCGATGCCGACCCACCGCCGAGCTCCACTCTCCGTCTTCGACACTTAGAAAAATTTCTTCATTTTTCGCGGTCGGGTCATCACCCCCACGACTTCGCTCGGCACCCTCCCCCCTCTTCGACACTTAGAAAAATTTCTTCATTTTTCGCGGTCGGTTCATCACCCCCGTGACTTCGCTCGGCACCCTCCCCCTCTTCGACACTTAGAAAAATTTCTTCATTTTTCGCGGTCGGGTCATCACCCCCGCGACTTCGCTCGGCACCCTCCCCCTTCTTCGACACTTAGAAAAATTTCTTCATTTTTCGCGGTCGGGTCATCACCCCCGCAACTTCGCTCGGCACCCTCCCCCCTCTTCGACACTTAGAAAAATTTCTTCATTTTTCGCGGTTGGGTCATCACCCCCGCGACTTCGCTCGGCACCCTCCTCCGTCTTCAACACTTAGAAAAATTTCTTCATTTTTCGGGGTCGGGTCATCACCCCCGCGACTTCGCTCGGCCCCCTCCCCTCTTTTCGACACTTAGAAAAATTTCTTCATTTTTCGCGGTCGAGTCATCACCCCCGCGACTTCACTCGTCGCCCTTGTCACTCTTCGACACTTAGAAAAATTTCTTCATTTTTCGCGGTCGGGTCATCACCCCCGCGACTTCACTCATCGCCCTTGTCACTCTTCAACACTTAGAAACATTTCTCCATTTTTCGCGGTCGGGTCATCACCCTCATTCTACACTTAGAAAAATTTTCACAAAAATTTTTCAACCTCCGGTGCTCTCTCCAACACTTAGAAAATTTTCCATGAAACTTTTCATCAATCCCCAACCTCCCTCTTTCTCTCCCTTTCATCTCAAAATTATTTCTTCCTCCAAATTTTACATCCCCTCTCATGCTCCTTTTATAGGCTCCACAAAAAAAAAAAAATTCACATTGCAATTTTTTTATTTCCAAAGTCAAAATCAAAAAGCAGTCCAGGTGGGCAGAACCCGAACCGCGAGGGCCCCGACCCGCTCCTGCTTCGGCCTATTTTCCCTCCATTTTCATCCAGCTTAAGCGGGTTAAACCCGCCCGCCCGTTTACCCGACTGCTCCGACCCGTATCCCAGATACCCTAACCCGCAAAACAACCCTAATTTCCTTCATCTTCTCCAAGCGCCGAACCTGCCTCGCGCCGCCGACGGCAGTTCGGCCTCCCTTCCGCGCCGACCACCTTGCTCCACCGACCCCCCACCCCGCCGACCCCCCCTCGGCCCCTTGGTCGACCCCCCCCCTCGGCCTCTCTCTCTCTCCCTCTTCCCCGAACCCGTAAGCCCCACGGCGCCATGGCTGCCGTCGACTTCTCTTCCCCTTCGTCTTTTTTCCTCTGCTTCGGCCCTCCCCGCAACCCACTTGGCCGACCCCATTACCCCGCCGACTCCCCTGCTACGCCGACCCCCCCTCGGCCTCTCTCTCTCTCCCTCTTCCCCGAACCCGTAAGCCCCATGGCGCCATGGCCGCCGGCGACTTCTCTTTCCCTTCGTCTTTTTTTCTCTGCTTCGGCCCCTCCCCGCAACCTACCTGGCCGACCCCACTACCCCGCCGACCACCTTGCTCCACGGACCCCCCACCCCGCCGACCCCCCCCCCTCGGCCCCTTGGCTGACCCCCCCCTCGGCCTCTCTCCCTCTCCCTTTTCCCCGCACCCGCAAGCCCCACGGCCGGCCATGGCAGGCCCTTGCTGCCGCGACCCCACCACCCCACCGACCCCCCTGCTACCCCGACCCCCCCACCCTACCGACCCCCCCTCGGCCCCACCCTACCTCTCTCCTCTCCCTCGCCCCACGGCCAGCCATGGCAGCCTGCCGCCGCCGCGCCATCCTCTCCATCTTCTTTCTTTTTTCCTTTTTTCCCACACATCCCCAAAGCCAAGGCCAAAAAAAAAAAAAATTTCTTTTCTTTTTCCAACCTTGACCGCTGTGCATCGCTCGCGCACATGCGCCTGTCGCCCGGACTTCACCTCCGAGACGCCCGTCGCCCGAACATCGTCTCCACGACCCTTGTCGTCCAGACTTCATCTCTGCGACGCCCGTCACCCGGACTTCCTCTTTGCGTCGCCCGGGCGCCGCCTTCCACAACACTCGTTGCCTAGAGCCCGGGCGTCGACTCTGCGACCCCCGGTTGTCCGTCGCCCGGGCGCCGTCTTCACAACACTCGTTGCTCGTCGCCCGAGGTCTCCGTCTCCGTGACGCCGTCGCCCGGGGGCTGTCTCCGCGACCCTCGTCGCCCGCCTTCGTCACTCAAAGACGATGTCAACAACTTTTAGGCCAAACGACATCAACATCTTACTATGTGTTTATGCGTGCGGTGACCGCTCGGGTTGCCCCTCCGCGCACGCCGCACGCAGGGGCTATGTTCCCAACTTATTCTGGTTGCAATCAAGGGCCCACTAGCGGACCCACTTTGTGCGACCCCCCTCCCCTTTTTTGTTTTAGTTTCACTGCTTTTTTTGGTTTGAAAAATACATTTTCACAACGCTAACAAAAGCACCCACCATTTTCACAAGGCAACACCGCATTCAGCCTCCACAGTCACAGCGCCACACCTTCGGCCCGCTGCCCATCGCCCAGGCACCGTCTTCGCAACACTCGTTGCCCATCGCCCGAGCGCCGACTCTGTGACCCCCAGTTGCACGTCGCTCAGGCGTCGTCTTCGCAACACTCGTCGCTCGTCGCCCGGGCACCGTCTCCGCGATGCTCGTCGCCCGGGGGCCGCCTCCCGCAACCCTCGTTGCCTATCACCCGGGGGGCTGTCTCCGTGACCCTCGTCCCTCATCGCCTGGGTGCCATCTCTATGACCCTCGTCACCAACACCGTGCGCACCTCCTGCAACCCTCGTTGCCAGTAGTCCGGGGGCTGTCTCTGTGATCCCAGTTGCCCGTCGCCCAGGCGCCATCTCTGCGACCCTCATCGCTCATCACCCGGGCGCCTTCCGTGACGCCCGTCGCCATCACCATGCCCACCTTCCGCAACACTCATTGCCCATCGCCTGGGGGCTATCTCCGCGACCCTCACCGCTAGTCACCCGGGCGCCGTCTCCGCGACCGACGTCGCCAGCACCGTGCATACCTTCCGTGCGGACCCCCGCCACCAGCGCCGTGCGCACCTTTCTCAACTCTTGTCACCCGCGTCACTTGCGTCGCCGGCTCTACAACTCTCATCGCCCTCACACATTTGTTGCTCGCGTCCACGCTACAGCTCCGTGCTCCCGTCACCCGCGCTCCTTCGCGACTCTTGTCGCGAAGTGCCATCTCTGCGACCTTCATCACCCGCGTCCGGGCGACAGCTCTGTGACTCTCGTCGCAGGCCCTCCAACTCCGCGACTCTTGTCGCCCGCGCGCCACCTCTACGACCTCCGTCGCACGTATTCACATGACAGCTCCGCGACAGGCCCGTCGCCCGCGTGCCGTCTCCTCGAACCACGTCGCCCGTGCCAAATCATCGCGCTCTCTACAACGCGCGCTCAATGCCAATGGTCACTTGATGCTCGTCACCGACCGTGCACAATTGCCATGACGACATCACTAAGTATAGCTCCGCGACGTTCGTCACCGCGCCCGTGCGCCATCTTCATCATGCGTGCCCCCGGCACCAACTTTAGCTCCGCGACGTTCGTCGCCGCGCCCGTGGGCCATCTTCATGATACGTGCCCCCGGCACCAACTTTAGCTCCGCGACGTTCGTCGCCGCGCCCGTGCGCCATCCTCATGATACGTGCCTCCGGCACCAAGTATAGCTCCGCGACGTTCGTCGCCGCGCCCGTGCGCCATTCTCATCATGCGTGCCCCCGGCACCAACTTTAGCTCCGCGACGTTCGTCGCCCGCCCGTGCGCCATCTTCATCATGCGTGCCCCCGGCACCAACTTTAGCTCCGCGACGTTCGTCGCCGTGCCCGTGTGCCATTTTCATGATACGTGCCCCCGGCACCAACTTTAGCTCCGTGACATTTGTCGCCGCGCCCGTGCGCCATTTTCATGATACGTGCCCCCGGCACCAAGTATAGCTCCGCGACGTTCGTCGCCGCGCCCGTGCGCCATCTTCATCATGCGTGCCCCCGGCACCAACTTTAGCTCCGCGACGTTCGTCGCCGCGCCCGTGCGCCATCTTCATGATACGTGCCCCCGGCACCAAGTATAGCTCCGCGACGTTCGTCGCCGCGCCCGTGCGCCATTCTCATCAAGCGTGCCCTCGGTACCAACTTTAGCTTCGCGACCTTCGTCGCCGTGCCCGTGCGCCATTCTCATCATATGTGACCACGACACCAAGTATATGCTCCGCGACCTTCGTCGCCGCACCCATGCGCCATTCTTATCACATGTGCCCCGGCACAAAGTATTGCTTCGCGACGTTCATCGCCGCACCACTTTCATGACATGTGCTCCGGCACCAAGTATTGTCCCCACGACAATCGTCGCCATGCCCATGTTACAAGCCTCCGGGCATAACACCCGTTCACCATACCATGCGCCCCTGCCATGGGCATGGAAGATCTTTGACCCACTCTCCAGAGTGTGCGGCATTCTGGGGGCTCCGCTCGTAGTGCTCCGGCACGAGGACCCCTCCCTGCGGGACGGCTGTATGCCGTCGCCGGCTCAATCAAACTGTGGCATGGGCTGAGCGCCATCACGGGCTAGCGCCATCGCCTGCTCAATCAAACTGCGGGACGGGCTTCGTGCCGCCGCCGGCTCAATCAAACTGTGGGACGGGCTGTATGCCGTCGCCAGCTCAATCAAACTGCGGCATGGGCTGAGAGCCATCACGGGCTAGCGCCATCGCCGGCTCAATCAAACTGCGGCATGGGCTGAGCGCCATCGCGGGCTTAGCGCCATCGCCGGTTCAATCAAACTGCGGGACTGGCTTCATGCCGTCGCCGGCTCAATCAAACTGCGGGACGGGCTGTATGCCGTCGCTGGCTCAATCAAACTGCGGCATGGGCTGAGCACCACGCGGGCTTAGCGCCATCGCCGGCTCAATCAAACTGCGGGACGGGCTTCGTGCCGTCGCCGGCTCAATCAAATTGCGGGACGGGCTTCGTGCCATCGCCGGCTCAATCAAACTGCGGCATGGGCTGAGCGCCATCACCGGCTAGCGCCATCGCCGGCTCAATCAAACTGCGGGACGGGCTTCGTGCCGTCACCGGCTCAATCAAACTGTGGGACGGGCTGTATGCCGTCGCTGGCTCAATCAAACTGCGGCATGGGCTGAGCGCCATCACGGGCTAGCGCCATCGCCGGCTCAATCAAACTGCGGCATGGGCTGAGCACCACGCGGGCTTAGCGCCATCGCCAGCTCAATCAAACTGCGGGACGGGCTTCGTGCCGTCGCCGGCTCAATCAAATTGCGGGACGGGCTTCGTACCATCGCCGGCTCAATCAAACTGCGGCATGGGCTGAGCGCCATCGCGGGCTAGCGCCATCGCCGGCTCAATCAAACTGCGGGACGGGCTTCGTGCCGTCACCGGCTCAATCAAACTGCGGGATGGGCTTCGTGCCGTCGCCGGCTCAATCAAACTGCGGCATGGGCTGAGCGCCATCACGGGCTAGCGCCATCGCCGGCTCAATCAAACTGCGGGACGGGCTTCGTACCATCGCCGGCTCAATCAAACTGCGGCATGGGCTGAGCGCCATCATGGGCTAGCGCCATCATCGGCTCAATCAAACTGCTACACGGGCTTAGCGTCATCGCCGGCTCCATCAGCAGGGACCCTGGCCCCTGCAGCAAGATGGGCTGTAACCACATCGTTTATGCGTGCGACGCCCGCTCGGGTTGCCCCTCTGCGCACGCCACACGCAGGGGGCTTATGTTCATACCCTATTCTGGTCGCACCCCAGGACCCGCTAAGGGACCCACTTTGCACGACACATCACCCAGTCAGCGGTCAACTTTTCAACGCTCGAGAGCCGGTCAAAGCAACGCATGCTCAAGTCACGTGAACCATTCGTGAAGCGACCTCGGCGTGCCTTCCACCTTGGGGGTCAGCCACCCCAAGGGGTCGGCCTCCCTCGGGGGTCGGCCACCCTTGGGGGTCGGCCACCCCAAGGGGTCGGCCTCCCTTGGGGGTCGGCCACCCCAAGGGGTCGGCCACCCTTGGGGGTCGGCCATCTGCCTTGAATACCGACGCCGTCACCTTTGACCGTGCTCCGTTGTCACGACGACCGTCGCTCGCGGCCGCACTTCGCCATAGTCGCGACGACCGTCGCTCTCGGCCGTGCTCCTTCGTCGCGATGACCGTCGCTCGTAGTCTCGATGACCGTCACTTGTGGCCGCTCTGTCGCCATGACAACCGTCGCTCACGGTCACGCGCCATCCACGCAACGACCCTTGTCGCTCGGAGATCACTCTGCGACCCTCGTCGCCCGCACTCAACCGCGCCCCATGCGCCGCAATCATGTTATATGCTTACGGGATAGGCTACTCCTCCAGGACACTATCTCCGCCAGGGTGCCTGCGTGACTGGCCTACGTGCTCTGGCACTGGGGGCTCGCGTCGGCACCCCTAAGGACTATGACCCCCGGGTCACTCCGAGATGGGAGCAGGTCTTCGGAAGGGCATCTTGCCTAGTCCACCTGGCAGCTGGGCGTCGGGTCTTCCCCACCGCTGCCAGGCCTGTGGGATTCAGTAAGGGCTTGGACTGGAGGCTGGGGCAACGGGCTACTCTGACCATGCTACCGCGGCATGATCAGTCTCCTCAGACAGGCAGAGAGATGTTGCAAGGGCAGGGCAGCACGAACTTAGGAACCGGCAGTCCAACGGAAGGTCAGTGCGTTGGCCCCCCTGGCGACGTGTCGTTCCCAGGGGGTGACACATGTCAACTTATGACACATGCACATTTTTGCCTATAAATAGTGGACTTTGGAGCTTTTTCAAGGATCTTTCTCTCATTTTGGACTCTTCACTTTCTCTCTCTAAAACGACATTCTCTCTGAAATTCTAGTGAGAGAAACACACTTGGACTCCCGTCCACGGACCCTCGATGCTGCACCCCAGTTGCACGGACTGTCGACTGTCGCCCCTGTTCGTCGTCCCCCTGCCTGCGCGACGCTGCCAGCCCTCGCGACCTGTCTGGGGAGCCTTGCCCTCGGCCCTTACGCCGTCCTTGCTGTCTCCTGCGTTGCCTACCTGGAAGCTGACTCAGACCGCATCCTTTGTGGCACCTCCACGTAGCATCGAACCATTTTCTGCATCATCAATGTTAAGTAAAGCAATCAAGGATAAATTGTCATTCATACTTTGTACCTATTCTAGGTCATTATCAATTTTTTATCCCCATAAGGAAGATTTTTCTATTTTTTTTATCATAGCTAACATATCAAATTCAAAGAAGCAGGTTTTATCTCTGATTTTGTAGAATCAAGTTTCCAATATTCTTTAACTCCACACAGCGATATATACAGAACCTTCTTAAAACACTTTTTTTTCTTTTCGTTGTGTTCCATTAATCACCATACATGTTGTTGATGCCAATGAAAGTGGGTTCGCAATCGATGTGAAAGTGCCACAAGGAATGCAGTCCAAGTCAGATGCCAAGTGTGATGATGTGGGACACAGCAAGGTGGAGCAAGGGCAGAGACCAAGAGCTTCCCAGACAGAGCCTGAGGCTGGCAGTGCTGCAAGGGCGATGACGCAGAGTGAATATACGATGATAGTCACAGTCCGATGCTTAGGTCCAGAGTCGTCTTGTATGTTTTCTCTCTAGGATTCTAAAGTGAGAAAATGAAAATGTTCTGAAAATGTCCAAGCCCCTTCCAAATGAATTCTCAAGACCTCTATTTATAGAGGTTAAGATGATGATGTCATCATACGACACGTGGCGCTCTTCGAGAGTGACACGTCACCGAGGGGTCCACAGTTGTCGGTGCTTCACGAATTGTCGAATTGCATATTCACCCGTCCTGCCCTACACAACGTCACTCTGTCTGTCTGGAAAGACTGGCTCCCACAACGTTGGTGTGGCCAGAGAACCCCTTGATCTAGCCATCAATCCAAGCCCTTGCAGAGTCCCGCAGGCCTAGCAGCTGTAAGGAAGACCCGACGCCCAGCTGCCAGATGGACTAGGCGCGATGCCCTTTGAAGACCTACTCCCGTCTCGAAGTGACCTAGAGGTCATAGTCCCTAGGCGTGCCGACGCGAGCCGCCAGTGCTGAAGCACGTTGCCCAGTCACAAAGACACCCTGGCAGAGATAGTGTCCCGGATGAGTCACATAACCCGCGGGTGAGTCCTTATGTCGGAGCACTTGGAGTGCGTCAAGTAGCATCCTGGAGGAGCCGTCTACCTGGCGGAAGGGGAGTTGAAGAGCTCCCTGACGGAGATAGTGTTTCGGAGGAGTCGCCTATTCCACAGGCCAAGGTAGAATCCCAGAGGAGCCGTCTACCTGGCCGGCCAAGGTAGCATCCCGGAGGATCCGTCTACCTGGCAGAAGGGGAGTTGAAAAGCTCCCTAGCAAATATAGTGTCTCGAAGGAGTTGTCTATCCCCGAGGGTGAGTCTTTGCGCCGGAGCACTCGAAGAGCGTCAAGGTAGTATCTCGGAGGAGCCGTCTACCTGGCCAGCCAAGGTAGTATCCCTGAGGAGCCGTCTACTTGGCAAAAAAGGAGTTGAAATGCTCATTGGAGGAGATAGTGTCCCAGAGGAGTCTCCTATCCCCGTAGGTAAGTCCTTGTACCAGAGCACTCGGAGCGCGTCAAGGTAGCATCCCGGAGGAGCTGTTTACCCGACTGGCCAAGGTAGCTTCCCGGAGGAGCCGTCTATCGGACAGGCCGAGGTTGCATCCCGGAGGAGCCGTCTACCTGGCGAAAGGGGAGTTAAAGAACTCCCTGGCGGAGATAGTGTCCTGGAGGAGTCGCCTATCCCCGAGGTGAGTCCTTGTGCCTGAGCACTCGGAGCACGTCAAGGTAGTATTTTAGAGGAGTCGTCTACCCAACAGGCCAGGTAGCATCCCGGAGGAGCCATCTACCTGGCAGAAGAGGAGTTGAAGAGCTCCCTGGTGCATATAATATCTCGGAGGAGTCGCCTATTCCCGCAGGATGTTGCACACTTCGGAGAGTGGGTCAAAGCATGTTCCACGACCGGGGCAAGGTACGCATGGTGTGGTGAAAGGATGGATCGATGCAAGGAGCATGGTAGTGTGATAGAGAGCCAGGGGGCACGACTATGTTAGTGGCACACGCGCATGGGCACAACAGAGTGCGTATGGTGCCGAGGGCACTATATTGTGACAGGGAGCCTGGGGGCAAAGCTGTATCAGCAGCACGGCGCACGGGAACGGTGGAGTGAGTGAGGTGCCGGGGGCACGTGTCTTGGAGATGGCACACAGGCGTGGTGAAGTGTGTATGGTGCCCGGGGGCATGACATTATGACAGAGAGCCTCAGGGAAAGGCTGTATCAGCGGCGCATGGGCGGGGGGGAGTGAGTAAGTTGTAGGGGGCACGTCTGTGTTAGTGGCGCGTTGCATGGACGCGACAAAGTACGTACGGTGTCGGGGGCACAGTAGTGTGATAGAGAGCTCAGGGGCACGGCTGTATCAGCAACGCAGTGTACAGGCAGGCAGGCAGAGTGAGTGAGGTGCCGGGGGCACGTGTCATGGAGATGGCGTACAGGCCCGGTGAAGTGTGTATGGTGCCCAGTGGCACGACATTATGATAGATAACCTCAAGGCAGGGATGTATCAGCGGCACGGCTCATGGGCTCGGCGGAGTGAGTAAGGTGCTGGGGGCACGTATGTGTTAGTGGCGTGTCGCATGGGCGCGATGGAGTGCGTAGGGTGCCAGGGGCACCATGGTGTGATAGAGAGCCTGGGGGCACGGCTATATCAGCAGTGCAGCGCACGGCTATATCAACAGTGCGGCGCACGGGCGCGGTGGAGTGTGTATGGTGCCCGGGGCACATGTCATGGAGATGGCGTCCTAGCGACGGGGGTCGCGGATTAACGTCCGGGCAACGGGGGTAACAGAGTGGCGTCCAGACGATTGGGGTCTCGGAGTGGAGTCTGGGTCACGGGGGTCACGGAGTGATGTCCGAGCGATGGGGGTTGCGGAGTGACGTCTAGGCGATGGGGGTCGCGGAGTGACTTTCGGACGACGGGGGTAGCGGAGTGACCTTCGGGCGACGAGGGCATTTTGCCAAGTGGACTAGGCGCGATGCCCTCCGAAGGCCTACTCCTTTCTCAGAGTGACCCAGGGGTCATAGTCCCTAGGAGTGCCAACGGGAGCCACTAGTGCTGGAGCACGTTGGCCAGTCACGAAGACACCCTGGCAGAGATAGTGTCCCGGAGGAGTCACCTAACTCGTAGGTGAGTCCTTGTGCTGGAGCACTCGGAGCTCGTCAAGGTAGCATCCCAGAGGAGCCGTCTACCTGGTAGAAGGGGAGTTGAAGATCTCCCTGACAGAGATAGTGTCATGGAGGAGTCGCCTATTCCGCAGGCCAAGGTAGCATCCTGGAGGAGCCATCTACTTGGCAGAAAGGGAGTTAAAAAGCTCCCTAGTGTAGATAGTGTCCTGGAGGAGTGGCCTATCCCCGTGGGTGAGTCCTTGTGCCAGAGCACTCAGAACGCGTCAAGGTAGCATACCAGAGGAGCCGTCTACCTGGCGGAAGGGGAGTTGAAAAGCTCCCTGGCAGAGATAGTGTCCAGGAGGAATCGCATATTCCCGCGGGTGAGTCCTTGTGCGGAGCACTCAAAGCGCGTCAAGGTAGCATCCCGGAGGAGTCGTCTACCCGACTGGCCGAGGTAGCATCCCCGAGGAGCCGTCTACCTAGCAGAAGGGGAGTTGAAGAGCTCCCTGGTGGAGATAGTGTCATAGATGAGTTGTCTATCCCCGCGGTGAGTCCTTGTGTCAGAGCACTTGGACCGCGTCCAGGTAGCATTCCAGAGGAATCGTCTACCCGACTGGCCAGGTAGCATCCCGGAAGAGCCGTCTACCAGGTGGAAGGGGAGTTAAAAAGCTCCCTGGAGGAGATAATGTCCCGGAGGAGTAGCCTATTCCCGCAGGATGCTGCACACTCCGAAGAGTGGGTCGAAGCATGTTCCACGACTAAGGCAAGGTATGCATGGTGTGGTGAAAGGATGGATCAATGGAAGGAGCATGGTAGTGTGACAGAGAGCCAGGGGGCATGACTGTGTTAGTGGCACGCATGGGCACGACGGAGTGCGTATGGTGCCGAGGGCACTGTAGTGTGACAGGGAGCCCGGGGGCACGGCTGTATCAGCAGCGCGGCGCACGGGCGCGGTGGAGTGAGTGAGGTGCCGGGGGCACATGACATTATGACAGAGAGCCTCAGGGTAGGGCTGTATCAGCGGCACATGGGGCCGGTGAAGTGAGTAAGTTACCGGGGGCACGTTTGTGTTAGTGGTATGTTGCATGGGCGCGATGAAGTGCGTACGGTGCCGGGGGCACAATAGTGTGACAGAGAGCCCGGGGGCATGCCTGTATCAGCAGCGTTACGCACGAGCACGGCAGAGTGAGTGAGGTGCCGGGGGCACGTGTCATGGAGATGGCGCACAGGCTTGATGAAGTGTGTATGGTGCCCGGGGGCACGACATTGTGACAGAGAGCCTCAGGGCAGGGCTGTATCAGTGGCGCATGGGCCCGGCGGAGTGAGTAAGTTTTCGGGGGCATGTCTGTCTTATTGGCACATTGCATGGGCGCGACGAAGTGCGTACGGTGCCGGGGGCACAATAGTGTGACAGAGAGCCCGAGGGCACGGCTGTATCAACAGTGTAGCGCACGGGCATCGCGGAGTGGGTGAGGTGCTGGGGGCACATGTCATGGAGATGGCGCACAGGCGAGGTGAAGTATGTATGGTGCCTGGGGGCACGACATTGTGACAAAGAGCCTCAAGGCAGGGCTGTATCAGCGGCACGGCGCATAAGCGCAGTGGAGTGAGTAAGGTGCCGAGGGCACGTCTGTGTTAGTGGCGCGTCACATGGGTGCGACGGATTGCGTAGGGTGCCGGGGGCACAGTAGTGTGACAGAGAGCCCGGGGGCATGGCTGTATCAGCAGCGCGGTGCACGGGCGCGACGGAGTATGTATGGTGCCCGGGGCACATGTCATGGAGATGCGTCTAGGCGACGGGGGTCGCGGAGTGTCTTTTGGGCGACGTGAGTCGTGGAGTGACGTCTGGGCGCCAGGGGTCGCTGAGTGACTTTCAGGGGACGGGGATCGCAAAGTTACGTCTAGGCGACGGGAGTAATAGAGTGGTGTTCAGGCGACGGGGGTCTTGGAGTGGCGTCCGGGGCCACGGGGGTCGCAGAGTGACGTCCGAGCGACGGGGGTCGCGGAGTGACGTCTGGGTGACGGAAGTCACGGAGTGACGTTCGGCCCCTTGAAGAGTAGTGAAGATGCTAAGTATGGAAGGAAAAGACCAACCCTTTAGGGGGAGGCAAAGGCAGCCCATTGGGGGAGGCCAACCCCAAAGGAAGGCCGAGGCCAACCCCCAAGGGAGGCCAAGTCCGACCCCAAGAGGGAGGCCAAGGCCAAGGCCAACCCCAAGGGGAAGGCCAAGGCCGACTTCCTTCGATAAGTGCCAAGGTGCGCCGACGGGAAAAGTGCAACGGTCGGAGCATGATGAGCAGTCGCACAAGGATGAGTTTCTTAGTGACGAAGTCACGTAAAAAAAGTGAGAAGTGCACGTGACTTGAGCGTGCACGTTTTGACCGGTTAGAGGCGTTGAATACTGACTGTTGTTTGTGCGGACGTATCATGTAAAATAGGACCCCAGTGGGCCTTTGGGTGCGACCAGAATAGGTTGGGAACAATTATGTTTTACTGCAAAGACTTGGAACACCCCTATTTCTTCGAAGGAAAATGTTGCTTTAAAAGGCGTACATGTCTATATCTCCTTATATTTGTCATTTCATAAGAACTGTAGCTATTGGTTATCGTTTGTGAAATTTGAAGTATGGGTGTCTTTATGTAGAACAACATTAATTTTTTAGGGGAGAAAATATCTTTTATCCTCTTTTTGTTTTATGTTCTTACTTCTTCTTTCTAATTTCTTCTACATTATATCACCACCATTACACAATTTGCAACCAATTCGTCACCGCCGTCACCATACCACCACCATAACTACTGCGTACGCCCAACACCATCAACATAATCACGGCTACTATAGCAAACCAACCATCATCATATTAAAGCTGGGACCACCACCATATAACAAACACACAACATAAATCATCACCACTGTCGTCACCAATATAGATTCCTTACATCACTCAAAATCCATCACCATCGTTGTTGCATCTAACCCGCCATTTACCACAAATATCTCGTTTAACTTCAAGACATGTTTAGGTTTTTGTTACCGAATTCTTGTCATTAATCGCCACAAACTACATCTCTCCTCTTCTAGCAACGGAGGAAGATCTTGATAAAACTCAGATTTATGTCTTGTAGTATCGATTAACAAGTACGTATGCTTTGTTTCTTGCCTTTGATCTTTGTGGTAGTGGGTTGCTAATGTGGGTGACGAGGTTGTTGTACTTTTGTCTTTGTTTCGGAGAACATGGGACACACTCCCTTTTTCCAACTACCTTTAACCACTGGAGAAGTTAACATGGCCGCCTCATTTATCTTTTTTGCTTAGGCTCCACACTAAGCCAATTCTTTGGCTCCAAGAATGAGCCTTTGGCTTTATGTCTAATCCCCACTGTAGCAAAGCGTATCGAAAAAAATTCTCAGAAGGATTTTATGGAGTTGCTTAAACGAGGGGAAAATAAGAAAAAATCGAGAATTGACTCTAAAAATGTGCAAAGGACAAGTAATCTGTCTAAGACAGGGAAATGAGTTCAGGGACTAATGGAAAGGTATTAGACACCCGCTACACCCTTTCGGTCCGTACTTCATTTTTATTTATTTTTGGCCTTTAAAACAATTAAGATGTAAAATGTGCAATAACACTATCCAAGTTTATCTTTATATTTTTGTCTTGAACTCGACATTAAGGATCGAATTGCCTGCGTATTCAGTCAGACAAATCGGAATCAAAACCATCGTAGTTCTACTTTGATCCTATGAGAGGCAACCTACACTTCAGTTTTAGGGTGTATTTGATAACGTAATTAAGCACTTAAAACTTAAAGTTTTCAATGATTTTCAATTAAGTGCATTTGATAAGGCTAAATCTTGTATTACTTAAAAAATTAATTCATACTAAAAATAGACTAAAATTTTAAGTCAGGGTGGACTTACTTAATGCTGATCACTAAATTCTAAGTGAGATAATTAAAAGTTATTTAACATATTTACATACGAAAAAAATTATAATTACCACCACGATGCCGCCTCAATTAATTTGATGGCAACACCGCCTCCACCACAAGACAACCACCACCACAACTATTATTTTCTTTTGTTACCACCGCCACAATTACAACGACCTAACCACTATCACCACCACCATCACAAGGACAGCCACCTCGACCATACTGTCACTATTTTCACCACATCATTTTTGTCAAAATCATCTAAAGATCTACCATAATAAAAGCACTGTCATGATCATCGTGTCGCCGCTTATCGCTATCATCACAATGATCAACACTACGTTTTCACGTACTATTGCCACCACCAATGACATCTTTTTGCCGCCACCACCACCACCATTACTACTCCATGGTCACTGCCACCACCACTACCAACACAATTTTAGCCCCCATAAAAAAGTTATAAAGTCCATAAACAAATGCATAATTTTGGTAAAAATAGATAAATTTGTAAATAAACGATTTTCATATATCCGCTTTTGGTTTACCAAACAAGTTAACTTATTTTTCAGTAAAAATTCAGTTGCTTAAAGTTTTCAGCTTTATGAATTCAGTACTTAACTTTTTCAGCACTTAAATTTTAGTTTTATCAAACAGTCCCTTAGACTTAAACTAAGAAATGAAAAGACTGCTTTTGAGTTTTTATGTGACAAAAATGCAATTGCGGGGAAAGAGAATTATTCTAGACTATCACATTACAACTAGCCTAGAAAAGTAATAAAATGTACCCCTCAAATTGATTTGCCCAAAAGACTCGGGAACGTTTGAGACGGATCCTCGATACAAGTGGCTTAAGAATATGAAGATGAATATTAAGTGTTAAATTCCCCCTAGAGATAATATACCATTTCTAAAACCGAAACCGTACAAAAGCTCTAGGGTGAAAAAGCTTGTCCTTGAAAATGAAGGCCAGGGCCCTATTTATAAGGGTCTAGGATGCCAGAAATGGTAAAGATGACCATATCAATGTCTAGTTTGATTGTAAGATAGAATATTTGATATAAAACGCAAATTGACAAAAGTCAATGAACAAACATGTTTTTCGAAAACCGGCC
Organism: Escallonia herrerae; assembly: GCA_033070095.1. Taxonomy (NCBI): domain Eukaryota; kingdom Viridiplantae; phylum Streptophyta; class Magnoliopsida; order Escalloniales; family Escalloniaceae; genus Escallonia; species Escallonia herrerae. The sequence continues at coordinate 44,031 of JAVXUP010001820.1, read as the reverse complement.
ACTTCATCCCATGTTCTAAATTTTTTTTTATGAAATTTCTAGACATTATCTGACGCTAGTTCGGTAATTATCTTGATTTTATTAGATGGAATGTACCAGATTCAGGAATCATCTCTATATCTCATATCAATTAAGGATTAATTACATGTATCAAGGATAAATCATAAGATATTTTTCAAGTCATGTAGTCAATCACGATTTCTTGACCTTAACTTGGGTTAAATCTAACTAACTTGACTGGTTTAACCAGACTCTAATTGGATGGGACTCCGACTAGATTGGATTGGACTCAAACTGGATTAGACTGGACCCCTTATTGGACTTAATTAAATAGATTAAGCTCATTATATTATTAGGCCTAGACCTATAGTAATAATAATAAACCTGATTAAATAGGTTAGGCTCATTATATTATTAGGCATGTGCTTATAGTAATAATAATAAACCTAATTAAATAGATTAGGCTTATTATATTATTAGGCCTAGGCCTATAGTAATTATAATAAAATTGATAAATAGATTAGGCTCATTATATTATTACGCATGTGCCAATAGTAATAATAATAAACTTGATTAAATAGATTAGGCTCATTATGTTATTAGGCCTAGGCCAATAGTAATAATAACAAATTTAATTAACAATAAAGTCCAATAATCATTAAAAAGACTACAAAAATAAGGTGTCTACACCTACCTCTTCTTTTACAAGTAAGAACATTCGGCCATCACACAACACACACCAACACAGATTTTCTTCTTGCACATGAAGCACTCTCTCTCTCTAGTGTTACACCATTTTTTATTTTTTTTACACTGCTATTCTAAGTGTTACGTATTTGATATTTGTATGAGCTATGAAAAAGGATTGTCAACAGGGTTGTTCATGAGTCTCCTTTGCAAATGCAATTGAAGCTAGTACTATATACTAATCATGGGGGTGCATGCTGTGAAGCCTGCCACTGGTTTTGGAAGAATGAGGGTGATGCAATCAACCTTTGTAGTTTAATGAGATTGTTTCTATTTATTGTAACGTGGTATTGTTTATTTAGTGTCATAACACTTGTTGTATTGGGGAAGAAAGTACAATTACATTCTATATTTATTTGCAAAATGGTCATATCCAACATTCTAAAAAGTAGATTACAAATGGAATTGTAGCTTCTCATGAAAACGAAACTTTATTCCGAATGCAAGCCGACTAGACGTTTTGATGGAAATGATGAAAAGTTATGATTTTATATATCTTGAATTTTTATAAGATCTATTTTTTTCCTTTCTAAATGAGCATGTGCCCGATTCCAATTTTTAAAATTATGCTCAAGCCTTAGAGCTATAAAAATATGTTAATAGATTTTGTCTTAGTACTCTTCATAATGCTTTATCCAATGATCTATATGACATTTATAGTCGTTTTACACTTGCTAAAGCTTTATGGGATGAATTGATCAATGAGTATGAATTTGAGAATGAAAGCACTAAAAAGCTATTAACTTTTCACACTATCAAATAGTTGATGATAAAAGCATTGAAACTCAAACAATGATTTTCAAAATATCATAAATGATTTAGCAAAAGAGGTGACATTTTACCTAAAAGGTTTAAGCTTAATGTCTTGTCAAAAAATTACCTGACTCTTTGAAAGAATTTAATTTGAATTTCTCCACAGGAAAACCATAGTCTATATTAAGGTTGAGCCTTAAAGAGAAAATTGCAAATGACCTGTAGTGCTAAAGAAATTATGTCTAAGGTTAACATGGTTGAAAGTAGACCGATTGGGACCCATCAATCACAAAATAGGGGATGCGATCATAAAACTTATGGAAAATCCTAATCTAAAAACAATAATAGAGGTTAAGTGTCTAATCCACATGATTGATAGAGAAAAGGTGAATGCTTTGTTTGAAGAGAAACACAACATTATGCAAAATGTATGTCATCAGAAAGGTGACCAAAACAACAACAGTTACCAACATCGCCATTACAATAATAACAACAGAAGGACTCTACCAAGGGCTAGAGCAAACGTTGTTGAGGCAGATGATGATACCATTCTAGCTGTGGGGTCAAAATTGAACTTGATCACGATAGTAAAAGAATGTGCTTTAGACTTCGGTACCACTAGGCACATTTGTGCTAACCTAAATATGCTTACTTCCTACTTAAAGGTGAAGGAAGGTACAATTGCATGTTTGTTGGGGACAATAGGTTTGTATCGGTTGAGGGAAATGAAAGGATAGCTCTCAAATTCACTTCTGGTAAAACCTTTTCATTTTTTGATGTGCTTCGTGTGCCGATGATCAAGCACAACCTTGTGTCAGTATAACTACTCGATAAGGCCCGATCAAGACTCTGTTCTATGGAATGTGTTGTAACTCTAACAAAAAACAAAGTCTTTGTCGGTAAGGGCTATCTTGACTAAGGCCTTTATATATTTAATGCTGCTGAAGTGCATAATGAAATGCATCATCTTCTTTCGCTTACTTGATTGACTCGGCTAATGTGAGGCATGGTACTTAGACGTGTATTATGGGAGCATAAAGAAAATGAAAGAGATGAATTCAATCACTAATTTTAACGAGTCTAACATAGACAAATTTGAGATTTGTGCTAAAATCAAAAGTACCAAGAAAGCATGTAAATATGTCATTAAAAAAAAAAGTGAACCCATTGTTTTAGTTTATAGTAAGTTAGGTAATTTCAAACAAATCACGACCAGAGGTGGTAAAAAGTTGTATCTGATTATTTTTTATTAATTACTTTAAATTCACTAGACTTTATTTATCAAGAACAAAAGGTGAAGCTCTTGAAATGTTCATGAACTTTAAGTCTGAATTTGAAAATTAGAAGGATAAGAAACTTAAGTAGTTTAGAACAGATAGAGGTAATGAATATGACTCTAATCCGTTTAATAATTTCTGATTAAAAAATGGCATAATTCATGAAGTAACTTCCACCTGAATCAAAGGAATTGCTGAGAGAAAAAATAAAACTCTAAAAGATATGATGAGTACTATACTTGTTTGTTTTGGGTTACCCACCGACCTATAGGGGGAAGCAATTCTCTCAGCCTTCATGTACACTGTAAAGAACCTTATCAAATTTAAACTCCTAATTTAGAGTACTTGAAAGTGTGGGGGTGCTTGGTAAAGGCTACATTATCCGAGCCTAAAAAGAGAAAATTGATTCTCTTACTAGTGACTGCGTGCTTATTGGTGCTTCTAGTAGTATTGCGTATATATATTTTTTGTCATAAAGCTAATACTATTATCGATTCAACAAATGCTTCTTTCTTTGAGAATATTTTTTCTATGAAGAATAAGGTGCATAGAGTTGTTGATGAGCATGCTAGTATGTGATAATCCTACTGATGAAACTCAAGATTTACGAATAAGCAAATGAGAACTGAAACCAGTTATGGTAATGATTGTTATGTGTACCTTGTTAATGATGAACCATTGTCATATCAAAATGCTATAGTTTTTACAAATGCACCTTTTTGGATAAAAGCCATTAATAATGAATTAGAATAATCATGTCTAATCATACCTGAGAACTTGTAGACTTGCCTGTAAGAGTAGACTTATTGGCTGCAAATGATTTTTTAAGAAAAACCTATAACCAGATGATTCAATTTAGAAATGTAAGAGACAAATGGTGGCCAAATGTTATAAGCAAAAACAGAATGTTGATTACTTTGATACATTTTCTCATTTACTAAAATGACATTTGTTAGAATATTATTTTTCACTGCTCCATGTATAAACTTGTTGTGTATCAAATAGATGTTAAAACTATTTTTTCTAAATGGTGACTTAGAAGAAGAAATATATATATATATATATGGAGTAGCCCGACAAATATATGCTCCCAGATAAGAAAATAAAGTTTGTTAATTGGTCAAATCCTTATATGAATTGAATCAAGATCCTAAATAATAGCATGAGAAATCTGATAGCGTGACCAAATATGCTAGATTTTTGGTTAATAATGCTGATAAGTGTATTAATTATAGATGTGTTAATGATATTGCTATCATTATATGCTTGTAGGTTGATGATCTCCTTAAATCTAGAATAAGTATTGATATTGTGCATGCTACTAAGAGTTTTTTAGCATCAAAATTTGACATGAAAGATACGGGTGCAGCAAATATCATTTTGCGAATCAAAATTTTGAGGCATGATGATTACATAATATTATGACAGTCACACTTTGTTGAAAAATGTGCTGAGAAAATATGAACATTATTATTGTAGTTATTTATCTTCACGTCATGATATGAAAAATATACCTTGTGAAAAAATGTGGTGACCACATTTGAAAAATCAGCACACATAAATGAATCATACTCATCCTGATGTTGCATATTCGATTGGCAGATTGGGTAAATATACTCATAGTCTCTGAGAGGACCACTGGAATGCAATATCTAGGGGTTCAGATGTAACATCCCCAAAAATCCGGAGCTCCACCGCCCGAACTCCTAGGTCGTTAATCTATTAGATCACATCAAACCTGTCCACTAACAGATATTTCAAAGCATCTAACTGCACATCGACTCAAGTTCTTCAAATACCAGATTACAAAACTGTTTAAACGTAAACCTTTAAAACCTAGGTTCTCTACAAACTCGAGTTCATATAAACAAGGTAACGGTACCGACCCACACAAGGGTCTCATTACACGGAAGTGGCGGGCTCACCAGAAGCTCACACAGACTCTAACCCATTCCCGAACCTGCTACAGCTTATCATCACCTGCAGAAGGGAGCCAAATGAAGGGTGAGCTTTTGAGAGCTCAGTAAGGTTGTACAAGGACTACCAACAGGATTACAAAACGATTCCAAGAATCCAACTGACAAAGATTTCCAGAATAATTCAAACGTTCAAAAACTCAATGGTTCTCAAAATGATCGAAATTCATCAGAAACAAATACCAAAATAAACGATAATACTCATGATGAGTTCCAAAACGATCAATAAAATATCCTTTTCAAGTCATCATTTCCAAAATACAGCAGAGTTTTCAAGGGATTCAACCCAAGCACAAATCATTTCAGATAATACGATAAAGGCTTGTCAAGGGATTTTAACCCAAGTACAAATCCTTCTAACTAAATACAATGAAGACTTGTCAAGGGCTTTCAACCCAAGCACAAATCATTCTAGCTAATAAAATCAAAAATCAATGTTGATCCTGGACGATTGCAATGCCATTATGGCAAGCTAACATAGTGTACACATGCATGATGTACTGAAATAGTTACTAGTCCACTTGGGTACTAGCCTGCTTTTCTGCAGGATTCAGACTAGCCTTATTACGCCTCCCATAAAACAGAAACCCAGGTCAACACAGAAAAATCAACAATATCAATGAGCTTTAACATAAGCTCAATTACCGAAATCAATTTGGATTCCAATAACAATAACCATATTGACATAAGTCAGCATTCAGAGTTTTCAGAAGAAAACGAAAATTTTCAGAAGAAAATCACAGATAAACAACAAGACGATTGCGAATAATTATCGAATTTTTAAGCACAATAATCCGGAAGAATGGATACAGACAATTTTCAAATTTTCTCAGCACGCAATAACAGGCGAGCATCACAAGATTTTCAAATAATCAATCTAGGTTCAATATTAAGATTTTCTATACAAAAACATGCTAATATCAATGCATACTTCAGAGTTCGACATTAGTCATAAGTAATTCAAAGGAGTACTTACAAGTACGAGTTATCAAATAAGGATTTGGACAAAAGTCCTTACCCAGGGTTCAAATAGAATCCCTTACCTGGATCTGCAGCTAAATTATCCTAACTGGGTAAGGACTTTTGTAAAATTACCGAAATGCCCCTGGGGTGTAAAATTACCAAAAAGCCCCTCCCAGACTTAAATCACCCAAACGGCCTTCCCCTAAGTAGAATCACTAAAATAAGCTTCCCATATATGAATTTATGCAAAAATACATTTCTTAGGTCAAATTACCAAAATACCCCCCTCGGGGTGGCAAATTACCAAAATGCCCCTGGGGTTTCAGGCACCAAAAAGATTCCAAAAACATCTTAAAATAATATTTTAAGCATCCTGAAGTCCTTATTGGGCTAAAACGTATTTTATAAAAGTTTCGCCCGAAAATCTCGAACCGGTCTTTAGACCGAGCGCTTAAAAGCCTGTTCGGCCAAAAATAGCGAATGACTTTGGAAAGACCCAAAATTTTGGAAAGTAAAACTTCTCAGCATTCTAGGGTTCTCATAAATGTTTCGTGCAAAATTGCACTAGTTTGATATTGTAAATTTCACTGTAAAGTTCCAAGATTCCAGCATTGTTTAACCCCCTTCCCGACATCTGAAAAATTCGAAATTTTTCCACAAAGTAGGCCTCTTAAAAATAACTAGGTTCTATTTTTTGTACTTTGGCTAAATCTTACCCTAACTATTTCTAAAAATTTGGATTAGAAACTGTTAATTAAGTTTTCATTTTTAGCAACGAAAACATCTACTGTTCAAATTCGAACACACAATATTACACCTTCAGAACACACACATATCTTCTTCCTTATTCAATCATCTGCATACCTGGGTTTATTCAACCCACAATCACGCATGGATTCTTTTAATAACTTATCTTAAACCAATTAAACTCATTACAATCCCATTGTTCATGCCCTAACCCAATTTATATACATCAATTACTCACAATTAAACACATACCATTCGAATCAAATCCCCAAACCTGAAGAACACACACTAAACCTTCAAAACACACACTGAAATTAACACCATAGGTGAAAATTTTATCCTTGGAAGTTTTTCTCAATCCCTTTTTCCTCTTTCCTTTCTTCCCTTGCCCGAATTTCTCTCTTCTCTTCTTTCTCTATTTCCTTCTTCCCCCCGAAGCTCTCTCTTCTCTCTGTTTTCACTTTGTTTCTTCTTCTTCCTTCTTTCTCTTATGTTTGTTCTTCTTTCCCGAAATGGCAAGTTCCCTTTTCTTTTTTTTTATTTCTATTTTCCTTCCCAACTTCCTTTCTATTTCTTTATTTTGTTAAGCTTATCCCTTGATTGAATATTTAGGTTAGGTTAGTCAGCAGATGACCAGGCAGGAGTGGCAATAAATTAGGAGTGCTTTCTCTAAATTTGACACCTAAATACCAAAGTTCCAAAATTTGCAAAATGGCCCCTAAAATTTTGTATAATTACATTTAAGCCCCAAAATTTTCTAATCTTTGTTAATTTAATTAAATGTTACTAAAACGTATATCGTCACTCATTTCATTATTTTTCATTACTAAGAACATTAATTACATTGATGCCACCAAAGTTTCCCAAAATTACGAAAATGCCCCTAAAATTTTCAAAATTATATTTTTGTCCTAAAATTTCTTTTAAGCTCTCATACTATACTAATACCCGAGCATTACTCAAAATTAGTGCTCGTTTATTTTTTGGGTCATCGATGGTTATTTTAATCATCTCCCAAAGTTCGGGATATTACATCAGATATTTGAGAAGTCCCCTGATTATGGACTAACTTATTGTGGTCATCCTTTTATGCTTGAAGGTTATTGTGATGCTCACTAGATTTTAGATTCAGATAAGCTAAAGCCAAGTAGTGGATATGTCTCCACAGGAGCAATCTCTTCAAAGTCGTCCATGCAAACAGTTATCGCTAAATCCACCATGAAATTGAAACTGATTGCCTTGGAGAGGGCTTGTTCTGAAACAGAGTGGCTCGAAAGTTTTTTGGTTGATAGCCTTGTGGAATAAACCTAGTCCACATGTGGTTATGACCTAGATGACATTACTCGAGCCACGGTTAGAATATATAATCGGAAGAGTCACTACATCTGAATATGACATGATACTGGAGGCAATTAACTGAGAATAGAACCGAGTTCATGGACTTTGTGAGGTTAGAAATGAACTTGGACGGTCCTCCGACCAAGCCACTAGGAAAAAGTCTAGTATGGAAGTATAGAGGAGGATGAGACTGTATCCAAATTTAAAGATGAAGTGACGATTACTTAACTATTTGTGACATGTAATCCTGTCAATGAGGTTAAATAAATAACTAAGTCATTGAGTCAGAACAATACTATCACAGTGTATATCCCAGAAGGCAGGAAACTTTTAAAGAAGAGTTCTATCCTTATGGTGTATGATAGTGAACTCTGTAGTGTGCGAGGATGAACATATAGCTCTAAATTGGTCCATAGTCCCTAATTATTGGGATGAGGCGTTGAACTGCAGCACAACCATTGATGGATGCCACCTATATGTGTGTGAGGTTTAGCCGTTTCTAGCTAGACTTGGCTATGTTGCATAGAGCACACAAGAACAGGCAAAACGCATAGCCAGATTTTTATAATCGTTTAGTGTCATCATGAAAGAATAACTTCGACTAGACATGTTATGTGGATGATGAATTTGCACAATTCATACCTCTAAATCTAAAGATGAATTACTCTACCATGTATGTTAATGAGTTCCTTTTCATTTATCTTAAGAAAGGTCAAATATATGTGGCACCTCGCCGATGTATGATTTCTTATTTCTTCTTTTTTTTCGACTCTATATTTTGAAACATGTGGGGATTGTTGTACTTTTGTGTTTGTTTCAAAACAAGTGGCACCAACCTCCCCTTTTTAGCCACCTTTAGCTGATGGAGAAGTCAACATAGCTGCCTCATTTTTCTTTTTGCTTTGGCTATACACAAAGCCAATTCATTGGCTACAAGAATGAGCCTTTGGCTCGAAGTCTTATCTCGAACCCCTCTTCTCTAGATAAAGGCCATCCGGCCATTACACAGATAGACACACATCTACTTCTCACACCCAAGGCTTGCACACAGGCACATGCACACTCTCTATAGTATTACTCCATTTTTTTTTATACACTTTGCTATTTTAAGTGTTCACACATTTAATATTTGTGTGAATTATGGAAGATGACGGTCAAGATGGTTGTTCATGGGTCTCCTTTGTAAATGCATGCAGTTGGAATAATATTATAGCTAATCCTGGGGGTGCGTGCCGTAAAACAAATCGCATCGATTGGTTTTGGAGAGGCATCAATCAACCTTTAGGGACAAAGGTTCGACTTGATTCTATAGCTTGGTGAGATTGTTCATACTTGTTTTGTAGCATGTTATTATTTATTTGACATTGTAATCCTTGTTGTATTGTGCACGAAAATTTGATGCCATTACAGAATTATATGTAAAAGATTTATATGTAATAGATGTCAGTAGCTAAGGTGTTGGGTTTAGTTGATGGTAGTGATTGCTAGTTGTGGTTGGTCTGATGGAATTGGTGATAATGGTGGAGCATAGAGAATTGAGCATTTTAACTTCATCAACGTCTTCACCATCTAGAGTAATGATGAGTCAAAGAACACCATGCATTGATGGGTGCTGGACCTGAGTGCCCAGGTTCAAGCTCTAGCAGAGGAGTGGCACTCTTGGTGGTGGTGGTGGTTGCTGATGAGGATGGAAGTTTTTGAGTGTGGCAGTGGGTTTAGTGTACTTGTGATGGCAGTGGATCTTGAGTGAGACGATGGCAGGGCGACAATGATGGGTGGTTTGCTACGTTGTTGGTGATAACGACAATTCTTAGTTACACACTTCAACTTGTGACTTTGTGTAAGAATCTGGTTTTTTGGACTGACGTCAAAGTTGTTATTAAAGATAAGCAAAACAAAAGAAATAAGAAAGAGGAATAAAAAAAAATTGGCCATAAATCATAATATATTTTTTTCATTTGTGCCCCTTGTATTTTATGATGTGACAAGTACATAAGCTCTTTTGACGGTTAAGTGTACTAGAAATTGACGCTTCAAAAAAAAATATTTATTATTTTAAGGAAAAAAAGATCAATTGTTGTTTATATGCGCGAAGTCTATATTACTTATAATGAAAATATCACTTTTGGAGTAACACTATTTTTGATGTTATATTGAAAGTGATTCTGATACTGACATGTTTATAAAGTAAAGACTTTTTTTTTTTTATAATAACCCATCCTCTTTACACAGTTTTAGACTACTATCAGGGTAAAACTTAGACAACCATAAACGTAAAACTATAAAAGCTGCTAGCCCACTCTCTATTACTCTCTTATAATATTGACACTTGGCATCATTAGAATTATTTTTTAACTTACACACAACATAATATTTGAATATTAAATAACTACCTAAACGGAAATTTGGTTCTTAAAATTTGAAATTTTTGTAAAAAAATATAATCAAAATACATCCAGATGACCATACTTGATATTAGATAAAATAATTTAATTTTCACAAGTGAAACGCGTGTGTCACGATGAATGGCACAAAAAAAAACTTAGATAATATATAAGTACTTATAATGATATATTTGGTTTTTATAATTTAAAATTTATTTTACCAAATGCGATAATAAATACTTATGCGTGATGCTTGATTTTTTTTAAAATTATACCATTAACTTAATTTTTTGCACACGTATTGCGAGTGCCACGGTGAATTGTACTATATATAAAGGAAAAGTTTCTTTTGGTGTAACACTTTTTTGGTGTTACATAAATACCCACTTAGAATGTTGATATTTGGTATCCTGCATTTTTTTTTCTTAAAAATGATACAAAATAGAAGTTTAAGCGTTAAATATCTAGACATGTTTGATTTTTATGTATACTATATACAAAATAGGATTCGATTGATAGGCTCCTAGCCCAACAAACACCCAATCTATTTTTTTAGAATTATTTATTTATTTTTATACCAACCTGATTATATGTCAAAAGTTTATTGGCTAAGAAGTTCAACTTTTATATTGGCCAGAAGATCAGCTTTTATTTTAAGTTTTTGCAAAAGTCGCAAATTATTAGGCCACACTAACCATGTAAATTTCCACAACACCGACGTCTCCCACTTCCACACTAAACACTTCAATAGTTACTTCGTCTGTTCCATATGTTATGATTTTTCATCCCTTCTTAGCTAACAAAGATCTTTATCAATATCGGTACATTGCTAAAGAGACAACATAGGGGGCTTTTTAACCCGTATGGGGTACTACAAGATTGTCAAGGTTATCAAAGACTAACTCAAGGGAAAAAAAGAGATTTTCTTGGCAAAAGGGTTAGACTAATACCCATCTCCCTATCATTCATTTATTTGTGGTGGTTAGTGCTTCTGGATGATTCCCTTCAACAAGATCAATAACCATTCAACTCCTTCCATGTTTGCTCCTTGAACGTTCCATCCACACATGCTTACCCATGTTTTCCCATGCATGTTGCTCTTATTTAAGCTTAGGTTAGGTGATGCAATGCACTTGGAGGAATTGCTTTCATATTATTGTTCATGTACATATTCTGAAGAAATGATGCAATGCACTTGTAGGAATAGCTTTCGCATTATCATCCATGTACATATTCTATGAAAATCATCGCAGCCCTTTTAGTATGTTTTGAGACATTTTTGGAGTAGGATAAGGCTCCATTAGTTGCACTAATTTTTTGTTTTAATTTTAATAACAGACTGTATATATTTTTGTCTGTGTTTCGAACAGTGAGAAACTGAACAACTGCTCTAAGGGGCATTGCTTACCCAACTATCATAACTTAGACACATTTGACAAGCTAATCTTTAATGCTTTTTTGCACATGGTAAGTTATTTTGTTTTCGTTTTTTCTTGATGACTTTGGGATTTGTTCAACGCGCATATGACACCACCCTTCACTGTCAAACGTGCATGGCAAGCTCTTTGAAAGCGTCAAAACGTCAAAGCACTGCATTGCACATTTGCATTAGTAATTTTTTTTAGGTAAAACCACTGCACCGCACATCTACATTAGTAATTTTTTTCTTTTGTTATACTAAGTTTGAAATACTATTGTGTACGAGCCCCATGTATGAGTGCAATGGTGTTGGGGATTGGGATGTATGTGTGTGTTTGTATGTTGGGTTTATATTTTCATGTTCTAGGGGGTCGTCGGTACTAGGGTTAGCGTGTTGTGGGGTAGCAGGTTTGTTATTATGACTGTGGTGGGCTGTGTCCGGGTTATGGGGGTGGTTTGGGTAGGGGTGGGGTTGTGGGTAGTGGTGGTGGGGGTCGTGGCTATGTTGTTTGTGTTGTTAAAGGTTCGTGTAGCGGGGTGGTGGTGAGGGGTGCGTTACTGTGTGTTCACACCCTATCCTGGTCATACCCTAAGGCCCGCTAAGGGACCCACTTTGCGCGACACATCACCCAGTCAACGGTCAATTATTCAACGCCATCACCCGGTTAGGGCGCATCTCCTTTTCGAGTGTTCACATACATCACCAATGTAGCGACGTCAGCATGGCCAAACCGTTGGAGAAAAAGGACTAGACCCTTGAAGGGGGTCGGCCACCCCTTTCTTGAGGGGGTCGGCTACCCTTTCTTGAGGGGGTCGGCCACCCCTTCTTCAATGGGTCGGCCACCCCTTTCTTGAGGGGGGGTCGACCACCCCTTCTTGTAGGGGGTCGGCCACCCATTTGTCTTGCAAGGGTCATTCCTAAACCCCACTGTCACTCATCGCGCTCTCTACAATGCTCGCTCAACACCAATTGTTTCGCGACGTTCGTCGTTGTGCCCTTGCGGCATTCTCATGATACGTGCCCCTGGTATCAAGTACTGTTCCGCAACGTTCGTCGCTGTGCCCATGCGCCACTTCCATGACATGTGCCCCGACACCAAGTATTGCTCCGCGACGCTCGTCGCCGCGCCCATGCACCACTTCCATGACATGTGCCCCGACACCAAGTATTATCTCCACGACGTTTGTCACCGCGCCCGTGCGCCCCTTTTCATGATGCGTGCCCTCGGCACCAAGTATGGCCTCGCGACAGTCGTCGTTGCACCCGTGCGCCATTCTCATGATGCGTGCCCCAGGCACCAAGTACTGTTCCGCAACATTCGTCGCTGCGCCCATGCGCCATTTTCATGACATGTGCCCCGGCGCCAAATATTGTCTTGCAACCTTCGTCGCCGTGCCCATGCGCCACTTCCATAACATGTGCCTCGACACCAAGTATTGCTCCGTGATGTTCATTGTTGCGCCCATGCACAACTTTCATAACACGTTCCCCGGCACCAAGTGTTGTCCTTGCGACGCTCGTCGCTGCGCTCGTGTGCCATAAACACAGACGTGCCTCCGACACATTACTCATTCCACTGCGCCCATGCGCCACGCCACTAACACAGTCGTGCCCCTTGGCTCTCTGTCACACTACCATGCTCCTTGCATCGGTCCATCGTTTCACCACACCATGTGTACATTGCCTTGGTCGTAGAACATGCTTCGACCCACTCTTTGAAGTGCTCAGCAGGGGCTCCGGCCCTCACTACGGGATGGCCTTGATGTCATCGCCGGCTTAATCAAACTACCGGATGGGCTTGATGCCATCGCCGGCTCAATCAAACTACGGGATGGGCTTGATGCCATCGTCAGCTCAATCAAACTACGGGATGGGCTGGATGCCATCACCGGCTTAATCAAACTATGGGATGGGTTGGATGCCATCGCCGGCTCAATCAAACTATAGGATGGGCTTGATGCCATCCTCAGCTCAATCAAACTGCAGGATGGGCTTAACGCCATTACCGGCACAATCACCGGGGGCTTCGGCCCTCGCAGCGGAATGGGCTCACAACACTGAAGCCATCTCGTGCATAACCTTAAATCCATAAACATCACACTCACAGGGGGCTCCGACATAAAGACTTCCCTACAACGGACTTTAAGCACTGAGCGGTGACCATGCCCACTCATGTTGCTGTTGATCGTCGACACCACCAGGGCAATGACCCCCGGGTCACTCTGGGACGGGAGCAGGTCCTCGGAGGGCATCGCGCCTAGTCCGCCTGGTAGTTGGCTACAGGGGCAACCCTCACTACTGTCAGGTTCTCTGCGCATCTCTTGACGCACCTCATGGGATTCAGTAAGGGCTTGGACTGGTGGCTGGAGCAACGGGCTACTCTGATCATGCTACCGCGACATGATCAGTCTCCTCAGACAGGCAGAGAGATGTTGCAAGGGCAGGGCAGCACGAACTTGGGGACCGGCAGTCCAACGGAGAATTAGTACTTTGGACTCCCCTGGCGATGTGTCGTTCCCAGGGGACGACACATGTTAACTTATGACACATTCATATTTTTCCAATAAATAGTGGACTTTAGAGCTTATTCAAAGATCTTTTTTTTATTTGGACTTTTCACTTTCTCTCTCTAAAAAGGACATTATCTGTGGAATTCTAGTGAGAGAAACACATTTGGACTTCTGTCATCAGACCCTCAACGCTGCACCCCTGACTCGAATTGTCGACCGTTAGTCCTGTTCGTTGTCGCCTTGCCTGCGCGGCTCTGCCAGCCCTCGCGACCTGTCTGGGGAGCCTTGCTCTCAGCCCTTATGCCATTCTTGTTATCTCTCCATTTTGCCTACCTGGAAGCTGACTCAGACTGCATCCTTTATGGCACCTCCGCGTAGCAGCGAACCCCTTTTCTCGATCAACACTGTGATTGTGGTAGGCTAGGGATTCTCGTAGGTAGTGGGGTTTAGCACATGGTGTGGTGGTGGGTGTGTTAGTGTAAGTGTGGTGGGCTGGGGATCATCATGGATAGTGGGGTTTAGCAGTGGTTGGGGTGGTGGGTGTATTAGTGTGACTGTGGTGAGTTGGGGTAGGGGTAGGGTTGTGGGTAGCAGTGGTGGGGGTCGTGGGTTGTGTTGTCCTTGTTGAGGGGTCGTGGGAGGGTTATGGGTAGCGGGGTGGTGGGGGTGATGGGTGTGTCCGTGTTGTGGTTGTAGACTCAGCTGTGGGTAACGAAGGTTACTGTGTGTGTATTACTCTGTGTTTGTATTTGTGTGTTTGTGTGTTTGTGTATGTGTGTGTGTTGGGGGTGGGGGGTTTCTGTGTTATAGGGGTCGTGGGTACTGGGTTTAGCGGGGTGGTGGGTGTGTTTACTGTGACTGTTTTGGCGTGGGGGTTGTGGGTAGCGGCGGTTAGGTTAATGTGGCTCATGGATAGGGGTGGTTGTTGTGTGGTCTAAGGGGAGGGGTGTGTGTTAGGATGTATGTGTGTTGGTTTCTTTTTGTGAGGGTATGTGTGTGTTGGAGCAAGGATATGTCATTTCCGATAATTAACATGGTGGCTAGGGTATAATATAACAAAGTTAAGATGGTAGAGTTGGATAAGAATAGGGACAAACGTTGATTGTCAAATATTAGATTAAGAGCTCTTTCTTTCTTTTTGTAATTTACATTCTTCCTGGACTTTTGGAATTACTTTCTACTGACCTTCTACTCTCTTATTAGTTTAATAGCATGATTGGACTTTTGTGAGTGACTTTTCGTAACAAAGTTAACTTCATTTGCATCAAAGAGATCGTGGATACATTTATGTGACCTTTCGATCCCCTCCTATAGTCTGTGGACTAGACTTATTAACCATTTTTAGGGTTGTATACTTTGACTAGTTGAGCATTGCATTTACTTTGTTTACAAGTTTGTATAATTTGACTACTTTAGTTTGAAAATTATTTTGCGTTGCTGTATGGCTAAGGATTGATATTAATAATAATGCGCTTGTGTATAGCACGAGATATTTGCTAGTAATTCAAAATTCATTTCACCAAATGTGATAATAAATACTTATAGGTGATGCTTGATTTTTTTTAAATAAAATTCATATTATTAAACTATATAAGAGGTCGTGTTTGCTTCCTAAAATTAAAAAATCATTCTAAAATATATAGTAAAATTACATTCAAAAAAATCATGCTTGATATTACGATTTCATGATATTAAGCATGATATAAAACTATCATGTTTAACTTTATTTTTGCATCAATTTTAGATAATAAAAAATTATACATGATGCTTAATTTTTTTAAACAAATTCATATAATTAGCTTTATTTTTGTATATGCATCGTGTATAGCATTTTATACTTAAAAAAAATAAAAGAAAAGGAAGACCGAAGAATATAGTAGGGCTAATTATACCTATGTCCCTGAAGTTTGGGGGTAATTATACGCGAGGATACTAAGTTTCAAAATGTAACATACGTGACAAAAAGCGTTAAAAAAAGTAACACTTTTATCCAACTGTCAGGATTCCATCCAAAAAGTATAATTTTCGTCATTACGTATTTTTGAAAATAACAATACTACCCCTGTACAGTATATCGTGAATCATTTTTATAATTTTCAAATTAGGATATCAAACCCTAATTTTTTAAAATTAGGGTTTGATTTCCTAATTTTCTCTCTCCACAATTTAAACCCTAGATTTGAAGTCACCGTCGGCAGCCCCGTTCCCCCGCCCCACGCTGCTAGCAGCCCCCTCCCCCGCCCCACGCCGCCAGCAGCCCCCTCCTCCTCGCCCCACCATCCGGCAGAACCACTACACCACGCCTGCAAGCCCCTTGGCAAACCCAAGCTGCCGAGACACCTCTGGCAAGCGCCTTGGCAAACCCACGCCGCCGGCAGTCCCCCTCGCCCCACCATCCGAGAAACAGAGAGATTCACACAACCGCAAACACCACATATTGTCATCATTACACACAATAATTCTGTGACTGGGTTCAGGTTCACCGGCTATGTCGCGGTGGGGAGTGGGTTCGGGTTCACCCCCGAAGCTGCATCGATGGGTTGTTGGAGAAGCAAGATTCCGGGATCTGTTGTCGCGGCGACGAGGTGGGGCTTGGGCTACCGGTGACATGGGTCGAGGGATGGGGCTGGTCTGTCGGCAGTGTAGGGCGAGGGAGGGGGCTTGGGCTGTCGGCGGCGTGGGGTGAGGGAGTGGGCAACAGATCTGGAGAAAAAGTTTGGAGAAGTGAGTATTTTATTTTAAAATCAGGGGCAATCAAGTTTTTTTTATCAAAACCGTTTAATATTTTTGTATTCCGTTTGTCAACAGATATAAGTATTACATTTTGAAACTTAGTGTCCTCGCGTGTAATTACCCCCAAACCTTAAGGACATAGGTTATATTATCCCAATATAGTAAATCTAAGAAATTGGACCCGCTTAAACGACACCGTTGTGCAGCATAAGTGTTTTCGGTAACAAAAAATTCGCTCGGTGCGGAAGTGGAAGAAGTGAGTAGAAGAGAATCAGCAGAAGAGTGCACAGCTGCACACATGACATCCATGGCGGACGCTGATTCCATCTTCTCCCAGAAGAACTCCCGTCTCCCGGACGACTCCGTTTTCTTCTCCATCTACCCCGACTCCTCCCTCCAATCCCCAAACCCTAACTCCACCACCACCACCTCCGCCGCCGAACTCCAATCCCTCCACCTCCAAATCCTCCAAGCCCTCTCCCCCTACACCGCTAACTACATATGGCAACACGAGCCCTTCACCCTTTCAATCTCCACCCCCGCCTCCACCAACGACGTCCCCCACCTCCACGGCAAGCTCCGTTTCGGCGACAACATGGAGGACGAGTGGTTCGCCGTCTTCCTCCTCTTCCAAGCCTCCCGTCACTTCCCTAACATCTCAGCCCGCGTGTGGGACACCGACGGCGACTTTTTGCTAATCGAGGCCGCTTTCCATCTCCCCCGTTGGCTCAACCCCGACACCAGCAGCAACCGCGTCTTCATCCGCCGCGGCTGTCTCCACATTGTGCCCCTCACTGACTTCCCTTCCGCTCCCACGCTGCGCGAATCGCTAAAGTACGTAATCGAGTCTGAGGGAAAGACGAAAGCAGACGATTCAGTGCAGATAGCGATACAGAATAGAATTGGGGAGTATCCCGAGCGGGCGAGCCGGAATATGCACAGGGTTAGGGTTAGGGTTCCGGTGAAGGTAGCGCAGGTGTTGAGGCACGAGCCGTGCTTGATTTCACTTGCGGTGGAGGGGTTTTATGATCGGGATGTGGATTCGATGAAGTTGATTGCCACGAGAATGGAAAGGTTTTTACCGAATGGAAGCGCGGAGGAGCTTGTTGAGGTGAATGTGGTGATGTCTAGGGCGATGTACGCGCAGCTGGTGCAGCAGACGTTCCAGGCGCCGAAGTGGTATCCGATGCCTGCAAGGGGAGGTGGCGGGGCAGCGTATGCGGAGGCGGAGCTGGGGATGAAGATTGCCTGTGGGTTTGAGATGGTTTATCAGATGAGGCGGCGGGAGGGAGTGGAGGGGAAGGGGAGCACGTGGGAGGTGTTCACGCAGAGCTTGGAGAGGAGTGGCTACTTTGAGGGGTTGCTTCCTGGGTCGAAGGAGTATCGGCGGTTGATGGAGAGTGCTGAGGAGTATTACAAAAATAGTGCGTTGCATTCTAGAGCCAGGTATGTTTTCTTATGTTTCTAGGACTTATTTGAGGTTAATTATGATGAATGGTTGACTTTAACTCTAAGAATATAAATGAACTTACATTTTATATATGGGTGTTTGTGTAATATGTTCCTTGAGGTTTTGGGGATTCAGAATGTCTATTTGATAGATCCCTTTGGCGTGGGCCGTAACTATTGACGTTGCAAGGTACACCTTCAGTATTGTTGGTAACATGCAGTTTTTCGATATAAAGGGGTTTCATTCCTTGTTGACGCCTCATTTTGGGGAAATAAGCTCTGCATAACTGAACTGTAAACTTAATTAGGTGATACTAACATATTTCTAGACTTTGAATTCCAGTGTATGCCATCTTAGAGGTGACGTCTGGGCAGAAAAAGTCTTGTTCAGCTTGTAATCATTTTTACATGAAAAGGATGGGAATATACTATCACTATTCATGTATAGTATCTTCTAGGAATTAGACTGGGCATAGCAACTTTATTTGGTTCCTACTAAGTAAATAAAAGAAAACTTCATGCATCATCGTTTTCCACTCCTGGAGAAAACAATTAAGTAGTAATGGTATATATGTCTGTGTTGGTGTTGTTTAGTACCGCTGCTGCTATTGTTACCTATACTAATTTGCTTTAAGTGTTATTATTATGGCTCTAACTTTTCCAGGTGTGCATGGTGCTGTTATTGTAATTTAAGCAGTGATACAACTAGTACTGATATGCTACTGTTGCTTTAGTGAAATGATGAGTGCTCCAGTGAGACACATAGATGAGATTCTTGCGCTTCCGCACTCAGCTGATGAATTTAGGGGTGGGGAGCTTCCTCCTTCAGATGATGATTCATGGCTCTACGATGGTGAGGATGAGTTAAATGCTGCTCTTCTGGAGAGGCAGAAGGAGTTGGAACTCTATAACTTGAAACATAAAAAGAAAAAGAAATCTAAAGAGCATCAGGATGCTTCTCCCTCATCTAGCTCGAATTTAGATGATAGCGGTCTTGGTGATATAGCAAAATCTATGCAAGCTTTTGTCCATAAGATGTCAAGCTATAAGGGAGCAGAGGTTCCGGATAGCAGGTTAGTCTACTTCATTAGCCTTCTTTTCTCTACAATCACTGTGTGAATTGTGTTCCGTTTTTATTTTGGATGTAAAAATTCCTACTTGAGGCATTTTTTATTTTGTTACCTGAGGTCGTCGGTATTGTGATAAGACCTTATGCCAAAGTTGTTTTTTTCTCTACTCAGATCATTTGGCAATGCAAACAGTAGGCAGGTATGGAGTCGGGTTTCATGAATAGAAGAGTAGATATTATAGATTCACTGGCCTATGGATAAAGTGGATCCCCCAATAACAGTCTTGATATAATGTTGTGTAACATGTACGATTATTCGCAAATGTTCGACCACTGTAATGTAGTTCACACTTTGTAGCAACAAAATAGAAAGGAAGATCATGCATGTATACATGTGGTATGGGCACGTGCGAACAACTGCACCGAGATATCGGTAAGAGAGAAAATGGAGATTTGGTGTCTGAATAGAAAGAGGAAGAAGTTTAGGGTTTGTGGGATTTTATTTTTAAACAATTTGTTGGCACTATACTCAATTCAAAATTAAAGTTTGATTTGAAATGTCTTGCTCAAAATTTTATGTTGTTGTTCTTTTTATCGTAATATTGTGCATGTTGTGGGTGGGTGGGGTGGTGCATCGGAGGGTTGGGAGGAAGTTATTGATGCCATATGGGAGGATATCACCTCCATTACTTGTAGCCTAGTAGGCTGACTATGTGCCTATTTTCACTAAATTTAGCACCTTAATCTCTGTGGCAATGCATCATCTGTATGTTGCATGAACTTTTTTCTCTTGGCATTGACACACGTGCACACACTTACACACGCATGTGTCTAGACTAATTGCCAAGGCACACGGCCACAGGCCATGCTTGTGCACATAAGAATGAGCAATCTAATTTTTTCTAAGTTCCCATTTATACTCCAATTGCAAGAGCCATGTACATTTAGCAATGGACTCATTGCTAAGAAGCCATGTTAATTTTGTGAACCAGATCTGGGTAAATTCAATCCCTAGTGGTTTTTCGCTATCATCATCAAGTCTGATTACAAAACATTAGCAAGCTTTATTACTCAAAAGCAAGAAAAATAAACATAAGCAAAAAGTGAGCAACTCAACATGCCAAAAAGAGAAAACTGAAAAAAAATTAGAATGAGAGCTAGTTTCTCAATTAAATTTACATCACTTCAATTACATTATAAGGAACTACAAAATATATATATATATATATATATATATTAATACTCAGTTTAGTAGTAATAAGCTTCAGAAAAACAATTATTGATGACACAGACTACCCAAAACACAATTCATAGTATTGAAGCCAAACATGAGAATAATGATACAAGAATTATCGAATTCTCATCCCAAATGTGGTTCAAGAACATAAGAAAAGTTAATGTTTCTTCTTAATAATAGATCATACTTCCATTATGAATATATAAAATAGTTGCTTAATAATTCCTAACAGAGTAGCGTTTTCACGGAGTTCTTTGTGCAGGGTGAGTTACTCAAACTATTTGGTAACTGCCAAATGCAGTTTTTGTTTCAAAATTTTCCCCCTCCCTATCGATCCCCTAGTTTTTGCCACGTTGGAAGATAAACTTGATGTAGTATGCGGGCACATGTAGGTGCATGGTTCTGCCTCTAGTTTATCTTCCAGCTTGTCTCTTGTCATGATGCATGTGGATCAAATAGGTCATTTGTTGAAGAAAAATGTTCTTGTAGATATTTGATTTTGTTCTTTTCTCCAATAATAATAACTGCTGCGCTTGGATGAACTCTGTAACCCATGATCTTGTTTCTCTCAAATTATCTATGAAGATCGATGATAAGACCATCGATATGCAAAGAAGCAACAAAAGAAGAAGATAACCAAAAAGCAAATTAGTAACTCCTGCTTTTAAAATTTGTCATGTATTTTGAAGTTTTGAAAGAAGGCTCGTGGTACTGTCAATTGGGAGTGGGAAGGCAGCTTTGTTGGGCATGTTAACTGCCTAAATATCATCTCTTCTATCTCCCTACTTTTTCTTCACTTTCTTATTATTATTATTTTTTCCATCTTTTGATGCCACATGTGGACCATTTTAAATGGGAACTTGTGTAACACCAAAACTGTGTTAAACTAAGTTGGCTATTCCCTCTCTATGTAGTATAGATAGACATATGTTTATTTGTGTGATTGTGTACTTAAAAAATACGTCTGTTTTTGGGCAGAAATCAAAAAGCGGTGGACCTGGATGCTAACTGTTTCATGAAAGACATAGAATCAATAATGAAATATCCCGGTTCTGAAAATGTCAACAGTGATGTTGATATTGATGAAGGTTCCTCCTCGGACATGGAATTTGGTAAGTCCTAAGCTATGACTCAATTGTTATTTGAAGCTATTCTGTTGCCTAAGTTCTTTCTATGGGCGAGGGAAGTATATTTTTATGATTTATCTTCTGTTAAATTAGGGAAATATCTCTTTCCCCTCACACACCTCCCCCCCCCACCCCACCCCCTCACCCCACAACACACACACACACAGCCCCAAAAAGCCAACACGCACGTGCGCGCACACACATACACAAGCGAAGAACATTATCCCTAAAAGAAGATTTTTTGGTTTCTCTACTTAGTTTTTATGAACAAGGTCACAGACGTATTCTTCTTTCTTTTTTTTGCTTCAGATCTCCTTATTACTTTGTTCGCGTTGCCTGCATTTTATCTAGCTGTTTTTGGCCTTACTTTGTTTTGGATTTATGTGTACTTGTAGTCATACTTAGCTTTAGCATGAGCCTGGAGGTATATAGTGTGTGTGGCTGTGGGTAAGTGTATTTGTCAAAGAAAAAGAACTGAGTTTTACTAGGTTAGCTGTTAGCATAAATACTGGATCAGCTTCAGCTTGTGGTGGCACACAAGGACTACAGACTCTAGAAGGCCATTGGTTCCAAGTACTGGAAAAAATAAAAAAAATACTTTTCCTTAGATAGTTCAATGTGTTGCCTGCCAGTATCATATGTCATCACCACATAAATTCCAATTCGCTAAGCATCATATTTTGCTTCATTTGTTGGTATGTGCTTCTATTCTATATCTGTGATAAACGCATAGATCTGTATGCATGAAGTAATCTAGGGTGCATATCATTTGTTTGCTATTCAAAGGAGCAAATTTAGTAGATAGCAGTAGAAGTGTCAATCGTTTGTGCCTTCGTTGGAAAGATCAAATTTGGCCTTCTGTTTAGAATCTCCAAAAGAATTTAACTGGACAACTCTCGAAAAGTATGTGATTTGGGCTTCAAGTTGTAAGGATCAATCGAGTGCGAACCATCCGTCTTGCTCGTGAAGTTGTGTGTAGAGCTTGTGTATAACTTAGGGTTCGTTTGACAAAAAAAAAATTTTGGTTTTCAGTTTTTAAAGAGCAGCTTAAATTTTTTTTTTTTTACAAAAACAAGTGGGTGTTTGTGGGGCGTAGCGGTGGCCGGCGGTGGCTGCCGGCAGCCGGAGGTGGCAGCCGGCGGCCGGAGGTGGCTGCCGGCGGCCGGAGGTGGCTGCCGGCGGCCGGAGGTGGCTGCCGGCGGCCGGAGGTGGCTGCCGGCGGCCGGAGGTGGCTGCCGGCCGGAGGTCGCCGGCGGCCTCGCCGGCGGCAGTGGCGCCGGCGGTGGTCAGTAGCCGGCCGCCGGAGGTGGCTGTCGGCGGCCGGCGGTGGTGGCCGGCAGCCGGAGGTGGCTGCCGGCGGTGGGAGGGTGTTGGTGGTGGTCTCCAAAAAAAAAAACCAGTTTCTGGAGTTTTTTTTTTTACTCTGCAGTTTAAAAACTGGTTTTTTAAATTGGAGAAGGAAAAAAAAAAATGGTTACCAAACGCACTTTTAGTATTTATGAAACCCCAGTCAGCATATTAAGTACTTCTTTCAGAGGTACAGAAAGCCATTTTTGTATGCTTCCTGTGTACATGGGGCGTATTTGATGCCCATATGTGGGTTTTTTTGCACAAGAAAGGTACTAAATGATCAGAGTATTTGGGTATCCTGGCGTATTTATTGCTTCAGTTTTATTTTTCTGGACTTCACGGTTTTTATATAATCTAAACATGCAGATGATTCTGACTATGAGAGCGATATTGCTGAGCATCCTGAGAATAATGAAGAGGGTGCAGAATCTTTTATGCATAGCTATTCTGATGCTCTAAGTAAGGAGCTGAAGACCACGACTCTCGACAAAACTTTCATCCGTGCAAATGACCGAGTGTTTAAGAATGGGGAGGTCAGTAATTTTCATTCTTCTTTCTTAGTTTATCTTGGTTCAGCGTCACCTGAATTGCGGACTCCTACTTGTTTTGACCACCCTACCCTAGGATTCATGAAAGAAAAGAAAAGGAAAGAAAAGAAAAAAATAATAATAAGAAGAGGATAGATACAAAAAGAAGATAGATACAAAAGGGAGGAAATAGTTTTCATTTGAAATAAGACGGGTGAGCAGCAGGCATTCTCTTTTGTTATCCCTATACTTGCCACGTAATTAAGGGTAACTCTTATGTTGCCTCTTGATAATATTGACATCTTTTTCTATTCTTGAGCTTTTTCTTTGTCTAATATTTTGTTTGCATGCCCGACTACAGGGAACATCAAATGCCTCAGGGCAAATGGACGAGGAGTTCACCCCTGTGGACGTGGATGTGAACCTTGTGAAAAGCTTTCTTGATTCGTTTTCTTCTCAAGAAGGACTTCCTGGCCCTGCTTCCAATTTGCTGGGGCTTATGGGTCTCCAGCTCCCACAAGATGCCAAGAAGGAGAAATGATATCCTTTTATCCCTTAAAATCAGCTTGTTCAGTTGTAGTTATGAGGCACTCGGGTTTATGTAATTGTTGTATGAGGTATGCCCTTAGCTCCAGCCCTAGTTGCTGTTGAGCTTGTCTATTCTCATGTAAGCTGGACTATATTAGAGCAGTTGGTCCAGATTGTGTTTGCCTTCCTTTTTGAGTTGGGAAAGTAGACGTAAGTAGGTAGCACTTTCTTTTTTCTGGTAAAAGAGTAGCTAGCACTTATTTAAGTTCTGCTGTGACTTGTACATAGGCCAGCAGCCAGTGTCCAGCTGTATGCAGGGAAATTTTTATGGTGTATGTTAGTGGTTTCAGATATATAGAACATTCTTGTTTTATGATTTGGTATGTAAAAAGCGTAGTATTGCATGACCAAATTCCTAGTGATCAGGGATGTGGATTAGTGGAATGATGGTAGATTGCAGCAAAATAGTCTTTTGGTTTGGTTTGGTTTGGTTTGGTTCACACCGTAAAATTTAGGTAGACTCGGTCGATTAGACCAATCCAGCCATGGTCCAAGTGAATGGCATAGACGGCATGTGCGCTACAATTGAGTGATGTTTTGTTGATCAACACTCGTTTGAAGTTTAAAGCATAAGTTAAGAGACTGATTGCATGGTTTCGCCACGTTCAGGGAAATGGGGAGCTCGCCTGAACTTTTAAGCATATTTCATCGCACGTGGCAGCACATCAGGATTTTAGTGGTACATTTTATCACAGCATACCGTAAAAGCTACACTTTTGTTTTGATAAATAAATAAGAGAATATAATAAATAACGCAAATGTTATAGAAGTTTGACAGTTTGAGCCTGGTGGTTCATGACATGCCATGACTAGTAGAAAGACCATCTATCTATGAGTTTCAACACTGAGGGGTACTTACTCGTTGTATATGAAGTCGAAACATGGAGGAAAGTATCCAATTAAAAAGGGTACACTTGGATCAGGGATTATGCGACTTTATTCCCTTGTAACTATCCTTACATAATTCATATGGTTCCTCAATACCCATTTTTGTTATATACTTTGCTTCGTCTTAAATTAGTCCCTCCCTCCACATTTCAAATCGAAAAGGCCAGATGCTCGTCAAGTGGGCCATTTGAAGGGGCATTTAAGTCAAGGGAAAAGTTTTGATCAATTTTTGTTTGGAGATAAAGCGACACAGACCAAATGAGACACCATATTAGGCAAGAGAAATATCCTAGAACCAAAATTCGTATGAAAACACATTTTGGGAGAATCGAGAAGCAAATCAATAATGTTTGCTGTTTTAATCGTTCTCCTCAAAGCAAAGCAACATTTAAAGATCAAGTAAACACGGATTATGTCTCTATGAACGACCAAGAAGGAAAAAAATTTCCCAATACCATAAGTTTGAATCTTGATGCAAAGAAAGTGAGTTCGCAGTCAACATGGAGGTACCACAAGGAATGCAATTCGAGTCAGATGTCAAGTAGGGTGATGTGGGACACAATAAGGATGGAGCAAGGGCAAAGATCAAGGGTTTTCCATACAGAGCCTGAGGATAGCAGCGTTACGAGGGCGATGGCGCCGGGTGAATACACGACGACATTTACAGTCCAATGCTTAGGTCCAAGGTCGAGGTCCTGTATATTTCTCTCCCTAGAATTCTAGAGTAAGAAGTAAATGTGAGAAAATGTCTGAAAAATGTTATGTCCCAGATGAATTCTCAAGACCCCCTTTTTATCGAGGTTAAGATGATGATGTCATCAAGTGACATGTGACGCTCCCCAAGAGTGACATGTCGCCGAGGGGGTCCACAGGTGTCGGTGCTCCACAGACTGTCATACATATTCACCTGGATTGCTTCTCACAGTGTCACTCTGTTTGTCTAGAAAGACTGGCTCCCACAGCGCCAGTGTGGCAAGAGAAACCTCCTTGATCTAGCCATCAGTCCAAAGCACTTGAAGAGTCCTATAAGCCTGGTAGCGGTGGGGAAAACCCGATGCCCAACTGCCAGGTGAAGTAAGCGAGATGCCCTCCGGAGACCTGCTCCTGTCTCGGAATGACCCGGGGGGGTCATAGTCCCTAGGGGTGCCGATGAAAGCCCCCAATGCCGGAGCACGTAGGCTAGTCACGCAAACACCCTAGCGGAGATAGTGTCCCGGAGGAGTCGTTTATCCTGCAGGTGAGTCCTTTTGCCGGAGCACTCAGAGGGGGCCAAGGTAGTGTCCTGGAGTAGTCGCCTACCCTACGGGCTGAGGTAGCATCATGGAGGAGCCGTCTACCTGGCGGAAGGGGAGTTAAAGCTCCCTGGAGGAGATAGTGTCTCGGAGGAGTCGCCTATCCCGGTGGGTGAGTTCTTGTGCCAGAGCACTCAGAGGGTGCCAAGGTAGTGTTTCGGAAGAGTCGCCTACCCAATGGGTCAAGGTAGTATCTGGAGGAGCCGTCTACCTGGTGAAAGAGGAGTCTTCATGCCAGAGCACTTAGAGCTCCCTGGTAGAGATAATGTCCCGGAGGAGTCGCCTATCTCGCATGATGCTGCACATTCTAAGGAGTGGATCGAAGCATATTCCACAACCAAGGCAAGGTGCACATGGTGTGGTGAAAAGATGGACCAACGTAATGGGCATGGTAGTGTGACAGAGAGCCTGGGGGTGCAGCTGTATCAGCGACGCGACACATGGGCACCAACGGCATGATAATGATAGAGAGCCAGGGGGTGCACTGTATCAGTGGAGCGGCGCATGGGCACCGACGGCATGATAATGATAGAGATAAGTGGCACAGCGGATGGGCGCGACTAAGTGTCCCGGAGATAGCTCTTAGGAGTAGGCAACGAGGGTCGCAAAGTCGGAGGGAGGGAGTGGGCAACGACGTTCGAGGAGTCGGCATGCGGGCGACAGGTGATCGTGTGTGACAGGCATCGTAGAGTCGGCACGCATGTGATGGCAGACGATATGGCATTTGGTCGAGTGCAAAAGGAACGGGATCAACCGCTCAAAGGAGAAGGTGGCCGACCCCTTAAAAAGGAAGGTGGCCGACACCTTTAAAGGGAAAGCGGCCGACCCCTAAAAGGTGGGAGGGCCGAGGTTGTTTCACAAGGAGAAAATGCACGTGACTTGAGTATGTGTCGCTTTGACTGGCTTGGGAGCGTTGAAAAATTGACTGTTGACCATGATAATGTGTCGCGCAAAACGAAATCCGCCATGGGCCCTTGGGTCCGACCAAAGTAGGTTGGGAACAAATCTATACAAAATTTAACTTTCTAGGGTTATACAATTAGGTTTAACTATGTGCCCAGTTATAGTTTAGTCATTGCTTTTGCATGTTTGCTTTTAATATACATTGATTTGGTGTTTACTTTAAAACTAAGGATTTTTGCCTTGATAAAACTTCTTTCACGGGTCTATGCTTGATGTTTGGCTTTATTTTTGCTTTTTGATGACATTTTTGTGGTACTTTGACTATGAATTTGGGTTCTTTGACTGTATCAATGCCTTCGACAATGGAGCATGCCTTTGACATGATTTTTTTAGTTTAATTGGTCCCCGGTAAACATGTGTATTTGGATTCTAAAAATGCATACACACATGACTACTTATCTCGTTAGTATAAGCACTAAATGCATAAAGACAACCAATGACAGAAATTATAATCCTACTTTTGTGCAACTCTTAGGTTAAACATGTTCACTGAGTTTCACCATGGTGGCATAATGAAACTGTTCTCTGTTTATGCTTATACAGGGATACTGTGGATCATATTAGGATCTATGATCTTGACTTCACATGCTTGTGGGAACGTGATAAGATAGTAATGCAACTAGGTCATGAACGCCCATTTGGCTATTACTTTAGACTACCTAATGAGCCCTTAGAAACAGGTTTAGTCTATATGACAGTTAATGACCTCGTAGTTTACATGATTTCTTGTTTATCACTTGATAACGGGATTGAAGTGTATGTTAAGCACACCTGATTCACATTGATTAGAAAGTCAAATGGGTTCTTCTAGTGGAGATGCTTTAAGAAACATGGTGGTGGAATTAGAGACTGTGGAAGTTGATATCACTGAAATGGAGTTTGGTGCTGATGAGTAAGGTGATGATAACTTGAATGTAGTGGATTATGATGGTGTTGATGATGATATGGTGTCCCTGCAGCTGAGGTTATTAATTTAGCTGCAGTTGTTAGAGTGAGTGAAGTTCAGGTTAATGGAGACAGTGACAATGAGGATGGAATTGTCTTAAGGCAAGATAGGCTTTACACGATAGTGACTACCCTGTCAGTGAGGATGAAGATTTTTAGCCAAACCAAGTAGGTACCGAGTCAAGTCCTTTTGCTTTTAATCCAAGCCAACATAGTTGTGTTACAACCCAAAACACTGTTGAGCCCTCTCAAAACTTGAATGAAAGTATTGAGACAACCCCAAAAGCGGTTGAACCCTTTCAAATCCCTCTAACAGTACTGACCAGCCCATAACATTGGTGAGGCCTCTCAAAATTATCCTATTTTTTGAATTCTGAGTGTGTTATGTTCAATCAGATAGATCAATATGAGAAATTTTAGGGAGCTTTGTGATGCTAAGTAAGTGGATTCGCAGTCAACGTGTAGGTGCCACAAGGAATGCAGTCCGAGGTTAGATACCAAGTTTGCTGACGTGGGACACAACTAAGGCTTCCCGGACAGAGCCAGGGGATGGTAGTGCTGCGAGGCAATGGCGCAGGGTGAATACACATGATAGTCACAGTCCGATGCTTAGATCCAGAAACAAGGTCCTGCATGATTCTCTCTCTAGAATTCTAGAGTGATCGAGAAAGTGAAGGTGAGAATGAGTTATGTTCTTTTGTCCTAAAAATGAATTTTTAAGTCCCTATTTATAGGGATTGATATGATGATGTCATCAAGCAACACATGGCACTCCCCGGGAGTGACTTGTCACGAGGGGCCACCGGTGAAGGTACTCCAAGGATTATAGGATTGCATATTCACCTGGCCTGCCCTGTGTAGCCAGAGAACTCCCATGATCTAGCCACCAGTCCAAAGCCCTTGCAAGGCCCTACATGGCGTCGAGAGACGTCGAGGACCTGGCAAAGATGGGGAAGACCCGATGCCCAAATGTCAGGCGAATTAGGGGCGATGCCCTCCAGAGACTTGCTCCCATCTAGGAGTGACCCGGGGGTCAAAGTCTCTTGGGGTGCCGATGAAAGCCTCCAGTGCTGAAGCAAGTAGGCTAGTTAGTAGACACCCTAACAGAGATAGTGTCTCAGAGTAGTCGCCTATCCTGCAGGTGAGTCTCCCTGTCAGAACACTCAAAGCGTGCCAAGGTAGTGTTCGGGAGGAGTCGCTTGATGGGCCGAGGTAACATCCCAGAAGAGACGTCTATCTGGGAGAAAGAGAGTCTTCATGTCTGAGCACTTGGAGCTCCTTGGCAGAGATAGTGTGCCAGAGGAATCGCTTATCCTCGCAGGATGAGTCTTTGTGCTGGAGCATTAGAAGCTAGCCAAGGTAGTGCTCTAGAGGAGTCACCTACCCAATTGGCAGAGCTAGCATTCTGGAGGAGCCATTTACTTGGAGAAAGGAGAGCCTTCATGCCAGAGCACTGGAGCTCTCTTGTAGAGATAGTGTCCGGAGGAATCGTCTATCCACACAGGATGAGTCCTTGTGTCGGAGCACTAGGAGCTCACCAAGGTAGTATCCTAGAGGAGTCCCTTACCTGATAGGGTCAAGGTAGTATCCCGTAGGAGCCATCTACCTAGCAGAAAGAGAGTCTTCATGCTAGAGCACTTGGAGCTCCTTAGCGGAGATAGTGTTCTGGATGAGTCACGTATCCCCACAGGATGAGTCCTTGTGCCGGAGCACTCATATTAATAATAATATTTCTTCTGGTTACTTGTTAAAATCTCCTAATTTATGGCATCGTAGATTAGGTCATGTGAATTATGGTTCCTTACAAAAGTTTGTGAAAAATGATTTTTTGCCTAAAATGGATTTTGACTCACATAAAGCATGTGAAATTTTGTGTTGAAGATAGATTGGCAAAAATGTCTTTCAAGTCAATTGAAAGACGTACGGAACTTTTAAGTCTAATTCGTAGTGACATATGTGACTTAAAGGTGGTACAATCTAGAGGAGGAAAAAAGTATTTATTACTTTTATTGATGATTGTACGAGATTTTGTTATGTATATTTGCTTAGAAGTAAGGATGAAGCATTAGAAGCATTTATGCAATACAAAATTGAGGTTGAAAATCAACTTAGCAAGAAAATCAAAGTACTAAGAAGTGATAGAGGTGGGGAATATGTTTTCCCTCTCGAAAAATATTGTGCTGATCACGGAATCATTCATGAGACCACGGCACCATATGCGTCTCAGTCAAATAAAATTGCTGAGCGAAAAAATTATACTTTAAAGAAAATGATGAATGCTTTATTGAAAAATTCTGGACTACTGGATAACTTGTGGGGAGGCAGTCTTAACTGCAAATCATATACTTAATAAAGTACCCCACAAGAAGTTATAAAAGACACCTTATGAGCTATGGAAAGGACGTCCTCCTTCTTTCAAATATCTTAAAGTGTGGGGGTGTCTAGCAAAGGTAGCTATCCTATCACCTAAAATGGTCAAAATAGTACCTAAAACTGTTGATGGAATTTTTATTGGATATGCAAACCATAGCTCGGCATATCGGTTCTGGTGCATAAATCTGAAGTTGATGATATACACGTCAACAACATAATGGAGACAAGGAATGCGCATTTTTTTGAAGATGTATTTCCTTATAAAGTTGCACAAGAACGGAGTTCTTTAGAAAGAACTACTATGGACCAAGAACCCTCATAAGAGAAAGATAAGCCAAGATGTAGCAAGAGAGCTACAACGTCTACATCCTTTGGTCTGGATTTTCTAACATATTTGTTAGAAAATGAGCCCCGTACTTACAGTGAAGCAATGTCGAGTCCTAAAGCTCCACATTGAAAAGAGGCTATTAATAGTGAAATAGAATCCATCATGGAAAATCATACGTGGGAACTGGTGGATCTTCCTCCTGAAAATAAACCATTAGGGTGTAAATGGATTTTCAAGAGAAAGATGAAAGCTGATGGAATGATCAAAAAATATAAGGCCAGGTTGGTTGTCAAGATATAGACAAAAGGAAGGCCTTGATTATTTTGATACATATTCATCAGTTACTAGAATAACATCCATCTGAATATTGATAGCTATTGCAGCTATTAATAATCTTGAGATACACCAAATGGATGTGAAGACAGCCTTCTTAAATGGAGATCTAAATGAAGAGATCTACATGAAGCAACCTGAGGGGTTTATAGCTTCTGATTATAAGAGGAAGGTATGCAAGCTTGTTAAGTCACTTTTATGGACTAAAATAGGGTCCGAAACAATGGCATGAAAAGTTTGATAAAATCATGATTGAAAATGGCTTTAGAATCAACGAATGTGATAAATGTGTCTACGTTAAAGGCACGAAAAAAGGATATGTCATTGTTTGTCTTTATGTGGATGACATACTCACTATCGGGAGCAATACTGAATTCATTAAGGTTACAAATAAAATGTTGACCAGTGAATTTGATATGAAAGATATGGGTGTGGCTAATGTTATACTTGGTATGAAAATTACCAAAACATCAAATGGACTAGTCTTGTCACAATCTCACTATATTGAAAAAGTGCTAGACAAATTTAAAAATTATGATGATAGTCTGGTTAAAACACTACTAGATGTAAATTTACATCTAAAAAAGAATACTAGTGAAGGAATATCTCAATTAGAGTATTCGAGTATAATTGGTAGCCTAATGTATATCATGAATTGCATGAGACCCGATATAGTATATACGGTCAGTGAGCTCAGCATATATACTAGCAATCCGGGAAAGAATCACTGGATAGTTATTGTAAGAGTTTTAAAGTACTTAAAGTATACCTTAAATTATGGGCTGCATTATACAATATATCTAGTTGTATTAGAAGGATACAGTGATGCTAATTGGATATCAGATTCTAATGAAACAAAGTCCACAAACGGATATGTGTTTACATTAGGAGGAGCAGCTATTTCTTGGAAATCCTCTAAACAGACATGTATTGCCAAATCCACTATGGAGTCTGAATTTATTGCTTTAGATAAAGCAGGAGAAGAAGCGGAGTGACTTCGTAATTTCTTAGAGGATATTCCAAATTGGCATAAGCCAGTGCCACCAATTTGCTTACATTGTGATAGCCAATTTGCAATTGGAAGAGCACAAAGCAATATGTATAAGGTAAGTCTAGACACATACGTCGCGGACACAATACCGTTAAACAATTAATCCTACTTTCTAGTGAAATTGTCTCTATTGACTATGTGAAGTCAAAGGATAATATTACAGATCCGTTAACGAAAGCTTTGACCAGAGAGAAAGTAAATACGTCATCGAGGGGAATGGGTCTTAAGCCTATGAACTAAAGAGTTGCCATAATGGAAACCCTACCTAGCTGATTGGAGATCCCAAGATCTAGGTTCAAAAGGAAAACCGTATTATGTAAATGCGATTCAGATGGAGCACTGTGTGTGTGTGTGTGTGTGTGTGTGTGTGTGTGTGTTGGGGGGGGAAGGTCAAAACCCTCATATCCATTCCTATGATGAGAAGACAGTGACACCTACAAAAGGTTAGGTTAAGCTATGCTTTTAATGACTCTTATATCTTGAAAATCCAACTAGGGGTGCCGTAGGAACCTCTAAATAAGAAGTCACATGTGAGTAAGAAGTGGGCAGCTTTTATGATAATTGTAAGACTGAATTCTCAAAGAGTACTCATGAAAACCAGGAGTTGTTCAGGGCCGAAATGAACACAACAATGAGAACCTCAAAACAATGTTTGAGTGATATCGTGTGAAGTTCTATTGTCTCGATTAACACTAAAGGTTGAACAGTTCAAGACATCACGTTCACTCGTTAACCAGTAAATCCAATAGTTGTCACTAGGGAAGGTTCAAGGCCATCGGCTACCTATCCCGATGCAGTGTCGTTCTAATTGAACTCTTTCTTGTGTCAGTGTTTCTTTGAGTATACTGTCTAGTCAATTTTCTATTCAGGTGGGGGATTGTTGGAATTGGGTTTTAAACCCATTGTGGAGGACCATCTTTGACTCAATTTTCAAATAGGTTCCAAACCATAATTTGGTTAGGACAAATTTATTTATGTTCATCTATTGGAGTAGATGATCATTATATATTCATAAGTTTAAAACAAATGAGAGGTGAATGAGAAAATTGAAGTTGAAGTTGGTGGTTCAACTTGAAAGGGAAAGAGAATCCCACATTGAAGAAATAAAGACAATGTTGTCTCCTTATAAAGCTTAACCTTGAGCTAAGAGTTAGGTCCCTTGGGGGTACGCAAGTTTTGTAAGGAGGGAGGACCTAGGTTGACCCAAGGTCCACCACACACGCGCGCACCGCCCGCCTGTCCCGGTCCGTGGTTGTGGCTTTGGCTTGGGCCCATCAGGCTTTATTCTTTTTGGGACAAAAATATTTTAAATAAATAAATAATTTTGAAAAGTTGCAACCTTTTCAACCAGCTGTGAAGAGTCGCACCCCCAGTGAATATTCACTGTATAAAAATGATTACAGAAGTTAAAATTAAGAGAAAATTGCATAAATTACCCCTGTGGTTTGGGGTAGTTGCAAAAAGACCCCTCTTATTAAAAAAATTGCAAAAAGACACCCGAGATTGCAAAAGTGTTGCAACGGTAAAAAAAGTCATCCAAACTAATGGCATGTGATGTTCACGCTCCTGAAGAGTGCGTTTGATAGAGATTATTCTAACGAAATGACAAAAATACCCTATATTTCTTCTTCCATCTCCAAATCTTGATTTTCTTTCCTAATCTAATCAACCAAACCCTAACCGCCGCCACCTTCCTCATCATAATCGCCGCGCCGCCACCTGCTCCACCTGGATCTATTTGCCGATTTTGGGTTCCACATTTTTTTTGGCCGAACGTTATGGTGGTGAATGGCCGGAGTGTAGGGATCTGCTTTGGTCGACCGTAGCTTCGGCCATTTCTTCTGCCCATCTGTTTCCGTCAGAAACTGGCCACCCTCACCACGCCCCATCCACCACCATTACCACCTATTTCTGCCGCCACCCT
Source organism: Escallonia herrerae (assembly GCA_033070095.1). Classification (NCBI taxonomy): domain Eukaryota; kingdom Viridiplantae; phylum Streptophyta; class Magnoliopsida; order Escalloniales; family Escalloniaceae; genus Escallonia; species Escallonia herrerae. Next base: position 9,739 of record JAVXUP010001820.1, on the reverse strand, counting down.
CACCACGCCTTATCCAGTACCACCATCACCCATTTTTGTCACCACCATCAACTCGAATCACTTGTGCCGCTGTCACCAGCCGATCCACAAACCACGAGCGTAGATCTACAATTCGGATCCACAAACCACGAGCAGCCCTCGCCAGTGACCGGCCATCGCCATTGACCGACGTTCCCTCCCTCTCCCCCTCTTCCCTTTTCCCCTTCCATCCGGTTTGCCTCACCTGTTTGCTCGCGCCGGCCCTAACGAGGGCTTGGGCTTATGGCAAAGAAGGACAGTTTTTTTAATTTGGACAAGTTACAGGGGTATTTGGACAAATTCTTTATTTCTTAACGAAAACCGTGGATTGTAACACTTTTGTAATTTCGGGTGTCTTTTTGCAATTTTTGTAATAAGAAGGGTCTTTTTGCAACTACCCCAAACCACAGGAGTATTTTACGCAATTTTTTCTAAAATTAATTCAATCCTGAAATTCTCTTCGGCAATATTCAGTCCATTTTTTCCTATGTCCGAAAGAAAGAGTTCTGCACATTATTTTGGTTCGCCGAGTCTGAAGATTTGAAGTACTCCAACTACCGTTGTATCCTGGGAGACTATCTTCAAGAAGCCGTTAGCACCATTGCGGGACGAATAAATCTTATGGACAGTGAATCAAATTCATACCTCGGTTCTCCATTGCTATTTCTGTGATTTTGCAGTGAGTTAATTACACATTTCTTGTTGATACTGTTTGTTCAGTCTAGCATAATATATTTCAGTATTTTCGTACTTAGCTTTTTCTGCACAAGTATACACAAAACAAAGCATTATTTTCAACATGTAGGGTACTCAAAAGATGAATAAATGGAGACAAACAAACAATTCCATTGATGTTAAGACTCGTAAAAGTCTGATACAGCAGTGGCCCTTGATTACCCTCGCTAGAAATGAATTGAAGGATGAATAATGAAGTCAAGGTCTTTCAAATTTTGTACAGATAGATCCCACAGTGCCTGTTACATGAAGATCAGCAAAATTCCCTTTCCCGAAATCTTCTTGTTCATGAAAGGAGGAAAGTAAGTTCATGAGTTCCATGAGAGAAAGGGTGAAGATGTACAAGCATCATCGTGCTAAAAATTCCTACCAGTACCAGTCTAGTATAAGAGAAGTGAAGACCATACTAATACTCTGATCACAATAATAGCGCTTGTGAAGGCGCCACCATAACAGTAGCGGCCAGAAGAGCCTGAGCTTGTAGAATTCATAGCTGGGGCTGTGCTGTTTAGGTAAGTTGTACCATTCTTGCCACCACTGCATAACAAAGCAAGCACAGTTGTGTCTTAGATATTCATCTTTTTTGTCAGTCTAGTCTTTTCTTCATGCAGGCAAGGAATGTCAATTAGTTCTGAAGTTAATTGGGCTTACCCTTACATATGGCACGTTCGCAAAATAACACTCCAACCTACCACAGTAGCATTTGTATACATCAACCTATGGCACATCTTGCACCTTCCATCCGACTTATTTGAAAAATCTAGGGTTTGCATCATTCGCAAACCAGTGAGGGCAAATTGGTCAAATTGCAAGTTGTGTTTTGGTGGGAAAATTGACGGTCATTTGTGTGAATGAGTGGCCGGGGCAGTCGCCGGGGAACGGGGAAAGGGTTGGTCGGCGGGGGTCGTGGTGGGATATACTGTGTGTTTGTTGTATGTGTGTGAACGTGAAGGGGACGGTGGCCACGGTCCGCGGAAAGTGGTGGGTGATAGGTGTGTCCGTTTGTGTGTGAGAGTGGATACGGGGAGTGAGGTGGCTTCAGGGTTGGGGAGAGAGGAGAGGGGAGAGAGGGATGGTGGTTGGTTCAGGATGGGGGAGGGAGGGAGGGAGGGATGGAAGTGGTAGATGGTTGTGGGTTCAGGGTGGGGGAGGGAGGGACTGTGTGTGTGTGTGTGTTTGGCCGGGGAAGGCGGCGTTGGCTCTTGTTTTTTCAGGCATGCGTCTGTTGCAAATATATATATTTGGTTTGGTTGCATTTTTATACCTGGAAATAAGTGAACTAATCAGAATACACTCCCAGTTGACCGAAAAACTAACTGGGGTACCCACGAAAATCTTGCCATATGTTCGGGATATTCAGTCAATTAACCCATAATTCTTTTTTTTTTTTAGTACGGAATGTTGAAATGCAAGTGCATGAACGATCACACTAGCGAGGTAAGATTACCTTCCGAGAAATAGGCAAGAACCATGACCTGCAGAATCAATAGAAAATTAAGTGCTATAAGTGACATGTTAGAACTCCCACAATATAATGTTGGAAAAACCAAATTATCTATATAAAACAAATTTGCAAAAGGTTTATGCTCGGGATATCAAACAAAGTAAGCTTGCTCGTCTGCTTACTTGGATTTGTGGTGGTAATCGCAGCGACTCCATTGAAGTCACAAGTCTCAGAGCCCTTCCCCATCATATGATAGTAACTGTCGAAAGCGTAAGTTGCATGTGCAGCTACAGTGTCAGGTTCATAGCAAGGTTGCCCCTGCAATAATGCGGAACAGTCCACCTTGCCAGGTCCACAAGCCCAATCCAGAGCAGCTTGTAACATTTTGGAATCTGCACCTTCCCTTGCGGTACAGTAAGTCTGGTTTGTAGTATCATTTGCCAACACCGATCCCGAGTCAGTTAATCTTAATGTGTATACAGGCACCCCATTAGCATCAAATAGCCCCCAGTTCTTCTCTGATAGAGGCCCAGGTTTGGTGTCCTCATTATAGAGCTCATAAATGTAAGTACTAACAGCAATGCCAGGGTGTTTGGGAGTTCCAGTTTTGTTTAACACATGCCTTATCAAATTGCTGTTGTAAGTGTTGGCATTGTCTAAAGAGGCATCTGGCTCATTAGAGTCTCCTTTTGATGGCCAGCCTGACTCGGTCACCAAGACAGGAACGTTAGTGGAGTTAAGATAAGCCATTGCAAAGTAGGCAGCATCAACCATAGCATCAAACACATTCGAGTAATGGAGGAGCGTATTAGCATCAACAGCTTCTTTGTTCGAGGGTAGGGGCTTTAAGAGTGCATAATCCAATGGAATAACACCATTGGATTGCATGTAATCATAATATGGGTATATATTGAGCATGAGAAACGAACCAGTGGATTGTAAGAACTTCAGCATGGGGATTAAAACTGGATTCCAGGAGTGGTTAAAAAAGGCTTGGGATGGTGGGAAAGAGTCAAGGATGATGGAGGAAGATAGAGGTGTTGAAACTTTAATCTGGGAATCGAGATTGGATGCAACAAGGGCTGAATGGATGAACCTGAGAGCATTTATAAGAATAGGTGCTGCATTCGGCAGGGTGTTTAGAACCTCGGACCCAACACATATAGTCGTGATGTTGGTTGCTGGATAATGTGCTATAACATTCTGCGACACCCAGTTAGCGGCGGTGGAATTTGATTGGCCAACGCCCAGGAGCTGTTCATTGGGGAGAGACACGGCAACTTTGATGCCCGTATTGGCGAGAGCAAGAAGCATGGCACGGTCTGCATTGTATAGCCGGACATGTCGGATTTGCTGGGCTTTGAGGAGGGCTACGACTTGAGTTGGATGTGGCATGTCCGAGAGGTCTGTTCCTATATTCACTCCGATAAATGCAGCTGCAAGATGTAACAGGGTACCAATATTGTAGTCAGATTCTCATTATCTAACTCATTTACCACTTTCCCGGTCAGTAGGCAATAAAATCAACTAAAGAAAGATGAAATCTATGCAAACTTTCTGAATCTTTGGGAAGGATGGTGATGTATACCATATCCGAAATTCTGGCTCCTTACCTTACCTAAGACAGAAATATTATCTGTGCTTGATTTATTGCTAACTAGTGATACAAAAAGGCAATGCCTGTGCTAGATCTACATATACATAAGAAGCAATTGATCTAGCGTGAATGACATAATAACCTAGCAACGTGTAAAGGTCACTTCCAATTTCCCTTGAATTACTTAAAATCCATATTACAATCTAAACTGTTCTCAGCGTCTGTAGCCATTCTACTCCCTACAGATTGGAAAAGTAAAAAGGGTCTTAGGGTTAAAGTGCCACCAAGAGTTAATTAAGCTTGAAGAAGACATTCGCCTCAAAGACCATCACTAAAACCAATTTCTTTTCTCGTTCGGGGGGAGTCACTACAACCAACTTCCAAGAAAATAATTCCTCATACTGCTGACTAGCATGTTAGTCTTTCAAATACTGCAATCGGAAAGTATGAACCTTAACTAGCATGAGGTACATCATTCCCTTGTGTAACTTACACAGAGCTCCTCAAATTATACTCCGTATTTGATTGGATTGTTCTTTCCTTAGCATTTTGAAAAGCATACATCTCAAACCATCACAAGGACTACAACCTATGGAGGTTTTAGCCAAATAGACTCATTGCTAGGTCCCTTTCCTCAAGTAAAAGTTCTCTACAAAAGCTTCTTTCTTCTTATCCCACATGTATCTAAGCAAGAAATCACCAGTAATATCAACTGTGCTGTGCAAATGTTCAAGTTAGGGATTTTTTTTTTTTTAATTTATTTGACTTGTTATGGTAGGACATTTTGATAAGGTAATCTATACAAGTTTAAGCCCTAAACATAGAGATACTATCAAAGACAGCAACTATTTCAAAATGCATTATTATATGGAGACAAGAGTCTAGCATAGTGTATATTCTCATATCCCCACCAAAATCCAAGTCCCAGACAGAAAGCAACATGGGATGCTCCCAAACCTTAAACAAATGGTCCAAGTCCTAAGTCCACAGTGAGATCGAGTGCTTTACTTGACTATATCAAGGCAAAAAGGTATTCTAGTATATTGTGGAAATAATGTTAGAAAAGTGAACGAAGTGAACAGTGCTGCTAGGGTCTTCTATTATTGTTCTTTTCCTTTTACGCTTTCTAACGGAAAACAGAAAACAAAGGGGCAGAAGCGCATCTTGGTAAGTAAAAAATGTAGTCCCTCATTTGGCGTCTGTTCTTTTATCAAGTATTAAGTCACTAAGACACTGACTTACCCCACACCTGTGCCATTACTTACTTCGGACATTAAAAGCCAACCAACTGGGCTTGACTGTTAAGTCCAATGAGAAATTAGAATCAAAGAGAGACAAAGTTTACTCTCTACAAGCCTATTTAGTAGTAAAAAAATTGACTTACCCTTTATTGTTAACCGCGCTTTGTTTGTTGCCAAAGCTGCATTAGAATGGGGACTAAAGTATAGGAAAGTTTAAATCCTGGAAGACTTCTTTCTTGATGTTAATGTTATGATGTTCTTTAGATAGACAGCCAGCAAAAAAGGAGAAAACGGCAAGAGCTTGAGGGAGGTAGCTAAAGAGCTTGAAAGTGCCTATACATGCAAATAACTTACACCCATTTCTCTCCATTTAATAGAAAACACTGTAGCTAGTCTTAAATCTATGTTGACTGCAACAGGTATGCAACCACATGAATTTGAACAAAGAATATCCTCACATGGGAAATGAGTGGGCTAATCAAAAGAAAACAAGGAATACCCACCATCATCAGCATGCACTATAGTCACCACTAAACACAGAAGATGAAGCAGCAGCAGCAGCAGCAGCAGCAGCAATGCCATGGATTTCTTGGTCCAACCCCCTCTCATAACAACAGGAAGGAACCCCAATAGAAGTTGAAGCATAGGGAGAAGAAGGCCTGGGAAGGAGTGAACTGGAGTGAAGCGGGAAAAGGGAAGTGGGGGCATTGGTGAGTGGTAGAGTATTTAAGAGCGAGAATGGTGTTTTTGCATCAATCACGTTGAGGGTCTGTCAGAAGATCCAACGGCTAAGGAATTTTCTTTCTCTGTCTGTAGTGAGAGCAGTAAGCAGGTTTTGGGGTGTGTTATTTGCCTAGAGACAAACAAACAAACTTTGTTGGTAGCCGTTACAGGCCTTTCTCAGCTGTTTGTGTGCGAATAGGCAGAGAGAAGCGAAGTGGTGCGGCAAGAGAGAGTTGAGCCAGGGTGTAATAATACTAACAAAGGACACCCATTTCCTGGTTTCAACGGTCATATTCTGTACCTTTTACTAAGAGTGGTTGGCCGTGGGTAAAAAGTTCTAATGTTTTGCCAACAAATTCAGTAGGTAAATTGACAAGGGCGGGGTTAAATCCACAAACTTTATGGTTAAATTTGTGCTCATCTTCCACTTAAAAGAGGTACCAGTGGTACTTGATAACACTTAAGTGACAAAGGATACAAATTTATCTAAAAATACGTGAATATAACTTCACCTATTTGATAAAAGCCCCTTACTTTTTAACATCTACACTTGTCTTGTGTGGTAAAACACTTTATTGACACCGTCGATCGGTTGATCAATTTGAGTGCATTGATGAACTCAGAAGGTCAACTTTTGGGGGGGGGGGGGGGGGGGGTTATAGTTTTTCGATAGCCGAAAAATAACGCAAGGTGGCGCGTGTATTGCACGAGAGTATGACGGTGTCGACGGCCCACGGATGCTAAGTCAAGCACTACAAGAGAAAAAGACTTAGCGACGGACAATTCCATCTCAAAAAGTCTTATATCCGTGGCCAAAGACTTTTGGCGATGGATACACCGTCGCTAAAAATTCGTTGCCTACAATCCCGTCTCTAAAAGTTTTGTGACGGAATTTTTAAATTCGTCGTCTAAAATAAACCTTGAACGACGGACATACAAATACAATTAGCGATGAATATTTCGTCGCTAATTGTATTTTTCATACTTTAATTTATTTTATTTTATTAAAAAGAATTTATTGCGTAAAATATTTAGCAGCAGAACAATGCATCGTCAAAAGTTTTGATGACAGATATTTAATCCGTCGCTAAAAATTTTCTGATTTAGCGACGAAAAACCCATCACTGAAAGTCTGTCGCTTAAAATTTCAGCGATGGAAAGAATCATTTATTCTAGTGAGACTTTTTAGTGACGGAAGAGAATCCATCGCTAAAAGTCAAACTAATTTTTAAAATATTTTTTTTATTTTTTTAATACCCAAACCTATAATTACAAATTCTCTACAACACAATCTCAATCCAGCAAATAATTCTCAATGCACATCAGGGTTAAATAATTGTTGATCATTAGGGTTAAATAATTGTTAATCCATCAGCAATTATTTAACCCTAAAAACAAACACAACACATATGTATAAAAAATAAATTCTATATCAATCAAAAATAAAATTTATACAAAGTTCAGGAAGGCAAGGGAGCGAGGGACAATAAAGTAGGGGAGGGGAGTACAAGTCGCGGGGGGTTGGGGGGGCACGGAAGCAGGATACAAACAGCTAGGAGGCCAGGAAAAGACTGATCAGGGGTCGGCAAGTCTCGAATCTGGAGCTTGCTGATCGTCCCTGTCCATGGGTGCACTGGGAGGCGGATCCGGCTCGGCATGTCCAGCAGCATTGCCCTACACGTCAAGGGCGAATGCATTAATCTCAATAGCAATAGTATAAAGTGTTTACTCAACGTATATAGTGATTGTACCTCATTATTCACCGTGATCATCCTATATACCTCCCTAGCAATACGACGGATCTCTTCCTCTTGTAACGACGGTCACCCCACAATCAGTGTCTGCATTTGTGGAAAGGCAGCGGAGGGTGGGGACACTTCTATCAAGACACGTGCAGTTATACCGGGGAGGCCGTGTACGCGGCCTTTCAGCCTATTGACGACCCCCGATGTATCCAAACATCACTTCAATCCCTTAGTACTTATGCCCATACTAATGGACGCTGATGGTTGTCCGGACTACTGCCCAGACCCCCTGATCTGTTCGTACGAGGCTCGCAAAATAGTGATTTGAAATTCAAAACATTAAGGCGACAAACATCAAATTACAAAGGCAAAAATTTGACAAACTAAGCAAATTAATTCGTAACTTACATCGATCTGCCGGGAAATATCTGAAACAAAGTCCTCTGCCTGGTGTTAATTATCCTTATCCTTCTTCCTCACGTGCGTCTGAGTGTACGTCTAGGTGCTTAATCTCATTCTTGTGTCGGAAGATGTCGTGAGCCACCGACCCCCCCCCCCCGCGGTGTGCATGGGATCTTTGTCCTATCTATTCTCGCCCCCACTTTTACTCTTGGCCTCCCAAGATGTATCAATCCTCCACTTATCAACCATCGCTCCCCATATAGCTGGAGATATCCAATAGGGGGAAATTTCTTCCACTACTCCATCGAGACACCCTTGGGCGTCATCTTATGTGCCCACTCACGTGCTTCGTTCAGCCATTGTCGGTAAATTTTGCCAATATAGGTAAAAAAAAATTGCCGCCCCTACGCCTGCTGCTCAGTTGACTCAATCTCGAACCCCTCCTTCAAGGCATCTAATTACACAATCAATACAATTAATTTAAAATTACGTTCTAATTAAAGAAATAATGACTGACACAAACGGCTAAAAATCATACCAGCCACTCCTCCCATAAGGACTCCCTCGTTGTGGCATCCCAGTCCTTCCAGTATAGCCGTGGCTCAAAATATTGGCCCTTCACAAAGACACCGAACTTCGTCTTCGCTGGAGTCTCCAGGATCCTGATAAAGAAACAACTATCAATACATTAAACAAGTGGACAGTAATAAAATATTAGAATTAAAGATTATAAGTACTGCATTATGTAATTCCTTTACTTACTGGCCCTCTTGGGTGAGAGTAACTCTCTGTTTACGTTGGGGGTCAATGCGCACCCCGCGTGTCGGTCCAGGGCCCGTTAAGATCCTACAAGACACCAACGTAATATAGATCCAATATAATTTAAATACCAGTCTAGCATTATGACCAAACGCCGTTATCAAATATACCTGAGGTGGAACCTATAAAAAAAAGGAGAACCAGCGGGCACGTGGGAGGAATCTGCCCGGGGCTGGGCCAGCGACTGGGACCTGGAGTAGAGCTGTGGCTGGGGCTGCGTCCAGGGCTGGGACTAGGTCCCTGTCTGCTGGATATGGGCACTATGTGCCTAGTCATCAACAGGCAATGACGAGGTGGGAGCCACCAGGGTTGACGCAGCTCGGAGTCCACTGCGACCACGGATGACCCAAACTCTATCCATGTCTGACTTTGTGTATAACAAGTCCAAATTAAAGAAATTAAAACATACGAAACAATGTATAGTCCACATCATATTACAACACTATATAAATCATAAAACTGATTGGTTGCTGGATAATGTCATTGCCGCGATAGTCCCTCCATCCAACATTAGCATGCCCAGCATCCATAATCATATCTTGGTAATCATACTATACCTCCTCCCTAATGTCAGCTTGACTAGCTGGGTTGGATGACAATACTATCATTTTCTCGTGCTGCGTTAACCTTGTGTATCCACCCATAAAACTGTAGCGGATAAGATGCCATTTTACCACCATTCTCCTTCTCCAATTCAATAACTCACATTTACTTCACGGACACCTTATCGTCTCAGAGTCAACATAAGCAGGACGTGTGTAATTCACCTTCGATCGACCGACATGATGACTGAGATTACGTACTATATACCAGCTTAAATTGAAAATCTCTAATTAGGCAGGGTTAATATGAAAATGAATGCATGCATGTGACAACATGTCTATATATAACCCCATTTGCTCTCTAATAGGTAGTGGTCATATCCCATTGAGAAGAACACATGTTTATAAAACAGTTACCAACTCATGCTTAGTCCTATGTCTGCGGAAAATTCGACAGCACCTCCCCTTATTTC
>JAVXUP010001819.1:0-188919 GCA_033070095.1 Escallonia herrerae | reverse complement strand
TATATATATATATATATGGGAGCCGATATAGATCGACCGGTGGATGTTATCCACCGAACCGCAACAAGGAGATGCGGTTCTCTGTGTGCTTGCGGCCCCACCCCACCCCGAACTGTTTTCTTTTCCTTTCCCTCTTTTCCTTTCCTTTTTTCTTTTTCCTTTTTTCTTTTCCCTTTTTGTCCTTTTTATTTTCTTTTTGTCCTTTTGTCCTTTCCCTGTTTTCTTTTCCTTCCTTTTTTGTCCTCATTTTTTTGTTATCTTCCCCGAACCGCAACTTCTTGTTGCGGTTCTCTGTCCTTCCTCTTTTTTTTCTTCCTGGCCCCACCCCTGGCCCCCCCACCCCCGGTTCCTTTTTTGTTTGTTTTATTTTGCGTGTCCTTTTTTGTTTTTTTATTTCTTTTCGTGTACTTTTTTTCTTCCTGGCCCCACCCCCTGGCCCCCCCTCCACCCCCACCCCGGTTCCTTTTTTGTTTTATTTTGCGTGTCCTTTTTTTATTTCTTTTCGTGTCCTTTTTTTTTGTCTCCTTGTGCGTGGGTGGTTGCAGAGTTTCTTCGCAGCCTTTGACTGTGCCATCTTTTTTCTTTCTTCACAGCCTTTTACTTTGACTCTGCCATTTTTTTTCCTTTCTTCACAGCCTGACTCTTTGACTTTGACTCTGCCATTTTTTTTTCTTTCTTCACAGCCTTTGACTAACTACTGCTCACTCACGGACATAATTTTTCTCTGTCTTCTTTCTTCTCTCTTCCTCACTTTTCTCTCTTTAAAATCCCTTCTCCCCGAACCCTTTCTTCCACTCTCTTCATTCTCCATATCTCACCTGCATAATCTCCACAACAGTACCAAAAAAAAAAATTACGCTAGAAGATCGGTGGATTTTTTTTAATATATCAAGTTAAAACAAGTAAGTATTTTGAATTTTCTTATAATTCAATGTTAATTTCAAATTGTTCTTATCAATTGATTGTTTAAATTGTTCTTACCAATTGATTGTTTAAACTGTGTTACGCTTAAATTGTTCTTACCATAGTCTAAAATTCGTGTTTAGGGCGTCAAAATTACGTTTTTACAAATCGGGGTATTACATTCGAAAGATTCCAAAATAGCGATTTTTTAGGGCGTCAAAATTAGAATTTTTCCGGAATTTATAAAAAATATCTCGAGCTAGATTTCGCCAAAGTGCAAAAAAGATACCCTAGTTATTTTTAAAAGATCTGTATCAGGTAAAAATTTCATATTTTTCCAAAGACTGGAAAGGGGTTAACTGATACGCGCAACTTTGTAACTTTACAGTGTAATTTAAAATATCAAGCTAGCGAGATTTCGCGCGAAACTTTTATGAGAACCCTAGGATGTTGGGAAGTTCCATTTCCCTGGAATTCGGGCCATTCCGAAACCGTTAGCTATTTTTTTGGCCGAACGGGCTTTTAAGCGCTCGATCCGGACACCGGTTCGGGATTTTTGGGCGAAACTTTTGTAAAATACTTTTTAGATCAAGAATGATTTCAGGAAGCTTAAAATCCCATTTCAAAGCACTTTCGAGATTTTCTGAAGCCAGGGGCATTTTGGTAATTTGCCACCCCGAGAGGGGTATTTTGGTAATTTTTCCGTAAAGTTTTTCAACGGACTTTTTAGTCCAGAAATGTAATTAAAACACCTGAAATGTTGTTTTGAAGCTGATTGCGGGGCGTAATTGTCGCTAAAGGTGAAAACTTAATTAGACAGTTTTTACGAATTTATAAAACATAGCTAGAGCTAGATTTTTCCAAAGTGCAAAAAAGAGACCCTAGTTATTTTTAACATATCTGTATCAGGAAAAATTTCAGATTTTTCCAAAGACTGGAAAGGGGTTAACTGATACGCGCAACCGTGTAACTTTGCAGTGTAATTTAAAATATCAAGCTAGCGCGATTTCGCGTAAAACTTTTATGAGAACCCTAGGATGTTGGGAAGTTCCATTTCTCAGGAATTCGGGCCATTCCGAAGCTGTTAGCTATTTTTTTGGCCGAACGGCCTTTTAAGCGCTCGATCCGGACACCGGTTCGGGATTTTTGGCGAAACTTTTGTAAAATACTTTTTAGATCAAGAATGATTTCAGGAAGCTTAAAATCCCATTTCAAAGCACTTTCGAGATTTTCTGAAGCCAGGGGGCATTTTGGTAATTTGTCACCCCGAGAGGGGTATTTTAGTAATTTTCCCGGTAAAGTTTTTCAAATGACTTCTTAGTCCAGAAATGTAAGTAAAACACCTGAAAGGTTATTTTGAAGCTGATTTGGGGCGTTAGGGTGATAATGAACCCCCAGGGGCATTTCGGTAATTTGTCGCTCATCGGGGGCTATTTTGGTAATTTTACGTTATATAAATTTTCTGAATGACTTTTAAATAATTTTTATTTTTCTTTTATTTAATTCTATGACTTGTTGAGAATGATATAATTTTTATTTTTTAGATTTCAGTATAAATATGGATGCAACTGGAGGAAATATTTTTTGTGAAGATTCTGATCCACCTTACTTGGGTCAAGTTTTTCAAAGACTGGACGAAGTTGAAGCATACTATAGAGCATATTCGAAAACGATAGGTTTCGGTATTAGAATTAAGACGACTAGAAAACGGGCGAATACAGATCAAATTTGTGAAGACTATTTGAGTGTCATAGAGGAGCACCGCATGTACCCCCGTTGTTCGGATCAGTGACGAAGGACCATCAAGACAAAGAAAACGGGACACATTTCTGGGTACCGGCTGCAAGGCCCATGTGTATGCAGTACACCGAAAAAATGAAAACCAATGGGTTGTGACGGGAGTGGAGTTGAGCCATAATCATCAGTTGATGACCCCTAGTAAGATTGGTCAAATTCATCAACACCGACAAATAAGCGCGGCACACAGGGAACTGATATTTACAATGGCCGAGGCTAAAATTCCACCTTCTAGAATGATGGGGGTTTTCTCAAGCCAGGCTGGGGGGATTGACAAGTTGAGTTTCAACGAAGTAGACCTTCGAAATGAACTTCGTGTTCAGAGGAGAGAGTCTTTCGGTAAGAGTGATTCTCAAGCTACACTTGATCTCTTCAGGAGTCTTCAGAGTGAGAATTCTGGCTTTTTCTACAGTCTCCAACTGGATGATGAGAACCACATTAGTACTATATTTTGGGCGGATGCCCGTTCTAGAGCTGCTTACCAAAATTTTGGGGATGTTGTGACGTTTGACACCACATACCGCACAAATAAGTACTCTATGCCTTTTGCTCCGTTCACCGGGGTGAACCACCACTATCAGTCAATCTTGTTTGGCTTTGCCCTGCTTAGGGATGAGACGGAGGAGTCATTTACGTGGTTATTTGAAACGTGGCTTAAAGCAATGTATCATATTCCTCCAAAGACCATCATCACCGACCAAGATCTGGCAATGAAAAATGCAATCGCTAAGGTCCTTCCAGATACTCACCATGGCCTGTGCACATGGCACATAAGCAACAAATATCCTGAACGGCTTCACAATGTATATGCAAACCATCCGACATTCAAGACTGACTTTAATACATGTGTGAAGAAATCGTTGACGGTAGACGTGTTCGAGGAGAGGTGGGCCAAGTTAATGGATGACTACTCTTTGCACAATCATGAATGGTTACAATCGTTGTATGAGATCAAGACACAGTGGGTCGGTGCCTACACAAAGAAGTTTTTTGCAGCCGGAATGACTACGACCTCGAGAAGCGAAAGTATGAATTCATTCTTTGATGGGTACGTAGGCCAGTCTTCAAGTATAACAGAGTTCGTACTAGAGATGCAGAAAGTCCTTGACAGGCAATTTTACCTTGAGAGAGAAGCCGACGCGGCTACAGTCTACAGAGAAAGAGCCATACTAGTTTTTTCACCTTTGGAGGCTCATGCGGCTCAAGTCTATACCAAGGAAATGTTTAGACAGTTTCAAGAGGAACTACTAAAGTCGAATCAATATAGCATGACAAAGTTGCACGAGTATTCCACCAGGGACCTCAAGGTTTATGCTTTGACAAATGTGACGAATTTCGCCAATCCGTGCTCTTCGTCCGCTCCGAGGAAAAGAAGACATTTTACCGTAGCAGTTTGTATGGACACCGGGTTTGTTAATTGCAACTGTCAAATGTTTGAGCATAAAGGTATACTTTGTCGACACGCGTTGAGGGTTTTTAGCGCCAAGAATGCTAGTGAAATCCCTCCAGAGTATATCTTGGAACGGTGGACGAAGGAAGCCAATAGAGTCCACGGTCACATTCCTTACGTGCCCAATGTTTCAGTCGATTTCGAGCAATCTGAGACGCTGCGATATAATCACCTTTGTAACATCATGCACGGTTTATCAATGGATGCAGCGTCAACATTTGATGGGTACAGGTATCAAGTTGAAGCAGCCGCACGGGATAAGGCTAAGCATGCACAGTTTAGGATGGCATTACCAGAAGACGGGACCCTCGGACGACTCCATCCGGTAGATTCAATCGAGCTTCACAGCCAGTCATTGACAGCACTAGCCTGCAAGGTGAGGAGGACGACATTTTTTATCCAATTATTTCTCAAACAAAAGGGCGAAAACGAGCAATACGTATGAAGAATCCGATTGAAGAAGCAACGGGTCAAAAAAATTTGCGAAAGTGTGCGTTGTGTAATAAGATGACTGATCATGACAAGAGAAACCATTATAAAGTGCTAGGTATCGAACCTGACAGTATGGTCGAGGAGGACGATGATGAGGAAGAGTGTTAGGGTTAATGTTTCAGTTGTATAAATTGAACTTTTATAATGTTTATATTTGTGATTTGGTTTGTGAAACCTTTAATTTGTGATTTGGTTTGTGGATTATTGATATTTTTGGAAGGGCGTATTCGGGCACACTTTAGCGCCCAATGCTTAGCTTGCGCAAAATGTTGTAATTTTTTTTGTCATTTTTTTTGGCTCGTTGCACCTCAGGCACGCTAGTTAGCCCATTTCTATGAATTTCGGCGAAAAACGAGACAAATTATTTTTTGGATTTTCCTACGACGGCCCTATTCGCGCACACTTTAGCGCCCAATTCTTAGCTTGCTAAAAAAGTTGTAATTTGTTTTGTCACTTTTTTTTCGCTCATTGCACATCAGGCACGCTAGTTAGCCCATTTCTATGAATTTCGGTGAAAAACGAGACATTATTTTTTGGATTTTCCTACGACGGCCCTATTCGCGCACACTTTAGCGCCCAATTCTTAGCTTGCGAAAAAAGTTGTAATTTGCTTTGTCACTTTTTTTCGCTCATTACCTTAGGCACGCTAGTTAGCCCATTGTCCAAAATCATTCTAAAGTAATAATAAGGCTAATTCAATTTGAAACCTTAATATCCAAAATCCAACAATACTAATAATAATCCATACGAACGTCAACTACATCTCAGGGGAATGGTAAGGAAGGCGTCTAGCTACACCCATTTTCAGCTCCCAGGCTATCCGATATCTAAACGTCAATGCATCCCTTCGAGACCACGACGTATTTTCGAGCACATCCGAGCGAGCTATGTAGTCCATGTACTTGAGGACGTAAATCCGCAATCATGATAGTTATATTGCTTTGGTCGGCTTTGTATCATCACGACCGTCCAAGGCTCTATCATTGTTTTGCTCGTGATGGCTTCCCCCGTAACATGTCGGCACGTTAGTGGAATGATAGTAGTCTGCATCCAACAGTAAGAAAAGTTATCAAGCCTACTTAACAAGAAGAATAGACTATGAGCGAAGCTCAAGAAATATAAACTAACCACCGCATTGATGTACGTGGAGTACATCTCCGCCAGCTGCCCACCAGGTCCGTCTTCCCTTAGGCTATCGTATATGTGGACCGTTTTGTTCGTTGGATGGAGAACTAATAGGAAGAAGTGGCACCCGTGAAGACAAGGTATCATGATTAGGTTTGCCTCAGATGCATGACATTGATCGCTCGAGTTCAATAAGGCAAGCACGTTTGCAGATGGTCGCCATGCACCCTTGCTTGTCCCTCGCATCCTCCTCCATGTTGTGAAGTCATTCATGCT
The DNA here is from genome assembly GCA_033070095.1 of Escallonia herrerae. Classification (NCBI taxonomy): domain Eukaryota; kingdom Viridiplantae; phylum Streptophyta; class Magnoliopsida; order Escalloniales; family Escalloniaceae; genus Escallonia; species Escallonia herrerae. The sequence continues at coordinate 182,876 of JAVXUP010001819.1, read as the reverse complement.
ATTCACCAAGAGGAGGGCTAGAAAAGAGGGATACATGTTGAGCTTGAGAGTTTGGGAGGGGTTATTACTTAGCTCTCTAACACGGAGCAGATCTATGTAAGCGTCCATGACCCAGTTCGAAATATCTGTGTCCGGCGCCAACAGTCTCATATCAGAGTGAGCTACGATTCCCGCAACAGGAAAGTCAGTTGAATCGACGGGCTCATGCCCGAAGTAGTGCCGGTCGATCCACTCCCGTTTCGCTGGACTTAATGGCTTCGTCGGTTGTCCTTTATCCGACCAGGTGCTTGGGCGCGACGCCTGGAATCCTATTTGACTCTGGAACTGAGAGTCGTACGCGTAAGTAGGCAAGCGACTAGACGGCTCCCACACCTGACTCTGGGGTTGAGAGTCGTACGCGTCAGGAGGCAAGCGACTAGACGGCTCCCACACCTGACTCTGGGGTTGAGAGCCGTATGCGTCATGAGGCAAGCGACTAGACGGCTCCCCTCGGTAACCCCGGTACGCAACCCCAAAGTTGTGAAGATCAGTCTTGTACCTCTCAATGGAGCTCTTGAGACTGTCAGGAGCATGCGCAACAAACCAGTCAAACTGCTCAAGCTGCTTGAACACCTCAGTGCCCTGGTCAACCTAAAAAACATGCATAGAAAAATATGGTCATCATTTCAGGCATGGTCGATAAGGTGCGCAAATAAATATTGAAACAACACTAGCATGACTTACAATGTTCAATGCCCAGAACTGGTCATAGAACTCACGTGGCGCATACGATGTCTTCGTCGGCTGGGAAGGGCGATTCACCCTCGTGCGCGTCACCTTGAGAAACCATTGCAGGTACTCCTCAAGACTGGTGCCGTCGTGCTTCAGCGATACAAGGCTATCATACGTTTCTTGCCAAGTATTCCACTGTTGCACCTCGTCGCTCAACAAATTCAAGGCATCAGGTACCTCGAAGTTCGGCCCTCGACCACTCCTGTATGGCCGCATGTCTACAGCGGGTTTTGGTATCCCTTGTAGACAGCCAGCTTGCTTCATAGCTCGATCGGGCATCTGAAACTCACATACTTCGAAGTGAATAAGCGGCACCCGAACCAAACCTGCCAGCACGTACGACACCGGAAGTTGCCAACACCACTCATCCAACGATGCATCACCTTGCCATATGGCTGCCACGTCACCTGGGATGCATCCAGCATATCTAGTTCCCCCCGATAGAACTTTAGATGGTGGTGAGGGTTTACCCGTCTCTTCCGGTTGGTCTAGGCCCCCAGGCCCACACCCTAGGCCACGTCTCATCGGAATATTCCCGCGGTTGTGGACGACCCGTGGGTAGCCTCTCGTAAGACCAAACCTGTGAATGCAAACATTATATGGAATTAGTAATTAATCACGAATATTTTGACACATCAAAACAAGAATATAAATGCTCATACCTGTAATAGAGTCAGGCAGGCGGCAATGGACTTGGCATCCACTCTCGTAGCCTTATGCAGTGCTCGATATAGGTGCGCAAGAACAGCTGAACCCCACGAATACGAGTATACCTCCTCAAGATCCTCCAAGAACACCATATACTTCGGATGCACCGTGTTTTTCGAATGCGTCGGAAGTAATATAGCTCCAATAATATACAGAAGGAATGCCTTCGTATATGTCACGAAATCATGATGAGTGTATTCATCCGGTAGCTCGCCGTACTGCTCTCTCAGCCATTTAAGTTTGATGCCGTTTGATGTAAGAGCTTCCTTCGGAATTTCCGAAAAATACTGCCTAGCCATATTCTTTATGGATGCAGACGTTTTGCTCAAAGTAATGGGTTTGCCGTGACATGGGATTCCAAGTATAAATCCGACGTCCTCTAATGTAATCGTCATTTCACCAAATCGGAAGTGAAATGAGTTCGTCTCGCTCCTCCATCGTTCAACTAGAGCGGATATAAGGCAATCGTCGTGTCGAGACCAAATCCCGCAATCGGTGAACATAGATAAATTTTGACGGTGTAATAGTTGTATTTGTTCCTCGTTTAGTACCCACTCTTCGAGGTGACGTGTGCTTTGAATTGTTTCCAAAACACCCCTATCGACACCGTCAAATACGTGCCTCGCGACGTGGTCATCGTCATCGTATAGGATTGATTTATCATGAGGTCCGGGGTAGAAATTCATATCTCTAAGAACAAAATATAATCGTAAACCAACTTAGCGTCCATAATATTTACATTCCAAAAATATAACTGGATGTTAAACCTAGCTTACCAACTCGTTAGCAATAGTCATTATCTCATTATTTCAATGTATTAAAACAATTCCACACTTCCCACCACTCCGAACGCTTAATTACTCTACTTCCCTAAAATTTAGAGCCAACGTGGCAATTTACCAATATACCCCCCGATGGCCGCTACACCACCAACACCACAAAACCGCTTTAAAACCACTTTTTAAATGTATTACGTCAATTATATACCAAATATTTCCTCAGGGTATTTTCAGGGGAAAAGTTACCAAAACACCCCCAACTTATGCAAAATACCCGCTGACATCCATCGCCCCAACAAACATCTCAGAAGAACTGGAAAAAATAACTTTTCGGGTGTCTACACCCTTTTCCAAACTAAAATTAAGTCGAAAAATTTTACAATGTTAAATTACCAAAATACCCCCGCTGAGCGACAAATTACCGAAATGCCCATGGGGATTCATTATCACCCTAACGCCTCAAATCAGCTTCAAAAAAACATTTCAGGTGTTTTAATTATATTTCTGGACTAAAAAGATCATTGAAAAACTTTATCGAAAAAATTACCAAAATACCCCTCTCGGGATGGCAAATTACCAAAATGCCCCTGGCTTCAGAAAATCTCAAAAGTGCTTTAAAATGCTATTTTAAGCTTCCTAAAATCATTCTTGATCTAAAAAGTATTTTACAAAAGTTTCGCCAAAAATCCCGAACCGGTGTCCGGATCGAGCCCTTAAAAGCCCGTTCGGCTAAAAAAATAGCTAAGGACTTCGGAATGGCCCGAATTCCTGGGAATTGGAACTTCCCAACATCCTAGGGTTCTCATAAAAGTTTCGCGCAAAATCGCGCTAGCTTGATATTTTAAATTACACTGCAAAGTTACAAGGTTGCGCGTATCAGTTAACCCCTTTCCAGTCCTTGGAAAAATATGAAATTTTTACCTGATACAGATCTTTTAAAAATAACTAGGGTATATTTTTTGTACTTTGGCAAAATCTAGCTCAAGCTATTTTTTATAAATTTGTGAAAAACTGTCTAATTAAGTTTTCACCTTTAGCGACAATTACGTTTCGTATTCACATTAAACACACATAACCAGAAATCTAGTTCAATCCATAATTTTAAACTCTAAAATATACGAATTTTAGATTATGGTAAGAACAATGTAAGCATAACACAATTTAAACAATCTACTGGTAAGAACAATTATGGTAAGAACAATTTGAAATTAACAATGAATTATAAGAAAATTCAAAATACTTACTTGCTTTAAACTTGATATATTTTAATCTTCTAGCGGTTATCCACCGATTTTTGACCGTAGAATATTTTTGTTTATGTTATGAAGAAGATGGAAGTAAGAGTTGGGAAAAATATGTAGAGTGAAAGAAAGGGTTCTGTCCACAAAAAGAATTGGGGGAGAACGAATTATAAAGTTAGAAAAGCAAGGGAAAGAGAAGAAAGAAGACCCGTGAGTATGAACATCACAGACTCAACCCGTGAGTATGAACATCATAGACTCACGGATTTTCTTTCTCTCTTTCTCTATTCGTGGGGGGCAAGCAGAGAAGTCAAGTGTGTGCTGGGGGGCCAACTTTTGAGGGGAGAAGCCAAGTGTTGTTGGGAGGGTGGCTATTGCGGGGAGGGGGGCAAAGTGTTGTTGGGGGTGGGAGCCACGAAGAAAAAAGTGGAAGGCCACATGGTTCAGGGGTGCGAAGGAAACAAAAAAAAGGACACGCAAAAGATAACAAAAAAAAGGAACCGGGGGGTGGGGGCCACGAAGAAAACAAAAAAGGAAGTGGGGGTGGGGCCACGAGAAGAAAACAAAAAGAAAACAAAATAGGGATGCACGAAAGAGAGAATTCGGGGGTGGGGGCCACGGGAAGGGGGAACCGCACCTCCTTGTTGCGGTTGGGGGGCGGGTGGGGCCGTGGGAAAGGAAGAAAAAAGGGGAAGAAAGAAAGAAAAAATGAGAAGAAAGAAAAAAAGGGAGGGGGGAAGGGGGAACAGCAACAAGGAGTTGCGGTTCAGGGGTGGGGGCCACGGGAAGGGGGGAACCGCACTTCCTTGTTGCGGTTGGGGGGCGGGTGGGGCCCTGAGGAAATAAGGGGGAAAAAAGGGAAGAAAAAGGGGGGGAAATTGAAGAAAAAAAAAGGAAAAGGAAGAAAAAAGGGAAGGAGGAAGGGGGGCCCATGAAAAAAAAGGGAGAACCGCAACAAGGAGTTGCGGTTAGGGGGTGGGAAGAAAAGGGGTGGAACCGCAAGTCCTTGTTGCAGTTGGAGGGTTTTAAAAAGGGCAAAAAGGGAAGGGGTGGGGGCCAGGAAAAAAAAGAAGGACAAAAAAGGAAAAGAAAACAGGGAAAGGAAAAAACAAAAAAGGAAGGAAAAAAAGGAAAAGAAAGGGCAAAAAAGGAAAAGAAAATAAAAAAGGACATACAACCGCAACTTCTAGTTGCGGTTCGGGGGTGGGGGTGGGCCCTCTCAAAGCACAGCGAACCGCAACTCTTTGTTACGGTTCGGTGGATAACATCCACCGGTGGATCTGTATCGGCCCCTATATATATATATATATATATATATATATATATATATATATATATATATATATATATATATATATAAAGGTAGTTCAGCCATAACCAATTGACTTGACTTGATTATGTTACAATCCGTAAAATGTGAACTCAATTTTTTTAATTACTCGTAAATTCTTTATTAGTTAAGCTAATTCATTCGGTCATCACTAATCTCAATGAAATATGTTCACACATGATTTTCAAAATCTTATCTTTTTATTAGTCTATATCTACATTCCCGATGCACATACCTCTTCTTGATGTGATTATAAAATTTTGAAGCTTCAATGATCATGAAAAATCTAAAAACTTTTAATATCAATATTTTATTTAATTAGTAAGGATCACGTGTTTTGTACGTTATATAGTAATTTAAAATAAGAATATTATGAATCTTGATGAAAATACAATTAAATTTAATCAATACGACTATTATAACAAACTATAATAATAAATCATTGTTAACTGCTAGTCAAAGACTCGAAGTATAAAAAGTTAAATGTACGAAACATGGTCTTACTTTCAAACCTGAATTTTTTGCGCCAATTATCACCAATATTTTTTACTATTTATCATACTTATTTATTTCGTCACATCAAGTTGTCGCTAAAAAGAATTCTAACTGTTTCATATTATATCTTGTTATCGAAAGTACGCTGACATTGTAATTAGTCTCAAGCATTTTTCACAAGTATCAAACTCTCATTGAAACTACAAGTTTGATTGTACAGTAATAAAAGGGAAGAAAGTGTTTAGAGATAATTAAAGTCAAGTGTGTGTGTGTGTATATATATATATATATATATATATATATATATATATATATATATATATATATATATATATATATTAGAGTTGTCTAATTTTCTGTAATGTGTTTTGATGACATATATATATAAGTATAGGAAGTGAACTTGAGAAAAAAATTGAATTAATGAAAGTTCAAAATTAACCCGAAAAGAATTGTCGAAAGTAAAGTGTCTAACCAGAAGAAATTATATTGAATAATGTATAACAAAGTTTGTAAGACGAAATGAGTTTTGAGCTTAAATGTTGCATCTTTAAAACTAAGAATCTAACGAACTCAAGAGATATAGCAAGACACATATAGAAACTGAACTGCTCAGACAACAAATTTAGTAGTCCTAATGATCTTTCCAAAGTTTTTCTATCATTTACTTTTAGGGTCCGATTGGATCACGGAATTAGCTTTGGAATTGAGGTTGATTTTGAAATTGGACCTTAAGAATTGTAATTCCGGTGATTGGACAACTTATTTAGAATTGGAATTACAATTCATGCTCAATTCCATGAAATTAAAAACATACATTAAAGCCCACATTTCAACCTTAAATTTGCAACTCCAGCCCACTCTTCGTTTCCGTCTTCGGCTCTCAACTCTGCTCGACACAACCTTTCTCTCATCTCTGAGCTCTCTTTCTCTCTTCCTTTTCTTTTGTCTTTGATTCAATCTCACCATGGCAGCGACAATCTTCTTGCTCTTTTCTCTTTGACTCAACGCGCCATAGTAGCGGCAATCTACTGTGCCGATACCACCGGCTACGATCTAGTATTTTGACGGTGGCAGTTTTGACGATATACTTTTTTTCACAGCTACGATCTAGTACCAGCTCTTTGCAACCATGTAAGTCTACTTCTTGTAATCTGTACTGCCTGCAAATTGGCCAACATATTGCTAAAAATCGTTTGATCTCAATCCTAGTCCCAGTCTTTGTTTAAATTTCTCTCATTTCTGAACCCAATACTTATTAAATATGGGCTAAACTCCAAATTGGCGTCTCATGGGCTGCTCAATATTTGATATAAAATGGGGTTTGGTCAATTTGTTCATACATGTGAGTTATGTTTTATTTCTTAAATATTAGTTCTGAATTTTCACAGATATGTATAGTGTTAATTTGATATGGTTTCTTTGCATATGTTTCTTTTCTTTGCATATGGCAACTCTTCATATGGTTTCTTTGCATATGTTTCTTTTCTTGGATGTGATAATCACTTCTCTGTAGCTGTAATTAAGTACTGTAACTTACTTCCAAACATCTATGTTGAATAGAGTAAATAAGTGCAATGGTTCTGAACTCTGGCCATGTAGACATGAAAAGAAGAAGTGTCGAGGTCTTTAGTGATGTCGATCTTATTCATAGTCGACTTCCTAACTGCATCCTCGCATCATACAACTAGGAAATATTTATCTTAGCAACTCGCACAACATGTTTTCAACTTTGAAATTTCACCTCATAAGGTGGTAAACTACCGAGGGCCTCTTTTTACCAACACAGCCCAGCAATCAAAATGGTAGTGAGATAATATCAGTAGCCCTTGTATGCATATAAAGTCAAGGGTAGAATAAAAGAGCTTTGTCCGATCACAAGCCGCTCGCTGTCTGTCCAACCACTTCTCCCTTGTATTCTAGTCTAGCTTGACTTGTTGAATTCTCTAGATCAGCCTCCTATAGTGTAGTAAGTTGCTGCATATTTTTTGAAGTTGCAGATATAAGGAAAAAGTGGAAGCTTTGCACAATTTCTCCATCGTCCATCGTCTACATATATCTGAACAAGGTCACAAGAGGTGAAGTACCAATTTTAGCTGCAAAGCATATTCAACATCTACTTTGCAGGTTCTTTATGATTATGTGCGTTCATATTCTCCACCCTGAAATTTCGATGTAGATGAGTTTTTGGTGTACGTAGATAGGTACTCTTCATGTACCAGGGTCGCGCCTTCTATTTTGTGTTTTACATTAAAAACTGTTACTTGTAAAAAGCATTCTAACGTAATAGCCGTTGTATGGGGGAATAAAAAGAGATTAGCTGTTGTACTTTACATGCGTAACACCTAGTCTATATGAATCTCCTGGAAGAAGCTGGATGGTTTTTACACTTTGTCTTAGTTTGAACTAACTGAATTTTGTTGTTCCAACATATGTTTGAGGCATTTGTTGGGAGGAAGATTACACATAAATAGGAGCAAAGAGAATTCTTGCACTATTTCAATTGCGAAAGGCGTTGGTTTCAGCCCCCCTACCCCGCCTCTTTTTTATATATATATTCGAGGTAGCTTCAGGAGGGAAGGGGAGAGGCGGGGTGACAGCTATGCTTTAGTAGAAGTTCTTTGTCTTTAGAACTTCTGCGAGGAATAAGGAGTGAAATACTGAAATGTGCCTGTGAGGAGTTTGTAAATACTGAAATACTGTGGTCTATCTCCATTTACTATTTTCTTATTGCTCTTTTTCTTAATATTCTAATTGAAATAGTTCTTCTTCTTATTGATTTTTGTGTTTGTAAATAGGATGAGTACTGATAGCAATGCCTCGCAAGTTAGTCTTTCTAATAAAAGAAAGAATGTTGGTGATTTGAAGACAAAATCATACCTTAGATGGACTGTGGAAATGGACCGCATTCTTAATGTTGTCTTACTTGATCAACTTAATATTGGGAACAAAGTTTCTAATGGATGGAAACCAAGTACGTACAATGTTGTGGTTGATGCAATAAGTGATCGATGTAACGTAAAAGTTACAAAAGAGAATATTGTTGGTATTGTTGGTCATCTAAAAACATGGGACAATCATTATGAGGTAGTGTCTAAGTTGTTGACCCAAAGTGGCTTTTCGTGGGATTGCTATTCCAATACGATTAGCGTTTATAGTGAAGCTGTTTGGAATGCGTATGTTCAGGTAAAAAGCCTATTAATCTCTCTTAATTTTTAAAACAATTGGCACTACTCATATAGTTTTATATTTACTTTTTGTAGGATCATCCCAATGCAAAGCCATATAGAATAAAGGTAATTGAAAATTGGGAAGATTTATTAGCTATATGTGGACAAGATCGAGCAACAGGGGAAAGAGCTGAGATTGGTGTTGAAGGTTACAATGAGCTGGCATCTAATTCCAATGTAGAGGAGACTAGTGAAGATCTTGATAACACAAATCATCAAAAGGCAACCTCTACAACTAAGTTACAACCATCGAGAAAGAGAAGTCGGACTAGAGATGCACTTACTACAGCTGTTACTTCAATGGCTAGTGCCATCGACAAGGTACGTGCATCAGAAGCTACAATTGCAAGTGCGGATTTCATTTATGAGAAGTTAGCAGAGGTGCCAGATTTGGATCAGGTAGAGTTGCTCAAAACTTATGATGTTCTGACTAGCAACGCGAGGAAGTTTGAGTCATTCATGTCTCCTCCATTTCACTTAAGGAAGTCATGGTTAATGATGCAAATCAGCACTCATAAGACTTAAGATATGGAGCCTACAAAGAATTTATGAACTTTGATTTTTTTTCAAGCTTAGTTTTTTAGGAGCTATTATCTTATTTACTGATAGAGATCAAACTTGTTAATCGCTTGCTACGTTTAAGAGCCACTTCATTTTGTTAAGTCTAAGAACATTTTTATTTTTGAAAATATTTTCTTGTTGTCAAGTACTAGCATAGCATTAAAATTTTAATATACAATTGTTAGGTTGCAAATTCAAGTTTTCTTATCAATTAGTTGCATTTTTACATTTTGTACCTAAGTCATCGTGTGTGTACTTTTTTTCCTTTTCTTTTTCTTTTGTTCTATAGGGTGGGCGGGTGGAGAAGTGTTGTTGGGTATGATTTAATAAGAGAAATATAACTCTCTTGTTTTGCATATTTACCTCTTATTTTTTTACTTTAGCAATTTCAATTCTTGATATCATTTTTGTGCTAACCAATCAATGGGTCCGATTGGATCACGGAATTAGTCTTGGAATTGAGATAAATTTTGGAATTGGACCTTAAGAATTATAATTATGTTGATTGGATCGCTTATTTAGAATTGGAATTACAATTCATACCCAATTCCATGAATTAAAAATGTACTTTAAGGCCTACACTTCAATTCTTAAGCCCAACCTCAAACTTGCAATTCCAGCCCATATGTTTTGTCACTGTTTCTCTCTTTCCTCTGCCCGATGGTTTTCTGAGCTCCTTTCTTCCTTCTCTCTTCAGTCTTCTCTTTCATTCAACCTCACCATCGCAATGACAATCTTCCTTCTCTCTTCTCTTGGACTCAACCTCACCATGGCAACGGCAATGAACTGTGCAAACGGCAATGTCTATCATCTAGTATTTTGACGACAACAATCTACTGTTTTGACGATAGCGAAGGTAATAAAGATCTACTGTTTTTTACGACGGCGACGACAATCTAGGTTAGTCAAACATCTATGCTAATTTTGCTTTGTTATGTCTCGATTAAGTAGTGAGGTTTAGCTGATCTGATGCATTTGTAGTGGTGAATGTATGAGCTTTGTTGCGTCAAGTATGATGGGGCTTCCACGATCTTGCTCGGATTGAAGCTTGTTTACTCTGTATATCATTGGTTTTTTTTAGCATATTGCAAGTTTGTTTAACCATTTTGTGTTGATCGATTATATGTTTAGATGGTCTCTTGTAAATTGTTTCCTCTTCAATTGGATACTCGATGATCAAATGCAAGTTCATTTTGTAAAAGTGGTAGGCAAAGAAACGTCTTTGTGAAACAGAAACAGACACCTTTTTGCTAATCTGAAGCTTTCAGTAGTTCTATTGGTCGAGTTTGGTGATCCTTTTAGTGGTTCAAATTTTGAGACCTCCAATTGTTTGTTTTAAGTCCTAAAATGAGAAAAGTTTTATCCCTTCATGATTTATGTTGCTCTCTGCCTCGACTTGTTAATTCTAATTTGTTAACGCCAATTAAGATGACCTCCGATTCCAGGTATACCAGATAGTGTACTGTAGCCTAGAAACTGAGTCTAGTTTATATGTGATGCATCATCTTATAAAATGGTACTATGTTCAACTTGATAGTGCATGACAAAATTAAGCATAGGATAGTGGCGTACAAAGTCTACCTTGAGATAGATATCAATGGCCCAATACAAACCACATGTTATGGAGGTATCCTAAAACTGAGCACCAGCAAGTAGATCAGATACATGTTTCTGCATTGAGATAGACTAGCCAATACACTTAAGTTGTACTTAGGACCCTCTATGCCGACCGGTAGATCAGTTATTGAAGAAGGCAATCAATCGGTACTGTTTCTGCATTTGTATTAAAGTCTGCACGACTTAGGATTTGCTTATAGCTTGGTAGCTATAAACAAATATATGCTAAATTAGGTATTACGATAATTTGAGTTCTTAAGTTTGTTTTGTAAGTGCAATTTTTAGCTAAATTCAAAGCCAGTAAGACCTCATTCATGATATCTCAGGATTGGCGAAGGATAGAATCAAGACCGAATTTGGTGCTTAAATTGCAAATCTTCTTGTAACTAGTCTTAAAACTTTCTTTTGTACATCAATAGGTTGATCTCAAAGCTTTGAATAGACAAAAAAAAGCCTCAGATATAGAGTCTATAGTCAAAATGATTTTCAAAACTTGGCTAAAACTCAGGATTGGCGAGAAATATGTACTACGACTACAACTGATATTGCTGCCAAAGTTCTCTTAAAGTTACAACTGATCATTAGCTGTTGGAATTTTGAACTTTGGCTCTTGATGGCTATTCGACAGCTACAGATGGGCTACCAACTGCTGATGAATTTCAAAGTGACTTTTACATACATTTGTCATTCACCTTCAATAAAAACTGCTTGTAAACTACAAACACTTTTCTAATGTTGTTCAGTTGGTTGCATCTTTGACAACTCTTTCATCTACCATCTTGAAGTTAAAGCTTCATTTAGTTTGTTTGAGATCAAATACCCTTGAGATTCAAGCCTTCAGAATTTTAGATAAAACGAGGTCGAAAGAAAATGTAATGTTCATGCTAGTTTTGCAACTTACATCTAATGGAAAGTTTAGTTGCATCCATGTAGCATTGCTCACAGAGAATTTAGTGATTCCTAGAGATATTCAGTGGTCTGTCATGTGAGAAGTAATCTGAAGTATATATGGAAATGATCTTATGATAAGGGCTGTGATTAGGGGATGATTGTGTTTGACTGGTCAAGAATGGTGTCTACTTTGGTCACCCAAGAAACAACCAAATTGTATCATTAGAATCAAACAAAATCTGGAAGGAAAGAGTAAATGCAGTTTTACCCTGTGATTTAGCTTTTATGTGGTCACCCAAGAAACAACCAAATCGTATCATTAGAATCAAACAAAAAGCTTGGAACGCATATGTTCAGGTAAAAAGCATATTAATCTCTCTTATTTTTTAAACAATTGGAACGTTACTTATATAGTTCTATATTTACTTTTTGTAGGATCATCCCGATGCAAAGCCATATAGAAGAAAGGTAATTGAGAATTGAGAATTGAGAAGATCTATCAGCTATATGTGGACAAGATCGAGCAACAGGAGAGAGAGCTGAGACTGGTGTTGAAGGTTATAATGAGTTGGCATTTAATTTCAATGTAGAGGAGACTAGTGAAGATCTTGATAACACGAATCGTCAAAAGGCAACCTCTACAACTAAGTTACAATCATCGAGAAAGAGAAGTCGATCTAGTGATGCCCTTGCTACAGCTATTACTTCAATGGCTAGTGCCATCAACAACGTATGTGCATCGAAAGCTACAATTACAAGTACAGATTTCATTTATGAGAAGTTAGCAGAGGTGCCAGATTTGGATCAGGTTGAGTTGCTCAAAGTTTATGATGTACTGACTGGCACCGCGAGGAAGTTTGAGTCATTCAGATCCCTTCCGTTTCACTTGAGTAAGCCATGGTTAATGATGCAAATTGGCACTCATAAGACTTAAAATATGGAGCCAACAAAGAACTTATGAACTTTGAATTGTTTTCAAGCCTAGTATTTTAGGAGCTATTATCTTATTTACTGGTAGAGATCTAACTTGTTAATCGCTTGTTACATTTAAAAGCCGCTTCATTTTGTTAAGTCTTTGAAAATATTTTCTTGTTGTCAAGTACCAGCATAGCATTAAAGTTCTAATATTCAGCTGTTAGGTTGCAAATTCAAGTTTTCTTATCAATTACTTCCATTTTTACATTTTGTACCTAAGTCATCGTGTGGGTACTTTTTTTCCTTCTCTTTTTCTTCTATTTTATAGGTGGGCGGGCGGTGCGGATGGGGCAAAGTTGTAGGGTATGATTTGATAAGAAAAATATAAAACTCTCGTTTTGCATATTTACCTCTTATTTTTTTACTTTAGCAATTTCAATTCTTAATCTAATTTTTTGTGCTAACCAATCAATGGAATTACAAATTCTACTCAATTCCAAATCAATTCCAATTCCATAGGAATTGAAATTGAATTACAATTCTCAATTCCAATTCTGTTTGCTAATCGAACCCCTAGACTTTTGGCATTTTTTCCAGCAAGCATCACCACTAAATTTCAAAATATCATTACTTAGTATTTTCAGTATCATTCATTCTCTATCTTATTTCTTTCGGTACAGTGATGACCATTTTTATGGTGGGTCAAAATATACTTGCAGTTTATTTGCTTTTGGTAATGATCTAATCTATTATTCTGTCTGTCCCAAAAAAATTACCAAAAAAATTGATCAGTTCCAAGTTAAGAAAGATTATTCAAGTGTTTTTACATGTTTACCTTTGTACACTTTTTTCTTATTCTACTTATCTCTCCACATTTAATCCTCAACCAACCAATTTCTCTCAACTGAACAACTTTCTTCCTCCCCCTCTCTTTCTTGAAATAGAATGAGAAACTCATATAATAAGATTCATACATAAAGAAGCGTGTAGTCAAATATGATCAAATAATTTGGAAGGAATGAAGTATAATTTTCATGTATCTCTTTTTTTAAGATTAAAATACAAAGCAAGTCTTTTTTCAACTTTTTCAATCTTAAGTTGCAATGTTCGAGTAATTTGTCTAAAATCTTAATTATACTTTCTTTTTTCTACTTTTTAGTTAAAATATCTATAGTGTACTCTAAATTTCTCTTGATAATATACTCTAAAACTCTCTTTTATTTTTATCTAACATGATCTTGTTGATCTTCGTAGTACAATAAGGACTTTTATTTTTAACGTAGACTTATATAATAATACCAAACCTCCTAATCTAAAAAGTCCATATGCATGTTTATCTGAGTGTGTCCTTTTGAAATCTATATTACGAAATAAATGTATGAAGTTGATATCGATAATAATAATAAACTAAGTAATTTTAATAATATTCACAAACCTACATTTTTCATCTATATTTATACATACAGATTACATGTTTAATATAAATACAAACTCAACACAAGTTTATCACGAATAATTTATGACCCAGATCATTCATCATATAAAGACCTATATCATCAAAATAAAAAGGAAAAGAAAAATAATGGCACAAGATTTTGAGAGTTAAGAAAACAATAGGGTTAATTGCACTCATGACCATAAGGTTAGGGTAAAATTACACGCGTGTCCATTAAGAGGAACAAATAGCATTTATGTCAGTTGACCGAACAAAAATACTGAAAGATGAAAAGACCAGAATGCCCATTACTTAGGAATGTAATTCTTCAAATGTCAGTCATCGTCCCCACCACCATCATCCCTTTACATTTCTTCAGCTTCAACACACACACACACCCAACCGGGCCACAACCACAATCACATCCCACCATCATCCTGTTCTTCAACTTTCTCACCCAATCAATTGTCACAGCTAACTTCCTTGACCTTTCAGCACTAGGCAGGCATCAGCCCCCGAATATAGTCTCATCGGCCCGTACAAAATAGTCCAGTAGTGGCAGTTGTTTTTCACTCCAATCACTTGCAAACAAACAATGGCGATTCAACAAACCAAATGAACAAAAATAAAAATTTGAATTTGGGATTCAAAATCTGGAAGAAGATATATTAGATTCTTATTTTCATCAAACTATTCTTGTTTGCTACCATTATCTACCACCGATCTGCCTACCACTGTATCCAATCAGCCTACCACCTATTCAATTCACCCGCAGCTATTAGACGGCCCACCACCGCCTCAAATCGACACTCCACAAATCACAATTGCCATCAATCAGCCTTCCACGACCCACCACACCTCTGGTTAACATGCCTACACACACACAATCAAAACTAATGTAACAGATTTATGACTAATTTGGCGACTTTGAAAATTTCATGTTTGTGCTGCTGTCGAGGATGTTTACGGCGTTGGAGGCAGCCAGACAGGGTGGGACAGTGTAGAGGCCGAGATGAGGCCGGTGGGACTAAGTTGTTTTGCTAACTTTTCAGGCTGAGTGATTGCTGAGGAAGGTGCGACAGCAAGGTGGGGGTAGAATTTGGGTTGAAAACCTAATTTGAAAATTAAGATTTGTAAATTTTTATAGGGTATATATTTTGTAGATACAAAATGAGGACAGTATTGACATTTAAAAAATATGTATCGATGACACGAGCAAAAAATAATTTTTTAACGGATAAATATGACTTTACTTTTTGAAACTTAATGTCATCCATTATAATTTTACCCTAACCTCAGGAACCTAGGTTATTTTGATGTTGGTAATTTTTAAGGTTATGTTTTGATATTGTTTTCTTTAAAGGTGAAAAAAGTCTTAGCATCATATTTATAAGATTGAGCTAGATTCACTACCACATTTTTGTGACTTAAGATGCATTAGTGAATTTTAACCTCTTTCACATCAAATTGTTTATATTAGCCTAATATATTCTACAATTTATTTTCAATAATCGAAATTGATGCAGAAGATGTAGTAACTCTGAAGTATATAGCTTTAACGTGAATGAATTTTCTTCAGTAATCAAAGAACGTGCAGGAGTTTAAGAGTGATTTTATAAATTTTGATAGGATTTTTTTTACAAAAAATAAATAAGCCTAGCTCTAACTAAAGCGTAGATTCCTATACAGGTATTCTAAGGAAAAATGTTTAATATCTTAAGAAAAGCCAAATACATCCTTATTTTTTTTAACAACACTTTAATTCAAAATGGGTATTTATATGGAAAAAAAAGTTTCAAGTAAAAGCACCAATAATCAACATTTATTTTGTATGAAGACTTTACTTTATAAAGGGCATCTTATAAAAAAAAGAGAGGATTAGCCATTATTTAACTCCAGTCGGAATTACATATGCATATTAAAAATCTTTAAAAACTCCAGTTTTATGATAGCTTCCTTATAAGTTATAACTATAATTCTATATTCAAAATCTAGAATTAAACTTCATGTCTTACGATATTTTCAATGTACTAATATGTTTGTATTGAAATATATATACATACATAATAATTCAAATATGCCGTATAGGCATCAGCATACAAATATGAAATATTACAAAATTAAAAAGGATTGAGATTCTGACAAAATATTCAATTTAATTTAAGTGCATTTCTCAAAAAGGCCATAGAAAAAACTGTTCTCTGCAAGTATTTTCTTTAATCAAATATGATGGAGAAGATCTAATAACTCTAAGGTAATTTAGTTTTGGCGTGAATGGAGGCGATATGGTTTGATAGGAATTTTTTTCAATAATTAGAGAGCATGAAGGAGTTCAAGAGTGATTTTATAGGATTGTCATAGGGTTTCTTCTCTTTCTTTTTTTTTCAATAAAAGTCAAAACAACTCTTTACTCTAATAAAAGCAAATTTTCTAATAAAGATATTTTAACGAAAGAGACTTGATATCATATGAGAAGTCAAAAACACTCTTATTTTTTAATCTTACTGTTATTAAAAATAGGTATTTTAATGAAAAAAAAGTTTTAAATCAAAAGTCAAAACAATCCTTAACTCTAACTAAAACATATATATATATATATATATATATATATATATATATATATATGGGAGCTGATCCATTGATAGCGCTAGCAAAATAGGACATCTTGCTAGCGCGATCTGGCCGTCCATCCTGAAAGATTTACGGTCCAGATCGTGCCTTTTTCGAATACTGTCAGTCGTCCGCGACATAGTGTCGTGGACGGACTTTTTTACATTTTTTCCCCTCCGCCCGTCCGCTACATTGTATCGCGGACTGTCCAAATCTTTTTTTTACGTTTTTTTTAAGTTCGCCCGCTACATAATGTAGCGGACGATTTTTTGACAAAAATACCCTCTAGCTTTCGTCCGCTACATTATGTAACGGACTAATCTTATGACTTTTTCCTCTTTCTCTCTCATTTTCCTCATTTAATGTTCTGACATTTTTCCTTTCTCTCTCCTCTCTCTCATCATCATTTTCTCTTTCTCTAATTAACTCTCTGACTCTCTCTCTCTCTCTCTCTCTCGTCCATGCCAGAAACCAAAAGGAAGAGGAAGGGGCGCCAAGAGGAAGGCAGCTCCGCTTTCGGCGACGACAGAGGGAGGCAGCTGCGCTTCCGGCGACGACCGAGGAAGGCAGCTGCGCTTCCGGCGACGACCGAGGAAGGCAGCTCCGCTTCTGGCGACGACCGAGGAAGGCAGCTCCGCTTCCGGCTACCTCAGAGGAAGGCAGCTCCGCTTCCGGCGACGACCGAGGAAGGCAGCTCCGCTTCCGGCAACCTCAGAGGAAGGCAGCTCCGCTATAGGCCGTGGGTCTGCGATTGATCGATTGACGGATGTGTGGTCGTGGGTGAGCGACTGGCAAACGTGATGGTGCGATTGGATGAGTTTCACTGTGCGATTGGTCGTGTGAATGGTGGTAAATGTGCGATTTGTGGTTTGGATGTTGTAGTGGTCGTCGCTACGGGGAGGCAGCGGCACGACAGCGTGGGTCTGTCATGGGTAGTTAATTGGGGGACTTTGGAAAGATGGGTGCTGATAATGATGGTTCAGAATGCGCAACAGAAGAAAAAAAATAGTGATGCCTACTCCTCCGCTACATAATGTAGCGGATGGAACGTGACTGTATTTCTGTCAAAAAATAGTCCGCTACATTATGTAGCAGACGAACTTAAAAAAAACGTAAAAAAAAGATTTGGACAGTCCGCGATACAATGTAGCGGACGGGCGGAGGGGCAAAAATGTAAAAAAGTCCGTCCGCGACACTATGTCGCAGACGACTGACAGTATTCGAAAAAGGCGCAATCTGGACCGTAAATCTTTTAGGATGGACGGCCAGATCGCGCTAGCAAGATGTCCTATTTTGCTAGCGCTATCAATGGATCAGCTCCCTATATATATATATATATATATATATATATATATATATATATATATATATATATATATTCAAATAAGGGTATTTTAAGGAAAGAAGCTTGATATCTTATGAGAAGTAAAAAATACCCTTATTTTTAAATAACAGTACTCTAATTTAGAAATGTTATTTAATGGAAAAAATATTATAAGTCAAAAACACACTTAGTCACCCTTAACCTTTTACGAAAAAATCAATTAGAAAGGATAATTTAAGGAAAGAAAAGATTAATAATTTAAATTCATACATGCTTTTATATAACTAACGAGGTCACACTAGTCCAATTAAGTGCACTTCAAACTTGTTCGAAAAAAATGATGCATCTAACATTGTTAAACTTACACGTCTTTTAGGAAGCAACTTTGAAATATGAAGTGGAAGAGAACTCTGAAACAACATGTCACATTAATAGGCTCGATAATCCATGACGATACAGACAATGTGTGAAAGCCACTTCCACTCCATGTCTCTCGCTGAAATGAACCGTGAACTTTCACGTATCTCCCACGACGCCCTCCAGAGCAATCAGCCACCATCTTCGCTGCTAAAGATGGAGAGTTATGAAGATCTTGAAAATCATGATAGAGAGGATATGAATGAAAGGAGTAGTAAAAAAAGCCCAAAAACTCTCATCCATCCAACCTTTGGAAGCCTAAGAAGCAGAACACATTTTTACAAGAGAAGCTCTACCCAAAGAGGCAGAATAGAGCTACAGTGGTGGAGCATACAAATTCGAATCATGTTGTGATAAGTGGCGGAACTACGTATGAACAAGGGGGGCTAATGCACCCCCTTCAGATTTTAAATATATATATATAGTGTTTTTTTTCATTCAGGACTTTCCCTTTCTCTCTCTTCCTCTCTCTCTTTCTCCTCCTCTCTCAGCTCTCACTCAGATAAGTCTACTCTCACCGACCGGAGTCACAGGCTCACCGGTCACCGCTCACCGACAGGGGCTCACGGAAGTGCGGCTCTCACTCTCTCAGTCACCGCGGCACCACCCATGGCCACCGGTCATCGGTAACGCCTACGCCGATCGCCGTCAAGTCAAGGTCCCATGCCTGTCAAAGTCTCGAAGCCCCGATTCCAAAGCGCAAAGCCTGCGAAGGCCCTCCCCTGTCCGGCAGTCCCCACCCGACCACCCCAACTCCGGCGACTCCGGCCAGATCAGATCTGGCAGATCTAGCTTAGATCTACCGTCTACGAGTCGGCGGACGAACCGAGGAAGTGACGAACCTCACCGGTCGGCGGTCACGGCGTCTAAAATAGTGAAATTCAAGCAGATCTGACTCCTGAGCGACGAAGAACCCACCACCAGTGACGTTGCAACAATGACGCCGTTCTGATTTCTAAGGACTGAGGTCAGTGTGCATTTTGAACAATTTCTTTTGTTATTGAGAATTGATTATTTGATTAATAATTTTAGGTTTTTAGTTGTAAATTTGATAATTTAGATTATTAATTGATGTTTTATGGCTGTTAATCGTGCATTGAGCACTTGAGATTGAGATTGTTGATGGAGGATGGGACCCAACTGAATTTTTATCCCATTTAATAAGTGTTGGTGACGAAGATTGAAGAGAAGAAGAGATATAAAATGTTCCCAACATAAGTTGAAAGATGGATCTAAAAAAAAAAACAAAACTAAAAGTTGAAAACTCCATTAACTCCAAAATGGAGTTTTAAAAAACAACGCCATTTTGAAAACTGATTTATAAAATTGAAGGGGAAAAAAACTTCTATACTAAATCATACGAATCTACAATTTTGAGCTCAAATCTAATTTAGCGCAGCAAAAACTTGGGACGAGAAGTTTTACCCGAACCCAGATAAGAATTTGTAAGCAGGACCAAATGAGGATTATTTACTCTTCGTCTTCCTCTAACAATAAGGGCCCATAGCACATTGCACATCTTGTTGCTGAGATGTCATTGAAATAAGTGCATTGATCACATGCCCAGCCATTTAATTTGTCTTCGCTTTGGGGCCAAAAACCAACCTCCTCTCGTTTTCTTTTTTCGAGGAAGAACTTACATCCGATAGATCATTTTGTAATGTTGTAACCAACTTCTCAAAGTGGTTCCGAGTCACAGAAGTCAGATGGAAGTTTCCTCCGAAAATCAGCATAACCGACTATGTCAGTAGCTGAAATTTTCTCCATGAGATTAGCTCGTACTTCCCCCTCTGCGCATTCATGAAGCTTTTCTAAAGCAGCTTCAGCGTGACGTTGCAAGAACTCAAACAGTTCTTTCTTGGAAGGTTCGTCTGCGGGTAGGTAGTATCCATAAGCATATGACCACGTGAGAACCTACCTACATTCAACTATCTGCAGCCATGCTTCTACAAGATATTCCAACTCTATCTCAAGTTTTCCCAAATTTTTGCTAATTTCCTTGATTTTGGTAGTTTGCATCTGATGCAAATCCGCTGCTGCTTTTTTTTGTTGATGTTAGGTTGGCCTCCCAACGTTCAAAATAATGCATGTATCTATCCAAAGACTCCTTGGCTCTTTCTCTCCTCATCGTGGTTTCGTCCTTTTACACTCCCTCCTCGTAACCATTGCACCAAAAAGAGCTATTATGGTTTTGCCAAGAACCAAGACATATCCAGCAAAACTGATGCAAGCACGGAGGCCCGCACATCATGTGATTGCAACCCTTATTTTTCTCAATGTTTCACTTGCACTTGGGACAAGGCTTCAAATTTGCAAGAATCCAGTTCATGATCTCAGACTCGTCGCTGTTTTTCCTTATCCACTTGGCCCTAGTATCGCAGTCCACAGGACGATGGACTTCCTCAGTACAATTCCAACAAAAACTATGTAAGCACATCAATTTACATCATAAACTTCACTGCCAACTTTGTATTCAACAGCAAAGTCGCAGCCTGGTGCAGGACACCATTTCACATTTTTACTGTCTACCTAACAATGTTATTAACATTGTTAGATGCTTTTTAGTATGTTTTGTGTATTATCGAAAAGTGCACTTTGTTTTTGTGTGCTATTTTACTTATAAAAATATGTATCTCATTCGTTATATTTTTAGCCCCCCTGAGATGAAATCCTGGTTCCGCCACTGGTTGTGATGCTATCTCAAAAGTCACCAGTTGAGAAAAAAGAGGAAGAGAATGACGAAAATTATCAAGATGCTTTTGATGAAGCCATGGAAAACGTAGAGGATGAAAATCCTCAAAATTACGCTTTTATCAAATATGATTAAGAAAATTAGAAAACAACGGGAATCCAGTTTAATTATCTCACTGATGGGGAAAAACTATTAGATATTGAGCATTAACAACTCGACTCCAAAATCTATGGAGCTTATAATGAGATTTCAATATAGTAGAGTGGATTTGGAATTATGCTAGATGGAAGATTATCATTGCGTATCAACTGAAGGGCTACGGATCATCCTAAGCCATTGCCTAATTGTCAAAAAATGGCCCCAATTTCAAACCACCGGAAGCAAAAGAAACTAAAATGGTGATTTGGATCAGATTGTCCGAGCTCCTAACTGAATATTATGAGAAGAAAGTTTTATTAAAAATTGCAGGAATATTCGAAATGCCATCAAAATTGATATGAACAAAGCCACCTCTTCAAGAGGAAAATATGTTAGAAGAATTTGTGTCAAAACGGACCTATCTAAACCCTTAATCCCTACTTACATTCTCAAATTTTGGAAATACAGAGTTGAGTACGAATACTACACAATAATCGCTTTTCGAGACTGGACACCGGGAAGAAGGTTACAGAGAATAGGCTAGAGAGCAATCAGAGAAGACCAAAGTATCCGCTGGATAAGCGAACAAAACCAAGGAAATGACAAATGAGATGCTTGTCAAACTGGGAGGACCACAGGAAATCCAACTTGAAAAACCACTATAATGGATTGGAGGGTGAAGAGTTTGGACCCTGGATGATGGCAAAGAGAAGGGGTTGGAGGCCCATTACAGGTAAGACTATAGTCCAATCTAATCCCGCTAATAGGTTTGAACCCTTCTGAAACACCCAAGATGGGGAGGAGTCAAGTAAGCTATGAGAAAATCCAAAAGAGAAACAAGAGTTGTGCAAGGCCCAGAAGAAGAAGCTCAGTAAAATCAAATGTAAAATAAAGGGAAGATAGAAGTTGGGAGAGAAAGGGGTTAATCCCATAAAGGAAAAACAAAGGGTTGATGAAATAGACTTCATAAGTGAGGAAATAGGCCAACCGTCCATGGGCTAACCCATTAACGGTAAATTGTGGGCTGATAATATAAATCCTTCAGAGGAGGAAAAAAAATTAGTTCACTACGGAAATAGATAAGGAGCACCCCATACTGTTGGTAATCCCAAAAGCTTTCAATCTAAAAATCCTTGTAGCAAAGAAATTTGTTAGCCATCCGTAGCCACATCAAAGGTACATAGCCTCCATTCTCTCAAGCCATTCCAAACCATAATCCTCGAAGCCCTTACCTAAACCAAAGAGACTATATTGTTAATCCCGACAAACCTCCAGACGCGGAGAACGGAAGAGTTCCCAAGATAATCATTCTTGGCAGATCACCACAAAATCACGTCACTGATAAGCAAGGAGACACATAAACTGCACTTGATCAAGGTCACTTGTTGAACTAAGAAATGTTGATAAAAGTCCAACCCGACCAAATATAGCAAGTTCACAACATGGTCCATGTAACACAAGTGTTACCAATAAGCAGCTAGCTACAGGAAGAGGAAAGGATGCGATTCAGATCCCACAAACAGGTCTGCTACCCCCTGCAACAGAAGGTAAGTCAATGGATATTCTAATTTGGAATTGTAGGGAAACAGGAACGAGAAATTCAAAAATGAGTTCAACGAGATATCGAGACAATTTAGCTCGAATGTTATTGCCATACTTGAACCACTCGTTCAATATTCAAAGATGGGACTGTGGTTATATATAGTACCCCATGCATAGTCAACCCAGAAGGAATGATGGCTAGCATCTGGCTAATATGGGACTCAATGCAGGTTAAAACATCTATTCTTCAAGTGACGAATCATGAGGTTATTACTTGCAATGATTATGAAGACCGGATATTCTTAGCATTGTGCGCTAGCCCCAATCCAAAGAAAGGGAATTTCTTTGACAGTCTAACAGATTTTGCATCTAGGAACAACATGCCTCGTCTTATAGAAGGACATTTCAACGATATAACTAATATCATTGAAATAAATTAGTGGAGATAACACGGAAACCATCAGAATATGGAAGTTCAAAGATAATATTAATAATTGTGAGTTGGTTGATCTTTGTAGCAATGACCCAAAACTAACTTGGATTGACAAAATAAAGTGATGGGCTGACGTGCAGAAAATGCTGGATTACAATGGCTACTCTAGAGTGATGTGTTATCTTCCCCGAAGCCCAGATCTGCAATCTTACTCGCACCTCATTTGACCACTGTGCATTACTTGTGAGTTGCTCAGGTACCCTTCTCAACCAAAGTAAAATTCGTTATAAAAACCCTTTAAAATTGAAGAAGTTGCTTGGATGACACAAGAACATTTTAAAGAGGTGGTTATCACTGCTTGGGAAACCTAAAGTAACTTTCTAAATGCTATTCGTCAGTTCCAAAGCAAGGCCACTATTTGGAACTCTAAGATATTTGGTAGTAATATTAAAAGAAAACATAGATTGCGGGCTAGGCTGATCAGCCTTCAAACTGCCTCTGCTCAGCATAGATCCCAAATCTGAAAACCTTGAGAAAAATCTTAGGAAGCAATATTTGGATACTCTACCCCAGGAAGAATTAATATGGTTCCAGAATTAATCTTGAGTTAAATGGCAATCTCAAGGAGATAAAATACTAAGTACTTCCACATCATCACCCTTGTTAGCAGGAAAAGAAACCAAATTATGACATTGCTTGGTCCCAACAACGAATAGATTATGGAACCAAAACTTGTTGAAAACCATATCATAGACTATTTTGCCAAAATGCTCACTGTTGATACTCAGGATGTTAACGACAGATATAATCTTATGATTACCCCTAATATAACTGATGCAGAAGCCAAGATTCTGGAAATTCCTTTCAGTAATCTTGAGATTAAAGATGCCTTTTTTAAAAGTTACATCTCTTAAAATCCCTAGCCCCGATGGCATTAATTGGTTATTTTACCATAACTATTGGGATATCGTGAGAACTTCATGCAATGAGTTCTTAAAGAAATGCTTTAATGAAGAACATATGCCCACCTCTAAATAACAAAGTCTTGGTTACCCTCATCCTCAAAGTTGATAATCCTGAAGAAAAAAAAACAGTTTATTAGGCCCATTAATCTCTTAAATATCAACTTTGAAGCTTTATATAAAGTGTTGGTTACAGTTTAAGACTTTTTCTGACCAAACTCATAAGTCATGCCCTTTGTCCCTGCAAATGCCATAATTACCTAAGAAACCATTTACACTTTAAAGAGCAAAAAAGGAGGGAGGGGGGGCTTAATCTTTAAAATATACCTTCAGAAAGCCTACGAAAAGTTAAAGGGGAATTTCATTGAAAGCACTCTTCAAGAATTTAACTTCCCCCATAATTGGGTGAATCTTATCATGAATATGGTCACTAGATCCAATTTATCCACCCTTTTAGACGGCAACCCTTGCACCCCATCTACCCTAGAGAGGAATAAGACAATGAGCCCCCTATCACCCTATAATTTTGTTTTATGCATTCAAAAATTATCCCAAATAATCAATAAACATAATAAAAAAAGATTAGTTAGGTCTGAGAGCTTTTAACAGTGGCCCATTTATATCCCACATATTCTAGGATGATCTAATTTTGTTTTGTAAAGATGATGAAAAAGACTGTAACATGATAATGAAGATTTTGGGAAAGTCTTGTAGTTTATCTAGTCAGACTCTAAACTTCAGTTCTTAGGTAGTGTTTGACATAGATTTTGTTTTACAAATTCAGCCACTTATAGTTTTTGTTAGCCCTATGATTGGATAATATAGGCTGACATCTTGTTTTGATGATAACTACACATTGATTATGTTTTAATGTGTGCTTTGAGTGGACTCTTAGTAGGATTACACATACACACTCATGAAGACACATTTGAGAAGTTAGATATATGGATTAAAGGTAAAGAAGCTTGAAGCTATAGTGGACATGTTGTGGAAACTTCATCAAGTCCAATGACAAAGAGTAACAAAGAATGCATAGATTAAGTTACTTTTGATTATGATTGAACTTTAATATTATGTAACTAGTCTTGGTTTGATGCTTGGATTGATGACTATGGCCTAAAATGACCTTAGGACACCTTGTGCATTGCATGAGAGTTCATAACCTTTCACATAACTGCATCGTTCATTGAAAATTAGTGAACTTTGGAGCTCTATTAGATTTTCTCAAGAATGTTTTTACAGCTAATCTTTTCATATCTTGATACAACTTTCATTAGCTTTCTAACACAAAAAACAACATATTAATCCTACTTTTCTAGAGAAAGTTATGCGCAAAATAAAAAAGAGTGTTTCACGAGACAATTGAGAAATGAGCAGTAAGGAAATGCAGTCGACTACATTCTCAATGCAGTCGACTTTATTGACCGTTGGGTGAGAAATAATGGCTAATTGTGCCCAAAATTATGCCAAATCCTCTCATAACGGTTATATTTGATATCCACCTTATAAAAATGATGTGGGGTTTCATCATACACCATGAAAATCATATTCTAAGGCCCCGTTTGATAAGGGTTTTTTTTTTTCAGTTTTGGAAATCGAAAAAAATAAACATGTTTGGTAACCATTTTTTTTCGTCTTCAGTTTAAAAAACTAGTTTTTAAATCAACGCTGTTTTTAAAAACTCCAAAAATGAGTTTTTTTTTCCAGTGTTGTTTTTTTTTTTTTTTTTGAGACCACCACCCTCCCACCGCTGGCGGCCACCTCTGGCGACCACCACCGGTAGCCACCGCCGGCCACCATCACGTCCCACCACCGCCATCGCAAACTACCAAAAAAAACTGGGTTATCACACACAAAAAAAAAATTGGGTCATCAAACACCCACTTGTTTTTGTAAAAAAATAAATAAATTAAACTGCTCTTTAAATTTATTTTTTTTGGAAACTGAAAATAAAAAAAAGTTTTGTCAAACAGAATTTAATCCTTCATTCATTAGAGAAATATCAAGGCTCATAGATTAAACTTTTCTCTATTTATCTTCATGATTTTACATCATCGTAAAGAGTATCTTTGTGAGAAATTCTTTTATTGAAAGTCAGCATTCTTCAAGTCATCAATTCTCCCATCTCTCTATTTTACTAGAGCTTCATTTGTACTCATTTCCTTTCAAGAGTGTTTCTTTACACAATTGATCTTTGTAAAAGAATTGTGATCAATTGAGTTTGTCAAGTCTTGGGTGAGTTTTGTGAATTCAAGATTTTTGCTTGGTGTGGGGATATCACCAAATGTTGTAAGGGTTTTGATCTTAACCCGGAAGAAGATTGTTACTAGTGGATTCTAGTGCTCTTGCAAGGAACTTCCTTGAAAAGATGAATGTAGGCTTGATGGTAGTTCAAGCTGAACCATTTAAATCTTTTTGTCAAGTATCTCTAACTCAATCTATTTACTTATTACTCTATAATTGCTAGAGATTATTTAGTTAGCATCTGCATTGAAGTATTACTTGATTTAATTGAGATTCGTGATTATTCTTAATTTAAATTTTTCATTAATTTTTAAAAATCCTATTCACCCCTCTCTAGGGTTGTTTTATTGGTTTCAGTTTTACAAATTCAATGCTTCAGTTTTCAACACTATATGTGGAATTGATTCTGTTTTCAGTTTCTTTTTCAATTTTCTAAACTGAAAAATATATTAACGCTAGAGAGTTTTGATTTTTCTCCCCCTCAGTTTTTTAAACTAGTTGTGAATTTGACCTTATTTTTGAAAACTCTATTTTAGAGTTTGGGATTTCAATTATGGTTTTTGTTTTGAGCCCCAACCTTTTAAACTTCATTAGAAGCATTACATGAGCCACATTTTATCCATTCCTTGGGCGGTCACTTCCACCATTGTCAATTGTTCACCTCTAAACACCCTCCCTCCCCTCGCGGCCCCACCACCACCACCATCAACTATTATCACCACGTCGTCACTGCCTACATATCTGCGCCACCACCATCAGTTCCACCATCAACTACCGCCACCACGGCCAATGGCGCTGCCACCATCATTAGATCTGTAGGTTGTAAGGATCCATATTGTTTTGTCTCTAACGGCGGAGGCAGGTCATCATCTACGGCGGTGCATCAGTTCATGCGGTGGTGATGTGAGTTTGATGGTTGTAATGACAGTGTTGGCGGTAGTGGTGGTGCTTAGTTGAAGACATGGAGTAGAAAAAAGAAACCTAAGAAGGAACAAATGAAAGGAAAAATAATAATAAAAGAAAAAACTCAAAATCACAAATAAAAGAAAATGGAGCCAAAGGAATGGGCTGGCGACGATAAGCCATTAGTTTTGTTGGACCATAGCATTGAAATTTTAGTGGGCCTATTCGCTCATCAGTCAATCCTTCACCTCACGATTTGGAACTGCACATTTGAAGTGTCCTTTGAATCTATTCGACTTTGACAAACCCAAAAAGTTTGGGATATTAGTCGTTTCATTATTTTTGTCTTCGTGTTTTACAAAGGATGTGTTCGCATCGCATTTTAAGATTCCAATTATAAAGTAACACATTTATAAGCATTAGCTTGTATATCTTTTTGAATAAACTTTGACTACTACCCCAGTTGTAAGAATCTTCTTCAAATTCCATATATAGTGAAAATTAATAGTCACTAAATGTCTCTAGTGACTTTTCTGTTAACACTTTCAGCGACAACTCTTAAAATTACTTTTTTAGCGTCACTAAATAAAAGTTATTAGAAAAATTTAGCAACCATTAATTGCACTACATGGGAGGTAGGAGGAAGATTCCTTCGACCCAGATAACAGCCAAATTTTTTCCTATCTTTTCCCTGCACCCTATCAACCTAGAGAGGAATAAGACAAAGAGCTTTCTATCACCCTACAATTTTGTTCTATGCATTAAAAAATTATCCCCAGATAATCAATAATCATAATAATAATAATAATAAATTAGTTAGGCCTGAGAGCTTTTAAAAATGGCCCATTTGTATCCCACATATTCTATGCGGATGATCTTATTTTGTTTTGTAAAGATGATGAAACAGAGTGTGACGTGATAATGAAGATTTTGGAGAAGTTTTGTAGTTTATCTAGCCAGACTCTCAACTTTAGTTCTTAGGTAGTGTTTGACATAGATTTTCTTTTACAAATTCAATGCTTAAGTTTTTAACACGGTGTGCGGAATAGATTCCGTTTTCAGTTTTTTCTCAGTTTTGTAAACTAAAAAATATATTGAAGCTAGAGAGTTTTGATTTTTCTCTTCCCCCCCCCCCCCCCCCCAGTTTTTTAAACTAGTTGTGAATTTGATATTGTGTTCGTCAAACTCTATTTTAGAGTTTGGATTTCAATTATGATTTTTGTTTTGAGTCTCAATCTTTTAAACTTTATTAGGAGCATTAAATGAGCCACATCCTACCACTCCTTAAGTGGTTACTTCCACCGTTGCCAATTGTTCACCTCTAAACATCCATCCTTCTCGCCCCAACACCCCCCGGCGCCACCATCAGCTATTATCACCACATCGTCACTGCCCACATATCTGTGCTGCGACCATCAATTTCACCACCAACTACCATCACCGCAGTCAACGGCGCTACCACCACCGTTAGATCTGTAGGGTGTAAGGGTTCATAATGTTTTGTCTCTATCGGCGAGGGCCAGGTCATCATCGGCAACGGTGGATCAGTTCATGGAGTGGTGATGTCAGTTTGATGGTTGTAATGGCAGTGTTGGTCGTAGACTGGTAATGGTGGTGTTCTCTTGATGGCATGGAGTAGAAAAAAGAAACCTAAGAAGGAAAAAGTGAGAGGAAAAAAAGTAATAAAAGAGAAAACTCAAAATCACAAATAAAAGAAAATGGAGCCAAAGGAATGGGCTGGCGACGATAACCCATTAGTTTTGTTGGACCATAGCATTGAAATTTCAGTGGGCCTATTCGCTCATCAGTCCATTATTCCACACGATTAGGACCTGCTCATTCGAAGTGTCCTTTGAATCTATTCGACTTTGACAAACCCAAAAAGTTTGGGATATTAGTCATTTCATTATTATTGTCTTCGTGTTTTATAAAGGAAGTGTTCGCTTCTTCACGTTTTAAGATTTCAATTCTAAAATAAAACATTTATAAGCGTTAGCTTGTACGTATATCTTTTAAAATATCGTCGTTCTTGTATTTTTGATGAAGTATTTGAACAATGTTGTTCATTTTTGTTACAAATTGTGATGCCATACTTTACAATTTGCCAATAGTAAAGTAGGATATGGGCCGTGTTAGATGCTTGATTTTGCAGAGTGCACAAATGACTAGGAAATTTGAATGTGAGAAAAGAGGCTCTTTAAGCTTGGGAAATGAAATGACTTTCTGTCCAACAAAAGTGAGAGAGAAAGGAAACGACACTGGCATGCAAATATGATGTTGTTCCCTTGGATCCCCACCATTTTGTAAGAGGATCATCCTACTTTCCTTTATTGACTTTGTTCACCAATCTTTTCAAGGCGTGCGCCCAAGACAAGATAAAGCGGGGCTCCTTTTGTTTAATTTACATGCATGCTTTGGAAGTCTTGAAACCAAATGCAAACTTGACTTGATGAGGACAAAAGCATGTTTTTTGTTCGCTTTTTGACTCCTCACTGCTGAAGATCCACGGAGAGAGGATCTCTCCGGTGATCACTTTGGAGGTTGGCTGGTGTGTCTGTGTGGGAGATCTTGCGGGTGTGATTGGAAGGAGTCAAAAAATTATAAAGAAAAGAAAAATTCAAGAGAGAGATCTACGTTTACATATAACATCATAAACTAAATGGTTCGGGTCCATAAAAAATAATATAATTTAAAGCAATACAAAGTATTGATCTATCTCTTAACGAGAATAAACGGTGCTTTCATGAAAGCGGGTGTGCAGGAGTACGTTTTATATGTGAACATAATACAATGATTATTGACTCGTGAAAGATTTGTTGAGTAGGACAAGATAAAGTAAAAAAAAAAAAGTTAGTCTTTTAATTTGAAACTTGCCGCTTATTTCTCCCAAGAAGGAAGACGAAAGGATCAAGACCACCTTCTGTTAATAGTGTCGTATGTAAGAAAATTAAAATTTGCACTAATAATATAACAATTGAAAATTATTATTGCACAAATTGGGGTGACAGTGTTAAGAATCAGGCGGTTGGCACCGCGGGAGGGTTGGGGCTGGTGAGCGTGGAATGCGTTATAAATTGGGGTGACAGTGTTAAGGATCAGGCGTCTGACCGGTGATGCGTTAATGGGAGAATTGGTTTGGTTGTCACGTTGTCATAGAGAAGAATGTATATACACATACCGTTCCCTTTTTTCTTTTCTTTTTTCTGCAAAAAATACATGATTTCTTTTGTTCATATTTATGTGTTATGTACGAAAGAAAAATATCAAACACTACAACAACAATTTTTTTAAAACTTCAACATTAGGAGTGAGGAGTGAAAAAATAACATAGCACTTGAAAAATAACAAATTAAAATGAATGATGGCGTTAGACAGAGATTTGGTTTGTTGCCACGTATACGTACAATTCCCTTTGTTTGTGCAAAAGTACCTAATTTCTTTGTCCATATCTAAGGATTGTGTACAGAAAAGAAGACTATCAAACATGTTATAACAATAATAAGTTTTTTGAAACTTTAACATTAGGAGTGAAAATTTCTATGAAGAAATATCAGTTTTTGGTCATTTCATGAGTATACTGCAACAATGGCGTGTTCAAAATTGGGATGAAAATATAACTATATATCCAAATTATTTTTCTATGGTATAACTCGCGATATCCAACCAGCTTAGGAATGGTGATTAAATATTTTTGAAATCATGTATACAACAATTTGAGAACCCACAAAATTTTTGTGTCGGTATAAAATCATGCCCACCTCCACAAACCAAAGTTGAACTTTTAAGGGCATGCGACTATCTGCTTATCCGTTTCTCTGCCAATCAGGTGAAGTAATTAAACTTGGTTGCTTTAGCGACATTTTCTTGTCTTTGACAACCAATGTAGGTAATCAAGGTGGATCAGCATTAGCATACGGGTGAAGTACTGGAGCTGCTTCTATACACCATATATAGCCGGCAAGGTGAAGCCCAAATCCACCCCACCACCCAACACAATTATAACTAAAGAAAAACTAGCATTGCTTGAAGTTGGTGGTGGACAGGGTGTGTCCGTAAACTTAAAATATGTGGAGTCATTAGGCTCCTAAAGTTCGATGTCACCTTAAAGGTAAAACTGATAAGATCCTCTGTGATCTATGGATGACTTCCTTTTTCCACAAGCATTTTTCCAAATATGTTCTCAACTTCATTGATTCAAGTGTAGAATCCGAATTGATACGGAGAAAAATATCGTGATCACTCTACGCGTGACATTTGAGAGCCGCGCTTTAGTTATGACCAACTCTACTGGTTATAAACATCTAATTTTGCACGTCAAGGATCCCTATCTGAGATAATTACTAGGTGATTGTCTTCTAATAGGAGAAAGTAGCATCTCCTCCCCGTGATAAATATTCACGCCAGATATGAGAGCTAGGCAGGCCTTCGTACTCAAAAAATAGCTCTCACACTCCCATTAGTTCTTCACTCTCGTGTACTGACTTATGCATTGGAGATTCCTTATTGGATCTCATCGCGCAAGTCACCATTGTAATCTTTGTATTGTACGGATCCATTGGTGAGCTCTTTGCGGTCCCTCCAAAGTTTTTCAGCAACACTAAGAGGGTGTTTTGGATTGATTCTAAAATGATTAGACCTGATTAAATTCAAATCAAATCAGGTTTGAAGTGTAAACTGATTAAATCTGTTCCAATATGCTCTAAACTGATTAAATTCATAATCCTCATTTTCTTAAAATCTAATTTAATTAGTTTAAAAAATTCAGTTTTGACCAAGAGAATTACCTATAAACAGACATCAAATGCTCCATTTCAATTTGAATATACTATATGGTAATTTTACTATACTAAACCTACTTTAATCATTTTTTATCCAAACACAATCAATAACTTTTAATCTTTTATGCTTAAAATAGATTAAAGCTGATTTTAAAGACTAATTCTGATTTAATCAAAATCTATTTTTAAGAATCATTCCCTAACGGCTTCTAACATTGCTAGTTTGGGATGTACATAAAAAAAATTAAGATATGGGAATTGGCTTTTTTACCCCATATTGTAGGGTGGTGGACAAAGCGGAAGCGAGAATGTCGTTTGATATTGGTTAGCCAATACCAATATTCAATATTCAGAGTTATACAGATTTTTCATATTTCTAAGATTAAAAGAAGAGGCCGAGTTTTGAACGAGACTTTGGTTTCCATAAGGACCAAGATATTGAGTTCAAAGAGAACAGATCGAGTCCAGTGGCGGGCCACCCGCTCTTTAATTCATTAATCTTTGTAACACTCTGTAGATAAAATTACTTAATTTTGCACTAAAAAAAACTTATCAAATTAATAAGACTCTCTCTCAAAGGCCATTGTGAAAGAGAAAATGTGGCTACTCAGAACTACTAGTTTTAGGTAAAATGTTTTTTTTTCCGTATTCTATCTGACGTTCTCAGACTTCTTTCTCCTTTCACACTCTGAAACACCCTCCTCCTTCTCACCTCCACTTGCGACCACCACAATCAATCTCTACCTCTTACTAGGGGTGCAACTTGGACGGGTTGGGTTGATTTTTAGCCCAACTCAAGAAAACCTAACTTTTTAAAATCCCATCTCAAGGCAACCCAAATTGGGCTTTTTGTAAAAAAAAAGCCCAACCCAACTCAAGTAAAAATGCTATGGTTTGGGTTTCAACCCAACCCAACTTACATCTAATTAGTTTTTTGTTTCATTTGTGAATGAATAATTTTCTTCATGCGTCTCATTATCTAAATACTAACATTACTCACATTTGGCTTATAAATAATACTTTAATCTTTAATAAATAAAAATTTTCATTTATTCCCAAAAGATAAAATATGATATTATAAAGAAATTTTTCTAGATCAATAAATAAACAAACACATAGCTTAGGCATTAATGACCACTAATAAAATCCAGTCTAATTTAAAAATACTATAGTCTTCCTCACACTAGTAAAATAAATGGATATCAACATGTGTAGAGAGAGAAAACAAATAATAAGCCATAACACTTAATAGAGTAAAACCCCTCCTACTTCAACTCATCTATGTCTTTAAACAACATGAGAAGTAAAAAACCATTAACAAAAGGTTTCACTATTCTAAAAGAAGAAATAAAATCCCAAGACACTTTGTGAAGATATCAACTGTTGCTAGCTGAGTTGGTAATTGTTGCCTCCTCCTGCACCAAAAAAAAAAAAACAAAGGAATATGTCAAATGAAGGGATTCCCAAGTCTAGTGCAGTGTTACAATATAAGTTCATGCTTGCCAAACTTACCACTTACAGCAAACAGCAAATAGGAAAGAAGAAACCATAGTGCTGCCAAGCTCATTTTGATAGTATCCACTGTTACAGCAAACATGAATGAAGGATCAACAAACTGCTATTGCTACTGAGCTATATGTTGTTCAACCCACAATCAGTACGTTGACTATAATTGACAGAATTCACTGGCAAATTTACCCATATTGTGTTGACTATAATTAACAGAAAGAAAGCAAGTAAATCAAAGTAAATCAAAGATCATACCAATGTTTGAATAAAATGCTATGCTCATTAACCAATAAAGTTGACTTACACTCTTGAACTAGCATCAACATTCTTTTGCACTACTTATCTGATTTGTTAGAGTGAGTGTTGCAATCACTTCAGCAAGTGCTACCAAAAAAAAATGAATGATAAATAAGAAAAAAAGGGACAAATATTTATGTTCACAAATAAACTATAGAAGACAAATATATACAGTAGTTGACTTACAAGACTCCACATTTTCAAGTTCTTCCAACTGTTCTTCAACACAAATTTTGGCCGATGGACTCCTCAACCAATCCTGCGTGCACAATAAACACTCGACAACTCGTGGAGTCAATGAACTACGAAATGAATCGAGGACTCGTCCTCCGGTACTGAATGCTGACTCTGAAGCCACGGTCGATATAGGAATAGCCAAAATATCACGAGCCATAAAGGATAGAACAGGATACGTGGGAGATTTTAGCTTCCACCAAACTAAAATATCAAAGTCAGGACTACTAACCTCAACATCCTCACCCAAATATCGTTCTCACTCGGACTTCATATTCAAACTCTCCTCTAATTTTAGAAACTGTTGCCACTCTCTAGTATGTTGATCCATGTCAGAACATATGTCCTCCATCTGAACATTCTTGCCACTTTGAAACTTGTCCACATTATTTCCCACAACTACTGGCGAATAGTGTCCATAGAGTCGATCCATGAGAGACTTATAGCCATCAAGCACTTTCTTTTGGTCACAAATAGGACTTATAACAAGGATCTAAAATCACTGCAATGATCAACAACGGATTGATTTTTTCAATGCTACGATACTTGTCAAATTTCTTCCTCATTTTTTGGGCCATACTTCTAAAAAATTCATTTTCAATACCCGCCCAACTCGAGATAAGTCCTTGGATCCTATTCATCTCACAAAAACAAATATTAGAAGTCACATACTTAGCTCAGATACTCGATTGGTTGCATCATAAAATTGCTCCAAGAAAGTGGTAAGACTTTTCACTGTCATCCAATCTTCTTCCACAATGATGTGAGCTACCTCGACTATGAAATTGCGATCATGCTCCTCTAACCTCTCAAACACCTTTGATATTCAAGCGCGGTGGTTAACATGAGATAAGTCAAATCCCACCGCGTTTGAACATCCAAACACAAAGACCTCTTGGCTACAACCATTTCTTCCTCGGCACATTGTTTAAAAACTTGCAATCGAGATGGAGAACTTCTCACATATTTCACATAATCTCTTACATGCAACACCAACTCCTTGACTTCCTCAATTCCTTTTCTCACAATTAAGTTCAAAACATGCGCAAAACATCTAACATGCATATATTCTCCATCCAATAATGACTCATACTTTCTAGCAAATTCAATTTTCAATTTTGAAAGTGCAACATCATTTGAAGATGCATTATCCACAGTAATTGTACAAACTCTGTTACGGAGTCCCCATTCTTTTAAGCATGTCCTAATAGCTTGTGCAATATTTTCACCCTTGTGTGGAGTAAGAAGTACACGAAAATTGATAATTCTTTTTTGTAACCTCCAATTCTTGTCGATATAATGTGCTGTCAAGCACATATATCCAAGAGTTTGAATAGAAGTCCATAAATTTGTTGTGAAACACACTAACGAAACAGAATTTTCAAAGACTTTCTTAAGCACAGCTTTCTTACTCATATATATAGATATGCAATCTTTTGTGATTGTAGTCCGTGAAACAAGCTGAAATTCAGGTCGCAATGCATTCACAAATCTTTTAAACCCCACTTTCTCCACAAAGCTAAAGGGTAATTCATCAATTATTATCATGCAAGCAAGCTCCTTTCGACAAAATTCTTGATTGAAAGTCAACCTCGACCCAACAACGCTTTGGTCACTATTGTCGGTTGATGAGTGAGATGCAAGCGATTTTGGTATTTTTTACAACTATTATAGACATGCCTCATGAATGTACTAGTTCCAAAGCTCCCCTTGTCATTACACGTCGCAAACACTCTACTACAGTACTTACAAACTGCTTCAACAACTAGACCTTCATAATTTTTCACCTTATCATAATGATCCCAAACATGAGATGACGTCGCATAAGTTTTTTTGCACTTACCT
Source organism: Escallonia herrerae (assembly GCA_033070095.1). Taxonomy (NCBI): domain Eukaryota; kingdom Viridiplantae; phylum Streptophyta; class Magnoliopsida; order Escalloniales; family Escalloniaceae; genus Escallonia; species Escallonia herrerae. The sequence continues at coordinate 146,975 of JAVXUP010001819.1, read as the reverse complement.
TTACCCATGCCGCTGGGATTTCCTTCCTTAGGGCTCACCACTGACCCAGACGTTGTAGAGTTGCTCTCATCCATCAGAGTTGAACAAGAATGCTCCTGCTTGCAAGAAAAGAAAAAGTGATCAGCTAATGATCGACATGTTTGATGCAACTTGTGACCAAGTTGTTCACTCAATTCAGCAACTTAGTGCACCATTTTTGGACTGAACTTTGAACTGTATAGGTCCCAACACAAAACAGGGATTCACAGCATTTGTATGAGCATCCAACACATATAAAAAAGAGAAGATGTAAGGAAACCCAAGTGCCTGTGTAGACCCTCTCGCAGTATGAGAAACTCATGCTTGGTGCAGACAGGGAGATGCTATTACTCCATCCATTGAGTAACCACAGTTAGTAAATCATGACAAGTTTCAGGCATATTTTACTTTCTAGGAAAGAAATTGGTTGCACTAAAAAGGCTACTCCTAGTAGAAGCAGTAGAATTATTCTAAGTATTTCAGCTGGAGCTCAGATATAATAGACAACGAGCATCAAATCACTTAATAGATCAAGACTTCCAGCATATAACTTATCAGCCATAACAGTCCACTACTTTTGGCCTCATCTAAGTTAAGAAGTTAGAGACCACTAGGCATATATTTAGAGAATTTCCTAAAGCTATTAACATGTGGAGATGAATGATGACAGAGAACCAATGGTCTAAATCTGCTAGATTGAATATCAAGGACTGGTTGTGGGAAAATCTTCAAAACAAAGACTCAGCAGTAGATATATAGTCCATCCCATTTTTCACATGTAAGAGCTCAGCAGTAGATATATAGTCCATCCCATTTTTCACATGTAAGAGCTCAGCAGTAGATATAGAGTACACAACGAACAAAGCAATCAGTAATACCAGATTCGTTCCCAAACAGAAATGTATTCAGCATCATGTTTAACTCCTTATATCCATCATTTTTTCAATGTATAAAGCTCGGATGGTAGATACGTATATGCAACAACGCCATATAAATATGCTTACAACCCTGTGCTTCAGCTTCTTTACGCATGAATTTCGTACAATGGTTTAGTTCGAAAAGCTCTTTCAACTCCACAAATTTAATTTTTAAAGCAGGTTTCTGGAGCAGGACATCACATCAACTTTCATTTTTGGTGTATTACAACACTCAGAAAAGGAAAAAGATATGAGCAAATTCAACACCTAGGGAATTAATGTATTTTCTAGAAATTTGACATACCACTGGTGACAACGAAGCAAATACTTGGACCTTTCTTTTACTAATCATTATACCATGGAATCCCGGCATATAACATATTGTTCCAAATCAACTTATTTTTAATTCTGTAACTCAACACCTAGGAATTAGTTTATCTGTTGCAAAATAGAGAGCCAGAATTTTGGATTCATTGCTACCCAACAACTATCGTATGGAACCCTTTTTTATGAAGAACGAAGGACCAAAATACGGAAAATAAGCATACCCAAGTATTCGCCGGCGGTATAAGGTCGTCAAAGCAGGACCAGATTAGCGGTGGATGTAGTCGCTGGCGGTTTAATGGCGTTTTCCTGGAAAATGCTTATGTCGCATTTGAGACACAAAAGCGACATAAGACCTCTACAGCCTCTGCCAATAACTGGGGAATTAGGGAAATCGGTTGGGTTAGAACCCTATAAATTGATTTGGGGGAATTAGATCGATATTGCCGCTGCCAATAGTCAGGGAAGGACGAAGGAGAATCTTCTGAATTTGTTTTTTTTTGTTTGGGTTAGGATGGGTTTATTGGGTTTGACCCAATTTAATTCACTTTAACAATGACCCAACTCGGACCAACCCATTTTGTAAATTAAATGGGCTTGATGGGTTAAAGGTTGTGTGTATTTGAGCTGGGTTGGTTAAAGCCCATTCTGACCCAGCCCAAATTTCAGGCCTACCTCTTACCACGTCTGGCTTCCCTCTCCACCTGCCACCACCACCACCACCACTATATGACCACACAATGCTTCTCTTTTTGTAGCCACCACACACCACCGCCATCGTCCTTCCACTCCTCCATAGGTCTTGATGGCAAAGCAGACTTAAATAAGTTATGAGATCTGCTCAAATCAGATAAAGGTGAAGACAACGAATTATAAAAAACAAATTGAAACCCATAAATGGCGGGAAGAAGTCAGTGGTGGGGATGTTGCGTGATGGGTTATAAGATGGTGGTGGTGATGGGTTCTAGTGAGGTGGGGGTGGGGGGAGGGGGATGAGATATGTGGTAGTCGCGGGTTCCATAATTGTGGTGGCGGTTTGTCTTGCTGGAAGTGTTGGGTGGTCTTTGATGATGCAGCAGTAGTTTGTGATGGTCGATGGTGATGGAGGTTGTCGATAGGCTGATGTGTGTGTGTGTGTGTGTGAGAGAGAGAGAGAGAGAGAGAGAGAGAGAAGAATTAGGTATCTTAAATTAAATTAGACAAGTTGCTTAAGGCTGGCCGCTAGCAACATTTTTGCTTTCTCCTTTTTCGAATGAACTAGGTATAAGAAGTCTATGTTAATTTACATTTTTTTACATGAAAGACATTATTTTTACTTTATTTTTTCTCCCTTTTAATCCCTTTAACCAAAAACTTCAATAGGTTGTCGCGAGTATAAACATGTGAAATATTTTTACTAGTTATTGCATGCAAATAGTACAATTTAGTGCTTACGACAAAATAATTTCTGGATCCGCCTTATGGGACACATATTCTTATACATTTTTTGTTTTTGTCATTTCATTGTACGTCATATGCATCGAATAATTTTGAGTAAAATGACTCCAACACATTTATTTGCACCGACACACCTATTAAGAAGCACTAGAACATGACTCATCCACAATGTTTGCATAAATAGAGATGAACAACGTCTTCTGCTTCTCACCAAAATCTATAGTTTTTTTATTTTATTTAAGAAGGTGACCGATTACCCGACTTTTGAGTTACTTTGTTAGAGTTATCATCTGTTATTTTGGATTACCTTTCTTTATTATCATTTTGGTGAAAATAGCGTGTTTATTCATTCAAATTTAGGGTACATCATGGAGGATGAGAGACATCAATAAATGCGATGCCTCTTCTGTCCAAACCATCACGTCTTTAATATCTAGTTAGCTAGCCTATAAGTCACGTTATTTTCCATTTGCCGAATTAACACAAAAATAATATTACGAGAATGTTTTGAAACACATTATGCATTTGTGACAATATTTTATAGACGAATGGTTCACATCGATCGATTATATCAAAGTAATCATAATAGCTGATTAGTCTCCTTCAAGGTGGTGAATGCTGCAAAGATCGAAAACAAAACTGATGACCTCGAGCGTTACTGAGGCCTCCGCTCCGCTAATGTTGGGTCTAGGGATGGCAATGGGGCGGGTCGGATGCGGATTTTACAAAATCCGAACCCGCCCCGCTACTCAGTGAACTTTGCCCCGCCCCGCCCCGCCCCGGTCCGGGTTATTTATGTTAAATACCATAACCGATCCTATGTAGATTTAGGAACCCCGAACCCGCCCCGTTCCACCCCGTTCCCCGCTGTAGCACGCAAACCAAACCAAATACTGAAAACCCATCGTAGTGTTATTAGTGGAGGCCCCTGCATGATCAAAACCCATCGGATTTCACCAGGTTTACTCTGATTTTTAAGAATACATTTACTCTATCTATAGCAAGAACAAGCGGGTGGGTGCGTACCTGGACACCGCAGATCCAACTCTGAGAGTCGTGCGCCTTGCGGTGCTGCGGTGGTGGTTCGTCGCAGTAGATCCAACTCTGAGAACAAGCTCGTCGCAGTACTGGCAGTAGATCCAACTCTAAGAACAAGCTCGTCGCAGTGGTGGTTCGTCGCCGTGCGGTACTGCGGTGGAGAGCCGTGCGAGGTGCGGTGGGCTCCAATTCGTGAGGTGGATGGAGAGTGGCCGAGCCGTGAGCCGTGCGCCGTGTGGGTGGAGAGCGGCCGTGCTGTCGAGATTGGAGAGGAAAGCACAAATCTGAGTAGGGTATGCTGGAAAATAGACATTTATATATATGGTATAGATGGACGGCTAGGATTAAGTAAGCTATTAGGGTAAGTATACCAGGGCGGGGCGGGGCGGGGCGGTATAGGTAAATACCATATCCGACCCTAACTCGCTGCAAATTTTTTAAAAAAATACCATACCCGCCCCACGACCTGGTCAAAGTCAAAAAAAACTCGTTCCTATTGGGGCGGGGCGGGGCGGAAATCCGCGGGTTCGGTTTTTTTTGCCATCCCTAGTTGGGTCCGCAATCCCTGGAACCTTTATTGACCAACCGTACAAAACCGGCCTAATCACGGATCACCGGACCAAACCCCCTATGGACTACCCTCCTATGAGACCATGAGTGTTAGTCCTTAATGATGTACTACTTCCAAAATCTATCATTGTACCAAAATAAAAACAAAACATAATCTGTATGGTTTTTGTTGCATTTTGTCATTTCCTGGCAATAGATATAAATATTTCTCTACAAAGATGTCACGCTCCCTTATATAAACCACACTTTTCTCCTCCCTATAACAGTTCTTCACTTTTTTGCAGCTTCCACGTTCACCGGCTCCCTCTTCCCTCGTTCCCACACAGCTGAAAACCTCACACAGAGTCGCAAAAAAATGGCGAAACGTTTCAAGTTTCGCATCTCCCGAGTCATCTCATCCTTCCACTCCACTTGCCGTTCGAAAGACCCCTCCACCTAGTGATGTCAAAGGGCCGGGCTTGGGCCGGCCCAGCCCAAGCCCATCGGGCCTGCTGTGGGGCCGGGCCGGGGCCGGGCCAGCGGGGCTGCCAACCGGGCCGGGCCGGGCCGGGCCTGCCGAAGGCAAACCTAGGCCCAGTCCAGGCCCTGGCCCTAGGCCCAATATCTAGGGCCGGGCTTGGGCCGGGCCCGGGCCCTTTTTTTTTTTTAATTCAATTTTAAAAAAAGTAACCTAATCTTATTCAATTTTAAATTTCATCTCTAGGCAATATTCATCACTAGGCAATTTCATCTCTAGGCAATATTCATCTCTAGGCAATTTTAAATTTCATCTCTAGGTTTGAGGACTTGTTCGATTTTATTCAATTTTTTGTTATTCAATTTTAAATTTCATCTCTAGGCAATATTCACAATTTAACGAACCTAATCTTTATCCTTTTATTTCATTATAAGTAATATACATATATAGGTTAGACTAAAGACCAAAATACCCCTACAAACTATCCGTTTATAGTTGTTGGGGAGGATAAGAGTGTAAAGGAGTTGAAAAATATAGGTTAGACTAAAATACCCCCAAACTAGCCGTTATATTGCTGTTGGGTAAAAGTGAAATTTTTCAAAAATTCAAACAAGTGGTGGGGCCGCAGACCGGGCCAGACCCGGGCCGCAGACCGGGCCAGATCCGGGCCGCAGCCCGGGCCAGACCCGGGCCGTTTCCGGGCCGGGCCGGGCCGGGCTTTTTCGCTGAAACTGGAGGCCTGGTCCAGGCCCAGGCCCCCAGCCCGCTGTGCTGGGGCCGCTACTGTTCATGGACGGGGCCGGGCCAGCCCGGGCCAGAACCGGGCCGGGCCGGGCCAGCCCACGGGCCGCCCGGCCCGTTTGACAACTCTACCTCCACCCTCTCAAACCATCCTGTCCCTCCGTTCTTCCGCCTCTCACCGCCAGTAAACCCCAAGCTCATCGCCGTCGATCTCCCATCACTGAACCCGCCACCTTCCAAACATCACCAGCCCCACCGCTCCTCCTTCAAGTTCCACGTGTCCTCCGCTTTCGGATGCGGGTCTGGCCAGAAATCCGGCTCCGAAAACGAGCCAGAGTTTCATTGGGAAAAAGAGGAGCAGTGGCACGTGGTGGCGAAAGTCTACGACGAGACACCTCGCCGGAAAATCTACAATTCCTCCGTCTCCGGCGGCTCCGACAACGACGAGGTCTTCACCCTCCCGTCATGCCTGGAAGCTTCAATGGCTATACCCGTGGCGGAGATAAAGAAACGACGCGGCAAGAAGAAGAAGAGAACGACGCCGTCCAGGTTCCGTCCAAGTACTTCGTCCGACGGCGGGTTGTTCACCGACGATGAAGAGACCGAAACCCTAGTTTCATCTTCTAAAAGCGTCTCCACCGAATCATTAAACAACGAGATGCACTTGACGAGGAAGAAGAGGGCGAAGAGGACTCCAAAACGCGGCGTTTCTAGGAGGAAGATGGAGGGTGAGGAGTCCCCGGCGAGGCTGTCGTTGTTCAAGAAACTGGTTCCGTCGTGGGCGTCGGTGGAGGGGAAGGTGAAGGAGAGCTTTGCCGTGGTGAAGAGGTCGTCGGACCCGTACGAGGACTTCAAAAAGTCGATGGTGGAGATGATTCTGGAGAAGGAGATGTTTGAGGAGAGGGATTTGGAAGAGCTGTTGCAGTGCTTTCTGTCGTTGAATTCTCGGGTTCACCATGGGGTAATTGTAGAGGCATTCTCTGAGATTTGGACCGCCATGTTTTGTGATACCACTTCTGCTGCATCGAGTGGACGGCGACGTCTCGCTAGAGCTCTTTGAAGATTATGACAATGGAGGTTGAAGGCTTCCAGCTCTTTCCTTTTTTTAACCTTTTTATTTTCTAATGGTTCAGTTCAGGGAGGGATTTTTATGTATTAATAATGGGCTGATGTTGGTGGTAAATATTTCGCATCAAATTAAAATCCTAAATTATGAATGTTTCATTTCAAGCGTCCTAAACATTATGGCAGTTGATAATTTTCAGAATGTGTGCCATTCATTTATTAATTAACCATTCTTCTTGTGTGGTTTCTAAAAGCTCATTCTTATAAATTAAAAAAAGAAAGGAAGTTGTAAACTGATATTTTGCAATTTAGTTAAGTTGTCGGTGAAGATTTAGCCTTTCATGTTATTGACGTGGCGACCTAGATCTTCTTTGTTTATTATGTGAACTTTGACGTCCGTTCTATTATGAAACGGAAGTTTGCCCATGATGGGACGGACGGAGAGTTACCATTGATGGGACGTCTATCTCGTAATGGAGCAGACAAAAGGAAAACTTAAGGGAAAAAATTGATTTGGCCATAATGGAGCAAGATGGAAGGCCAAATTAAGAAAAAGAATGCTCCCGGTCAGTTTACGAGCGATGAATGGACGGCGAGATCCCGTTAATAATATACTAGAGATCCCGTTGATAATATACTATAACTTAGGTTGGGCTCAACTTTCTTATTTAATTTATTTATATTTGTTATTTGAGTTAAATTTGTTTATTTACATTACATGTGCAAAAATCATGTAAATCCGTCTCAAGATTTCTCAAAAAGGTTCACGGTGAAATTGAATAATATAGAATGGGTTTTTTTTTCTTTCTTTGATTTAATACGAAATCGCGACGTCTCCGGTGAGCTTTTTGGATGATTCTCTTCATCTACTTGCCCGACGACGCATCTGCTCGCACTAGAAATCTAGCTTGCTTTAATGTAGAAAAGTGGTGCCAACACATGTTGTTCATTAATTTTGCTGATAACACTTTCTGTCTCTCCTACACATTAGTTCATGCACTATTAAGAACATAGATAGATAGCTAGATTCTTGATGCAAAACTAGTTCGTGTAATTCGGGTTCATTAATGGAAATAAGTACTATACTTTTGTAGTAGCGATGTTATTCACCACAAAATTTAAACGTAGAGGCTATTACACTTGTTCACTTAAACAAGTCATGCATCTTTTTGATCTTAAATTACATGTTATGATACCTTTTTATGATAACGAAAAACTCAAAAGTCCTAGCGCAAAAATAACATAAAGAAATTAGGATATGGGTTTTTCTTATCAAACTAATAAATGATCTCATTCGGGATGTGGTGGAAATTGGAATTAAATGTCAATATCAAGTCGTGCACATAGACCTAGTAGATTGGACCTATCAGACACGTACAAATGACATTTCAGAGGAAAATTAGTGCATGGTATGAACAAGGACACACCCCAAAGACACTAAGCCCCAACAAAATGTGTCTTAAGGCGAGTCTTTTGTGAGAGATATATCAAGGCAGCCATTCAACAGTCTCCCATAACATGGACATATTACAAGTTGAAACAGCCTAACCCTGTACGTACATGGCTAATGCACATCCAAACAGACATTCAAATGTCCAGGAACCCAAATCATATGAAAAAGGTTAGGAAACATGCAATGATTATGGAAGACAGACATGCAAATGATGGTGTATTCTCGCCGCTTTGCACGATTATCATTTCGGATTCCACCTCCACCTACTCTGTCCACGCATTTACTCACATGACTTCTCTAGAATCACAATTCAGTAGCTCTGAATTAATATATCGGATACGAGTATCGCCTCCGATAGGCGATTCAAAGAGCAGGATGGAGTAATAAGTATCAAAGCATTGGGCATAGGGTCTAAAGAATGATTGTAATATATGTTCAGCGGTTGATTGATTAACTGTTAGAATCAACTGATGAAATAAAACGGTCTAATATCAACCGGTATAATACTGATCGATTAGTCATGCCTCGCATTACAACGTCGGCACTACTGAAGTTTCTGGCTAAGTGGCGAGCATGGATTGAAGTTTGGCATATAATTATTGATCGAGACCTTGGACATTTTTCACTTAAAAAAAAAAAGTTATAACTAGAACATACGCAAAACCAACAAAGTTATTTTGGACCCTTCACATTGCGGTCAGACACAGCTTTCAATTGCACAACTAAGTTTGGCATAACAACATCAATTAACATGTTAAATTGCTTAAATTATAATGGCAGTGGGAGTTGAGAGTTCTACATCCATTTCAAATGAGAAATATGCTCAGTTGTTATACTCGATGGATTGATTATTCTCGTTAGGATGCTTTAATTGAACACCATGCTTTAACGGTGGATAAAATAAAGACATAAAATTTAAACATTATGCTTTTGATGTAGGATTATTTTTTGCTTTCGAGGTTCCATTTATGTGGCAATGGAACATGAGGGAGCCCCCCATCACTTGACTACAATGAGATGCCTTGCCTAGAGGCCCGGGACCGAGAATGAACCTACAGAATCTCACTCGCGATGACAAGCAAATGACAAAATCACCGCTCATCAGCAAACGACAGTCCCTCCTTTCTCAGGAGTTCATCTTTACCCGCTGTACACATGACCATCTGCATATGTAAATGTACGGACACCAGTTCTGTCACCCTGTTAACCAAAGTGTGACTCACTGACCACAAAACAGCAGAGAAAGCATCAGTTTCCTTCCTAATAAGTCCCGTTTCGTATACTGCACGCAAAAAGTCTTGTTTTTCCTCTCTTCGCTTCTAGATTGCTGGTGTAATCTATTTACCCCAACTGGGTTAAACTTGGGAGTGTGTCCGGTTTCCACACGCCATCAGAGATTCCTTACCACCCTAATGTCTAAGTTCTATGGACTACAATGGCGCACACCTTTCTACATGAACCTAGCAGCTTTGTCATTTCTTCTTCTCGAAGATCTATCGAGACACCCGGGGACGTACTGCGCCGTTGGATCAAGCTTCTCTGGGGTGCGTGGGGATTCGGGTCTAAACAGGGAAAGTGGAGATGCTTTTATGGGAACTTTGGACGGAACTGGAAATTGGATCGCCCAAATCCTACGCATGCACATATCGGGTGTCGAGTCATCCACCCAGATTTTTGCCATTGGCATGCATATATCACTCGGGTCAGAATTCTCCATCTGCTTCGTAAGGCTCAACCTGACCGGAGCATCAAGCCTTGGGACTGACCTTTGGGACTAGGATCTCATCAACGTTGTTAGTTTAACTGCAAACTAAATGGTTTAAGAGCATTTTTCTACTTGACTAGAATAAAAAGGAAGAACATAAGCGCGCACCAGCAATGGAACTGATTGAAGTTCATCCACCTTTATCTCTAGAAACAGGCTTCGCCAAGACACAACATTTGAGAATATTGGTGGAAATTTTAAAAGCCAATTCAGTGTTTATACTCTATCTAAGTACTAATGGTAAACTGGAGTCTTGGCCCGTTTGACAGGGTTTTTCTTTATATTTTTTAGTTTTGAAAATTAAGAAAAATAAGAGCATTTGGTAATCATTTTTTTCCATTCAGTTTAAAAAATCAGTTTTTAAATTAAGGTTGTTTTTAAAAACTCCAAAAAATGAGTTTTTTTTTTCAGTGTTAGTTTTTTTTTTTTTGAGACCACCACCACCCTCCCACCGCCGACAGCCACCTCTGGCAACTATCGCCGGCCACCATCACCACGCCTCACCACCGCCATCGCAAACCACCACAAAAAAAACTAGGTTATCAAACACCCAAAAAAAATCTAAAAAAAAAAATTGGGTTATCAAACACTTACTTATTTTTGATTAAACAAATTAAACTACTCTTTAATTTTATTTTATTTTTAAACTGAAAACCAATTTTTTTTTTTTGGTCAAACTGAGCCTTAGTAAAAAGCCAATCCAGTGTACAGACTCTAGCTCAAATGCTCATCCTTACTATTGTTATCACTACTTTGCTATTGGCAGGGTTCAGACTTCGTTGACTAAATCATTTTAACTATTGAAACAATTTTGTTCCCCACATCAATGGAGTGACAGTTCTGAAGTACCATATGCTTCAACATGTCTTCATCTGCCTTATACTCCGAACTAAATCGCTCTAAGATCTTTTTCAACAATATGCACGAGGCCGTTGCAGTGCCATTATAAGGTATTATTAAGGTGACCTTTAAGTTACCTTGGCTTTTCAGTATATTTTTTGTTAGACTGGGGCATATCAGCATATGAAAGTGACCATTAAGAACAATATTGATAAGTGCAAAAACATCTGCTAAGTAGTGGTTAATGTCAAATTTCACTCTATCATCGTGTCTCGCTCGACGTCATTGTCAATAATTGCAGTGTCATATATTGGTCTCATGCGACAAGCTTGGCCTAAAGCTTGCACGGTATGAGGGTCTTGTAATACATATTTGTTGGATCCGATCACTTGAAACAAATGGAAGCTATCCAAGAAATTTCTCAATGCAACCTTAATCGAGGAAATCGCATCTTGCTCAGTTCATGTACTTAGAGAGAGCATTACCACGAGCGACATAGGAACACTCAGAGTTACATTAACAATAAGTAAGAGAGCTTAAATGTAAATTTTCAAACAGGACTGTGCTTAAATGCTCAAATCAGAAAAAAGAGGAAATAGAAAATTGCGCTTGGATGTCTAAGCAGAATACCAGAAAACGGAGGAAGAAACTGCGCTTAGACGCAACGCAACAAGCCAACAACTCAAGGAGTTTGATAGGTTTGCGAGGCCCATGCGAGTCCCCACTTATTAGTCACCGTTCAGCCCAAATGCTCTGAACAAAGTTGGAATACTTGTCCCAACAGTCTCCCTATGCACCGAAAAAAGTTGCTGGACTTGCATCGCGTTTTGGGCCGATAGAATATCTTGTTGCACTCCAAGACCCATTTACTTCTAACTTCATCCAAAAACATTACAATGTGCTGCAACCGTTTATGCCGACCAAACGAATGAGACAAGAGAATAAAAAAAAATTTAATCTTTATGTATCAAAAAGTCTCTTTATTTTGTCATATCTAATGATTCATTACAGCACGTTACATCTATAATCGTCACACTGAAATCATTTCGTTAAAGAATAAACTCAACAATGTTATTATACTTAATACTCTTCCTCACGTGCAAGTTCCTCAATTGCATGGAGCGAGACATTAATGTGCACAAATAAACATAATGTAAATTAAACTGTGTTGCAACCATTTATGCCAAATTTTTGGATACCTAACGCGATCCTGATGACGTGGTAACCTATGGATGAGATAAGAGAATAACAAAATTTAACTCTTATTTATCCGAAAGTCTCTCCATTTTGTCGCACCCAGCTTGTTATATCTATCATCGTTTCGCTGAGATCATTTTGTCATAAAATGAACCAAACAATGTTATCATACTTAATACTTTACCTTACGTGCAAGCTCTCCAATTGCATGTAACAAGACATATTAGCGTGTACAAATAAACGAAGTGCAAATTATACTATAATAAAGGAAGGCCAAATATGAAAGAGAAAACAATTGAATTCAAAATCTTGTCAAACTAGAATTCCGATACTATGTTAAGTTACCGGTTATTCTAAACTTTTAAAGCAAGTAGTATGTTATAACATGTCGAGCCCCTTCTGTGTTAGGTGGAACTTGGTGATTGAAGGATGAGTTGGCGTTTGCAATAGAAAACATTAGGGCAAAACACATAGAATCCACCTTGCATTTGTCGCTCCTTTTTCCGTCGTTCCCCAACTCTATCCACTTTCGAGCTCGGAAATAGAGTTGTCAAAAGGGCCGGGCGGCCCGCGGGCTGGCCCAACCCGGCCCTTTCTGGCCCCGGCTGGCCCAGCCCCGTGTATGAACAGTGACGGCCCGCTATTTTAGGGCTTAGGGCCTGGGTTTGGACCAAGCCAAAAATTCCCAGAAAAAAGCCGGGGCCAGGCCCGGCCCGAAAAAGCCCGGGTTTGGCCCAACCCGAACTGCAGCCCGGAATTGGCCCGGGTTTGGCCCGGTCCTACCCTTTTCAAAATCAACTTTTCCCCCCAACGGTTTTATTCCCCTTTTTTTTTTCCTAAATTCCACTTTTACCCCCCCCCCCCCCCACAGCAAAATAACGGCTAGTTTGGGTGTTATTTTGGTCCAACTTAATTTTTTCAACTCTTTAAGGTTTTTACACTCTTATCCTCCCAACAACTATGAATGGATAGTTTTTAGGGGTATTTTGGTCTTTTGTGAAGTTTCAAAAATTTATAAATTCACACCATTTCTCTCTAATTTTTCACACAAATCTTCTTACTCTCTCTTATATAAACATTCTACATTTCTACAAGCTTTGCTACTCTTGCTAATTACTCCTCCTTGCTAATTATTACTCTTATTTACTAATTAGTACTCTTACTAATTATTACTCTTGTTTACTAATTACTACTCTTACTAAATTCTAATTACTAATCACTCCTCTTATTAATTTGTTACTCTCTAATTCTTTTATCTAGTAATTAGTAATTAGTGAATTTTTATATTTATCAATTACTATTACTAAATTCTTTTTAATTACTAACTCTCTCCAATTTTGAATTACCCTCAGTGATTCATTTGTTACTCTTTAATTCTTTTAATTGTTATTTTTAATTACTACTTACTGCTCTTATACTTGTGTATTTAGTTACTCCTACTAATTTTATTTTCCAATCTAGTAAAAAAGTTTAGCTTCAAATATGGCTGGATTACTGAAGAAACTGAAGCGTGGATCATCATCACGAAAAACATCATCATCATTACAAACACCACCACCAGCACGAGCGCCAGCACCACGGCCATCACAAACACCAATCCAAGCACCACCACAACCATTCGTTCCTGGACGAATGAGTACAGGCTGTATGATAGATACCCAAGCCAATTGGGAGTTCAATCAAAACATTCCAGATCTTGAATACACGCCTGATCAAGACCCCCCGCATTATAGTCAAGGACGCAGCTCGGTTGGCGAAGCTACTACTCCGTGGCATAATCTTAACCCTATGCCTGGTCATGATGAAGAAGGGCCGAGCAATGCCTCCGGTAATGGTGGACAGCATCCGAAAAGCTCGATGTAAGTACTGTGCTAAATTATTTTCGTCTGGTAGTGGTAATGGACATCTTAACAGGCATTACCCTCAGTGTGCACCTCGACAAGGCCACGTCGAACCTACCCAAACGCAGTTATCTTTTGACGGTAAGTTATTTGTTTATAATCAGCGAGAGCAAAGAGACGGTCTCGCTGAATTTGTTATTCACGATGAACAAGCCTTTTCTTTTGCCGATAATGCTAAGCACTCTAGATATATGAACACATACGTTCAACCTTTGTACAAAAAGGTTCATAGAAACACAACTAGATCCGATGCACTCCGACAGTATAATGCTGCTAAAGCACGCCTGATCGATTATTTCGATAAATTTGAAGGTAAAGTTAGTCTTACTTCTGATATTTGGCAATCTCCGTTTACTTTTGTTAGTTATACTTGTGTGACACCCCATTGGATTGATGCAGATTGGATTATGCACAAGAGAATCATCGCTTTCGAGCTCTTTCCTTTTCCGCATGATGGAATGAACATTGCTAGTATTATATTAAAAGCATGTACCACGTTTAAATTAAAGGATAAGATTATGAGTATTAGTTTTGATAATGCTTCTAACAATACAGTTGCTGTTGATTTACAGGAGAGCCTCAAACCTGTACTTTCTGGTAAATTATTTCATGTTCGTTGTGTTTGTCATATAATTAATTTAATTGTTCAAGATGGTTTAGCTGCTGCAGGAGATATTCTTGTCAAAATGAGGGGTATGACAGCGTATGTTAATAGTTCGAGTCCGAGAACACAACAATTTAAAACGTTGTGTGTTGAATATAATATGCCTCGCAGGAGAGCAGTTACAGATGTGGTCCACAGGTGGAACTCTACATACCATATGCTTTTACACATTCTGGCATACAGAGAAGTCTATACGCATTTTCTACTAACCTTGTTCCCAGCCGGCTTGCCAACTCAAGAGGAATGGCAGATGGCCACATACCTAGCTGAATTTTTGGAGGTATTTTACACGTCTACCAATTTATTGTCTGGTACGTACTATCCCACCTCTCCTCTCGCTGTAATAGAAATTCTCAAGATGGCTACAATGTTAACAAAATGGAGATATATAGGACCCTTTAAGGAAATAGTAAAAGTGATGGATAAAAAGTTTAATAAATATTGGAGTGAACTGCCTGTTATTTTTGCTGTGGCTACTTGTTTAGATCCTAGGTTAAAGTTGCATGGCGTGAACGTCTCGATACAAGAGATATCGAGATTAATGTGCTACCCACTAGAGGACACAACCGCACTCACAGCGAAAGTGAGCAAGACATTTGAGGAACTGTTCAACCTCTATCGTAATTCTGCTGACGTGCGCGGACGAGCTTCATCATCGACTGTTGAGAGGTATTATGCGCCATACCTTAAGGGCTTTGAACATCTAGTAGCAAGACAACTACCAGGTGAAGGTACTTCTAATTCGGCAGGTTCGTCTACTTTTTTCTCTTTTAATGAGATTGGTGTATATTCAAATACTGATCATTATCTGATTTATCAATGCAAGAACATGTTAATTTTAATTTGTTAAATTTTTTGAAACAAAATCAAAACATGTATAAAACTTTAGCCCAAATTGCACGGGATGTACTGCCAGTGCAAGCCTCCACGGTTGCTTCAGAGTCGGCATTTTCAGCGAGCGGGAGGGTTTTGGATGACAGGAGGAGTCGTCTTAACCCCGAGTCGCTCGAGCTATGTGTATGTTGGAAGGATTATCTTGATGCGAAATACCGCGAGCAAGATAAACCGATTGATGATAGGAAGAGCAGTGACTCGGATATTGAAGTACTTCCGGATGATTAGGTAATTTCTTTTTATTTTCCTTCTCTTAAGCTTTAAGAATAAAAATTTTCACAAAATATATATATATATATATATATATATATATATATATATATAAAAAAAAATTTTTACAAGCAAGATATATATTTTTTCGTATATATAAAAAAATAGGTAACTTCGCCTGTTTGTTTACAGCAGCCGGTCCCAAGCCCGGATAAAAGATGTATATAACTTGTAATGAAATAAAAGGATAAAGATTAGGTTCGTTAAATTGTGAATATTAAACATGCCTAGAGTACAATCTGCTTAAATAATAACAACAAATTACCGTAATTAAAGCTTTTATTTTGAATAACAAGAAAATATAAAATATGGGCCCGACCTGGCCCAAGCCCGGCCCTAGATGTTGGGCCTAGGGCCTGGGCTTGAATTGGGACCAGATGCGCTTGGGCTGGGCCGGCCCATTTGACACCTCCGTAAACCCTTTCTCTCCGGCTCTCCGCCTTACTCTTCTGCTCAATTCCCTCCCTCGACCAAAAAGATGCTGAACACTTCGGTCAAAGGCCGGTACGACAACGACGGGAGCGCCGCTGCCGCCACCTTCGCCCTCAACGGCGGCGACGTCAAGCTACGCGCCACCATCTCCGACGCCACCTTCACCAGCGGCCCCTCCCTGAACTGCCTCTCCCTCTCCCTCGAAAAGCCTGGCTCCTTCCTCGTCGACTTCAACGTCCCCCAAAAGGTACTCAGACCTTCATTCCCCCCAAAAATTAGGAACACAATCCAAACACTCCATGTTTTGTAATTCTCTCCCTTTTCGCTTTCTGCGTATTTCTACAAATGATTAGAATTTGAACAGGTAAACATCCAGTGTAGTCACTGTTTTTGCCCTAGTTTAACTCGCCAAACTTATTTAGTAAGCAAGTTCGACTACATAATTCTGTCCAAAAAATGCAAAAAAAAAAAAAAGTGAAAGCAACCAAAGATTAAGTAATGGAGAGAGAAACCTTAATTATTTCACTATGATTCCGTGTTTTTAGGATGTTAGGTTTCAGTTCATGAACTCGGTTAGGGTCGCGGAGAAGCCGCTGAATCTTACCTACACGCACGCATGGGGGGATAAGCAGACGGCGGTGGACGGCACGCTGGTGCTTGACTCGGCCAACAAGATGTCGGCCAACTGTGGCTTCGATTCCGGCAACTGCAAGGTGAAGTATAGCTACGTGCACGGGGGACTGACGACGTTTGAGCCGTGCTACGATTTTGCGAGCAACTCGTGGGAGTTTGCTGTATCGCAGAGGGTTTATGGCAATGATCTGGTGAGGGCTTCGTATAAGATGTCGAGCAGGGTTTTGGGGGTGCATTGGTGCAGAAATTCTGGGCCAAGTGGAGGCTTTAAGGTAATTTTAATAGTTTGGCTGTCTTTAGTTGTTCTCTATAAATCATTGGTTTCGGTTTGTTTACTGCACTCAAAATGTGATAAGATCGTTGATGTGATTTTGGTTACATTTTGCTAGTCATTAGTCAAAAGTCGAAATGTGATTACAGTATCCATACAATATTGCTCAGGTTTTCAAGTGATTAGTTGCGAATATTACGACTAAAACAACTAACAAGCCAGTGAACCAGGCATCTGAGTAGTTTTACCTCAAATATCAAGGACATACACGAATGTTTATGGATTGTCTTGCATAAGTCGATACTTGTGTACGGTTTTCGCGACTTGATTCATTTACCCAAGGAGACTAGGGGTTTCTCTTCTATAGTACTTTTGCCCTTAATAATTGTTATTCTAACTCGTGGTTCTGTTGTGGCTGCCAGATTTCTGCATCGCTCAATTTGGCGGAGGAATCGAAAATTCCAAAATTAAGTGCTGTTGTTACTTCTTGATGTCAGAAAGATTATTTGGTTCCTTCCAGAAGATCTCAAGCTCAGCTGCTGTATCACGTATGATGTCCCCTCGCCATATTACCTTCCGTCTCCATAGCCTAAAATATTTTTTTGCTTAGGTTTTTGGAGTCAATTGTTTTTCAAAAGTTCTACTTAGGTCTTTGAGTTCTCGTCATACCTTCATTGTTTACCTAGTCATATATAGTGTGCACAATTTAAGTGTGTGGCTAAACTATAAGCTCCTTTTTCCTTCGACTTTTTCTAGTCACCAGACTGCTTTTGTTGTTATATGTCCTAGGATTTTTAATCTGTGTTTCTCTGGGTGGATTTCCATGCAGATTAGAATGGAATATGTATTGGTTCGCTTCTTCGATGTGGTCTTGCTCTAATTTACCTACTGCCTTTCAGTACGCAACACCGCACATGTTCTGCATGGCTGCTTAGATTCTGTTGAGTTGCATGCATATAGCCTAAACAAATATGATCCACCTGATGGGCACTCTGATTATGCCCAAAGGTTGCTGCTACGAAGCACCTTACGTCCACAGTGAGATTTACAGAATCTTTAGGATGTTGAATTGTGGAGAAGGTTGAGTGAGGGATATCAATGGCCTGAGGGAGTTGATATGTAAAGAAAATTTGTTCAATTGAAGATTTTACTGACCAAGAGATTGAAACTCTCCTTTTCCGTAGTGCTGTGTGGAAAATGCTTTTTCTGTTGACTTTCATGCTTAACAAAACCAATATCAAGGACATACACGAATGTTTATGGATTGTCTTGCATAAGTCGATACTTGTGTACGGTTTTCGCGACTTGATTCATTTACCCAAGGAGACTAGGGGTTTCTCTTCTATAGTACTTTTGCCCTTAATAATTGTTATTCTAACTCGTGGTTCTGTTGTGGCTGCCAGATTTCTGCATCGCTCAATTTGGCGGAGGAATCGAAAATTCCAAAATTAAGTGCTGAGAGTACGTTGTGTTTTGAGCTGTAATCTTAGGATCTTATTTAGAACCCCAAGTAGTCCTGGTAAATCAAAGTCTATGCCTCTGGATATGAGGTTCTCTTTCTCCGATAAATACTGTCACTTATTTCGTAGAACTTAGGGAGAGCTATGCAAGACGTTTTTGTGTTTGAAGTTGAATCCCCCCCCCCCCCCCCCATCTGGAGGGGTATGATATGGTTTGTTGATAGTGAATCGGCTAAGGACTGATCTGAAGTGTTTTTCCCCTACTTATTTCTTGCTCCCCGAATTAGAATGATATATAATAAAACGATAAATTTTTGTTCTTTCAGACGAGCATAGTATCTAGACTTCCAAACTCTCTCTGACCAAATGAAAATGGTGGCGGACATTGATGCGCACGGCAAGCTCTGACCCTTCTGTCTGCCCAACTCTCATCCACACCGAAACAACCAAATTAGTCATTTTGCCAAACCATTATCTATTCGGGTCACTGCGCTCTTCCGTAACGAACATAGGATTCATAGCTTTTACCATCAAGATCGCCTACCAGACGAAGAACCATAATTTACCTCTGTGCACCTAGATGGGCTGGGTGGATAATTGGCTGAACAGGGAATAAAGGATCCAAAATGTTAATCATTTGGGTCGTTCAGTTTTTTGGACATGGGTTGCCTTGATTAAGCTAGCAAATCATACTAAATTCATGTCACAGCTATTGTCACACGTTCAACCCAATGAAAACCTTGCTCCCTCCAGAAACATCCGCCCCATTCAAAAAAGAAATTCTATTAATGTAGGAGTTTCTGTCAGTTACATATCGCAATCTCTGTAATCTAAATTAAACAAATTCGTACAGTGAGGGATAAAGAGTTTGGGTTCACTCTAAACTGGACCACTACTAGAAACTCTTCTCAAGTTCTCAACTCGATGGAGGCGGTGGTGGAGCATTCGGTGGCGGTGGCGGCGGCATTGACATCTGTTGCATGAGCTGCTGAGGTGGAGGTGGTGGTCGCCAGACAGGTGGTGGCATGCTATTGGGAGGTGGTCTAAACTGAAATGGTGGTGGAGGCATGCCATGTGATGCAACCATTTGACCAGGCTGCTGAGGCTGCCATTGCGGTGGGAAGATCGGTGGAGGGCGAAGTACTGGCAGAGGGCCCGGAGGAACAGCACCATTTGCAAAAGGCCGTGGAGGGACTGGAGCACCCATCGATCCATTCGTTTGAGCATTGGCAAGGCTCGGAGGTCCACTTGCAAAGAGCGTGTGAGGCCTGCTTTTTTGTGCCGTTGTACTATTGGCAGCTAAAGTTCTCTCTGCAATTCAGCAATGTTAAGTCAGCCGTTAGGTCCTTGCGTATTGGCAAATAATAGAAACTGGACAAGAATGCTGGCTTAAACTCACTAGTCTATACTACATCTACTCACAGGATGCCAGAACGTGTCATAAAAGACGTGATGTGCATAAAAAAACTCATTGGGTGCCACGAACATTCCAGTGGTATCAGCCAAACTAAGAGAGTATCCCAAAAACTGAAGTTGATCCAGAAAAAGGACGGCATCTCTGGCAGGAGGCCACATCAATTTGTAAGACTAAAGCTGAAAGCATACTCAAGTAACGAACATCATGAAGGGTAAAGATTTCAATGTCTTTCAACAGATTAGGAAAATTCACAAAAAAAAAAGCAGTCCGATTGGCTGAAATGGTGTGTGCTTGTGCATGCGTGTGCAAAAACTTCAGCAAACGAAATCTAACCTGCTGGGGTACCATGACGCTCGCCCTTTGTGTCTTTCTTGTATGCATAGGAAACTGTTATCTGACGGTTGCAAAGATACTGTCCATTCATTGCCTGCAATGGTGGAAGACAATATTTTAATACACAAGAAGTAGATGGAAAAGATGATACGCGTAAAATAAAGGCCTGCAAGAAGGTAGGCTTTTCTACATGAATCTCTCATCACATAGAAATTAGACAAGGTCAAGGATATACAATTAAGCCGTATGCAACACGAGAAAACAGTCAATTCATCTCAATTAACCCTTTGTCCAGCGGCATATAGCTCTTTTCTTCCATTCTCACCTAACCCAAGCACGAGTCGCATACAAATAACTCTGAATAAAAAATCATTCTCACCATTTCTCCCCAGGTTAGTTGGTCTTCTCCGACCTTGCTCAACCCCATAGACTTGGCACAAATAACCTTTCCTCATGGGAGCATCTTTGCCTGTGTAGAATATGACTAAATTATCTCAAGCGACGTTCCATCATAATCCTCAATACGCGACATTTCCACTTCCTGCTATATCCTCAACTCTTACACCATATACCTCTTTGGCCCTCTGCAGCACTAAAAATGTAATGTCATCACCCTCCTCTATGGCAATCGCTAGTCTGCAGACTATGTTTAGTCACCATGCCTCAGGCCAAACTGTTTCTTCATGAAGAAGACAAAGCACGGAGCCTTACTCAAAATTCTCAAATCTCACTAATCGTCAACTCTGGTAACAACGTAATTTATAAATTATCCAAGTTGAAAAATAAGAAAACCTAAACTGCTAAAATGCCTCAGGTAACCTATAACATGACTACGTAGCGAACCAATTTCAACACCCAATTATTAATGAACTTACAATGGCTGCATTTTCCACTTATGAGAGAGTAAAAATCCCCCAGTTCATGCCTCAATATGTGCAAGTTCTGCATAACGCAGGCAACTGAACCCACATACATGTCCTCAATCACATCAATATATTCAAACCCAGCACACATTCCTTAGAACTCTACCATAAGCTTTCTCAATTCTATGTTGAAGTCCCTTACATAAGTTAAAATCGATGATGTCATTATATTCGTAGTAGTATACTGCCTCCGTCCCACACAATTTCATCAACTCTTTTTTGCACGCAAATTAAGGATTCAAGTGATATATTGTGTGTTTCTCATTCTACCTTTTAGAGAGAGGAGAGGAAGAAAGTAGACTAGAATAGAGAAAATGGGTTAGTGGAGGGTCAAACGCAGAGAGAAAAATGAATAAAAAAATATAAGAAAGTGGGCCTGGAGACTGAAAATGAGTTGATGGAGATTTAAACGTGGAGAGAAAAATAGAATAACAAAAGTGTAAAAAGGGCAAATATATAAAAGTATGTAAGGAACCCTTCTTAATTGGGAAGTGAGCAATTTTTGTGGGACAGCCCAAAAAGAAAAGTTGATCAAATTATGTGGGACGAAGGGAGTACTTGGTAAAATACAAATAACCGAAAATTTTCACTTAAAATACTCCCACTCATTTTTCAATATTTGGAAACAAGAGGATTTCACCACATGCCAACTATTAACGTCAATTCAAACTGAAGTGATCACAAATGCGATATGCAACTCGATAATCTAATAAACAGGAGGATCACTAAAAGGCATTTAAATTTCGGTAGTTTGAAAAAGGGAGCGGGTATATCATTTCTTAAAAGAAGTCGGAAAAGGAAGTCCAAACATAAAGGAGAAGAAAAAATCAACTCGAAGTCTCAAGGTTGATCGGAAGATGAATGGATCAGATGAGAACTAAAGGTACTACTTGAACCAAATAGAAGCTTTCATGAGAGTAAATGGGGCAGTAATATATATTCTAACCTGGAAGTATACTAGTGTCTAACACAGCCAAATATGAGATAAACACCGATGGAGTCACGGGAGACATGTAATCAAACATTTAATCACATACAAACAAGCATTTGATATCTTTATGCCATGACCTAGTACAAAACAGTGCTTCGGATTTTGAAACCACGACTCAGGTCAGATAAGAACCCACCCCATTTTGCTAAAACCAAACCCCTGCCCCCTGTGTTGCTAAAGGGTGATAATTATCACTAAATGCATCTTTAAGGAAAAGATGGGTGTGAAATGACCAAAAACAGTATGTATTCAGTGTATGTGTTCAGTTCCATAATTGCTTATAACTAAGTTTGTTTTGAGCCTCATTTATCTTTAAAAAACTTATGCCTCCAAGGATATGATAGTTTTAACAGAAGACAGATACCTCAATAGCTGCATCAGATGCCTCAAAAGAATCATAGCTGATGAAACCAAAACCACGTGAATTTCCTGTATCGGGATCTCTCATTATCTGAAAAAAGCACCAAGCGTTAGAACCCAACAACAAATAAGCACACCATTATAGACACAAATATTAAGTAGCAGCATTACATTGCTCCTATTTACATATATAATACAATCAGAACCTACAAACCCCCCCACTCCCCAACACAAAAAAAAAAACCCCAAAACACCCAGAAAAGAAAAGAAAAAAAAAAAAAAAAAACCCCACCGACCAACCCAAATATACAATGTAACGGCGACTGAGTGAGTGTGACAGCTAAAGAGATCTCATAGTGTGCTGCACGATGTTCAGAATTTAAGGTGATTGCAAGATACGTTCCGTAAGAAGCTTCACATACACATCACCCCAAACTATACGTCGATTGTTTACTCTATGCTCCATATCAGAATCCTCACAACGTTTTCCCCAAAAGCCACCCTCGATAACAAAGACTGGTTGGATGGCCCAGGCATTGGGCCCACTAAGGAGGATGTACTGTGAGGAACAAAATGTGCTTTCTACAACGGCTTGAGCTATTGGCAGAGTTGGTTACAACGTTTTGCATCAAGTGGTATCAAAGCGAAAGGACCTGGGTTCAAGTCTCCTCAGGGAAGAATAATGCAGAAGCGTTCTTCCTGATGGATAAGGTGGCCCATGGTGCAATCCACTGAACCTGTCAGTCGGGTGGCCTATGAACTGTGACCCTCTGGGGTGGAGAGGTCCCAGGGATGGTGCCCACTTTGGGCGATATATCCGAAGGGAAGCCTGGGAAAGTAACCTTACGAGGTTTAGATGCACCTTTCCTGACAGCTTAAGCTTTTGGAAGAGTTGGTTGTGCTGCCCTGCATAAAAAAACCCTACTCCATATTTCATAATTGCCTACTAGGAGACCCATCTTACCGCAGAGCCAAAAATGACGTCTCATAACCCTTTTCTCTCCACCCAAAAGCCACTTCCCAAAGAGGGCTTAATCAAGGTAGAAGTACACTCCAAATGGTATTCGAAATCGTCCTCAACGTCATTCCAGAGAAAAAGCCTCTGCAACTGATCCATAAAAGATGAGTAAACACCAGTTTGTTATCTGGATTCAATAACTAAATCATAACAGAACTATTTGATCTTGATACCAGTTGAGTCCTTAGAAAGAATGAGGTTTTGTTATCCTCCATTGTGCTGGCGAAGCAGGAAGGCCCCTCTATCAGAGAGTAACTAGGTTCTAAATCCATTACCTAGCTCCGCTAACTAGCTGCCACGTGAACCATCACAACGCTACAATTTGCTAGCATCTTCTCAATCACCCTATCTACATGGTCCAGGATCTGCAAAACCAACAAGAAGGCATGCACAAGTATGTAACTGAAGAATTCCTACTCTTGCTCCCCCCCCCCCCGGCACCTGTTGAACCACCTAAATCTCAAAACCCGACTCCACAGAAATGAAAGCAGATTAACCTTCAGACTTCGACACTGCCTAAACCCAGCAACTCAAAACCCGAGGGACCTTTAGCGGCTGCAACGATACCGCTATTTCCTACAAGTCCTCTATGTAGTCCTTTCCTCTTCTTCAACTTCAAAGGCCGGAATCACACCCAACTCAACAGAAATTCAAGCAATCTGATCAGCGATAGTGAAACGTGAAAGCAGAACCCCTAGCAGCAGAGCTAGTGAAAACCTCTTCAATGAGGTCCATTATCCAGAGTACACAAATAAAATACCTCATGTCAAACCATCTCCGCTAACTCTTAAAACCCGCTCTTTCCAGAGGATACAGAAGAATACAGTACAGCGAAGTTGTATGCTGCGTACCGGAAGAATGGGTCTCTCTTGAAAAGAAACAGATTGATTCTCTACCAACAGGTTGGACATTAGGTGTGATGATTTACTCCGGAGTGGGAGGGATCTATAAAGTACAGGATGGCGCATCTGCACCATCCTAATTGTTTTCCCTATCCAATTAGTTAAGCACTCCTGGCATTTCACCCATAATCTGACGGTCCAACAGCATGCTGCAGACTCGATGTAAGCACATTAACAATTATGTTGGGCATACCCTGCTAGACTTGATAGGCGGAAGTGAGGCTTCACTACAAGCTCTTCTATAGTACTACTAGGGCGGATGTAGTTAATGATGCACAGAAAACTACAATCATCAAAAGAGAACTAGAAGTTAAAGCGGAAATAACTATGGATAGATTCTGGAGTAGCATATGTCAGGAACTACGATTGTCTTCTTGTGCCACTTGCTCTTAAGAAAAATTAAGCTCAGCTTGAATTTACCATACCGAACTTAGTTTTTGCTACAATCAGGGAGAACGAACGTGAGAGTTGAGACCTTACTTGCGTTGATCATTTTGCTGTTAACAGCTACACGAATGTATAATAGCTCAGATATGGATGCAGCACCTCCCAATTTGAATAAGGTGCAATGACCACGATCGTCAACTCAAAAAGTTTGCATGACTAGGGTGAAATTTTGGCTTATCTTCAACATTCGATTCGTCGTGCATTAAATCTTCTAAACGTAGGAATTAAGTGGTATTTTAAGACCTGTTAATAATGTCTGTTGCATGCTCCTAGATCCATGTGCTAAAGAAGCTCAGAAGGCGTTCTCTATTCCATTCAACTCTTTCTTTCCCCCAACTATCAAGTTTAGTCCATCAACTATGTTTTACAAAGCATTGGATGCATAGAACTTACCAGTTGAAATCAAAACATTCCAGATTGATAAAAGCTAAGCACTGAGAAAGAGAGGTTGCATTAAGCAACACATAATATTGAGATAATAAGGAGATAAAAACACTGAGGTCTGCCCATGCACATGGCTCTCGCCACAGCAGGTTCCCACTCTGTGGAGGAACAAAATATATAGAAGAAACTAGGCAGAAGAAAAAGGAATATATTTGATGCACTGAGAAAAGTTTTATCAAGCAAAAATTGTAAACAAATAAAAGCATGAAGTGATATATACTTGCTCTCAGGTACTGAAAGAGATTTAGGCGTACCTTTGGGTTTGTAACAATGACTCCAAAGGCACTGAAAGTATCATATAGAAGTTTCTCATCCACATCCTGCAAAGAAGATAAGAGTTACTTTTAACATGAAAAATTAGAGGTTTGTAGAAAAATTCATGATACGGGTGTATAAATATAAGTATATTGCATGGAATCTTTTGCTATGATACAATTCCATGCATATAGGCTATTCCAAAAGCGTACAAACATAGCATGCATGCGTTTGTGTGTGGGTAGGTAGGTGGGTGGGGTGTGTGTGTGTGTGTGTGTGTGTGTGTGAGAGAGAGAGAGAGAGAGAGAGAGAGAGCATGGCTTGAACACGAATATAGTGTATCACAGAGGTGAGCGGACGAGCAAGGTGGCTTTGGGAAAAGTAAGAGAACTCCTTACGGGGTCAAGGTTCCCAACAAATAAATTTGCTCCAACATCCAAGCTCTTTTTATCTTGCGATGCCTGGATTTCGAACAGACAACGGTATGAATAAAAAATAGTGATCAATGAACGAATAATATCCTCTAAAGCAATATTTAAAAATAAGTAATGTTCAAAAATGATATTATTCACACCACACCTTATTAACTCGTATTGGCTTCCCGTAGAGTTTAATCATGTTAAGAACCTTTATTGCCTGCATTATTGAGGGGAAAAAAGTTCTCTAATCAAATTACTGAATCCGGAGCATTAAGCAAAAGACAAATGTCAAGTACAGCCATAAGTAGCACTTACATAGTCAGCATCTTCTTCACTTCGAAACTCAACAAAGCCGTAACCTTGATGAAGATTAGTGACTCTATCTTTGGGAACATACACGTTAACTGAAATAGGAAATCTAGAAGTAAGTGCAATTTACTTATGTAGGATGGTACGGTGAAATTTAAAACTAGTCACGTGCATGAGACTATATTCCAGAAGAAGAAAAATGGTGTCAACCGTCCATCTCTTATTAGCAGTTTCATCTTATATAACAAATTTAATTGTAAGGAAATTCAATTAGAAAGAAAATGCGCAGAGGAGATAGATAGTCACTAACTATGCATGCACACCCACCCACCCACAACATACGATTAGAGAATCGTAGTCTAATTGTCTACTTTCTGAAGACGCTATAAACCCATAAATTGTGACATAAAGGAAGAGACAAATATCCGGGTGGTCCTTGAACTATACACTATTCACCATCTTACTCTCTCAACTAACTTTTTCGTCATTATAGTCCTTTAACTTTAAACCATTTGCCATAGAAGTCCTTTTCTCCGTTTCCGTCAAAATATTCTCTTTTGTGGTCCCCATAGAGTCGTTTTCCAATCCTCAAGAACCAGAAGCTCTCTTATGATCTCTGAACTATTCACTGTTGCTCAATTACTCTCTAAACTAATTCTTGTACTCTTGGTCCTTTAACATTGCATAATTAGCCAGTTTCGTCATTTTGATCACTTGAGTCGAGTTTGCTACGTTGATGAAAAAAGTCAATTTATACCCTAACAATGAAGTCGCCACCATGACCATGAAGCTCTCTACAAGGTTGCTTCTCCTCTGCCACCAACACAACTAACACCGCGACATCTTGCCGGCGGCTCCATTGTGTCGTTGCCTCAACTGCCAACATCCACTGCCTGACACTGTCAATAGCTGACTGTAGCCAACCCCCCGCCGCTGGCAGCCGGTCGCTGGTTGACGGCTGGGTAGTGGCGGCCGGGGGTTGAGGACTGACGGCAAGCCCGTAACTGTGGTTGCGATCGATGGGCGGTGATTGTGACTGCCAAAAGTGGCGATCGACAACCAATTGCCGACGGCACAGGGGTTGTGGGTTGGCTGAAACCGGCAGCGGTGGTGGTGACTGGCCGATGACAGTAACAGGTAGTGACCACTATAATGGGATATAATGCCAAACGCAACATAACCCACTATAATATCAAATCAAACTATCCTAACCCATTTTGTAACTAAGTGGATTGGATTGGGTAAAGTCTTGGGTCAGATTGCTTAGACCCATTAAAACTCAATCCAACTTACACCCCTACCCTAGTGAGAGGGTGTTAATAGTGTATAGTAAGGACAAAGCTACCTTGTAAAGAGATCTGTGGTTACGGTACGAAAAGACCATGGTCATGGTGGCAACTTTTTGATGGGGTATTAATTGACTTTTTTAGTTGACGTTCGAAACCTAATTGAAGTGGTCAAAAAATAAAAAAATGACGAAACTAAGCAATGATACAATGTTAAAGGACCAAGAATGCAAGAAATAGTTCAGGGACCATAATGGAGCTTCTGGTTCCCAAGGATTGATAAATGACTAGTGAGTAGTGCCACTGTTGTGGGGGGGCACAAAAGAAAATATTATGATGGAAAGGGAGAAAAAGACTTGTTGGCAAACAGTTTGGAGTTAAGGGACTGCCGTCGCGAAAAAATTAGTTGAGGGACTAAGATGGCAAATACTGCTTCGTTCAAGGACCACACTGACATTTGTCTGTAAAAGGAACACTTCTTTGACAAGAAAAGGAATTTATAAAAAGGCTTGTTTTCGCGCAAATTTTTGCAGCATATGCGGCAACTATTTGAAAACCTGTCTATAGTGGCGTAGTTTGCCAGGTTCAACCTTTTGGATCTTCAACGGTTTTTACAACTTTCTACGCATCCAAATACAGACAGACGTGCAGCTGTTCGAGAACCACATCAATACAATTTCCACAATCAAACATTACGTATAGGGACCAAAACAGCGATAGCATTGACATATAAAGTCAACTATTAATAGTAAGAAAGAACCAGAAAAAGAAGTATGATCTTGACAGCGAACGCATACCATTGATAGACAATTGTAAACTGTGATATGAAGTAGAAAACGATATATTATCATACGCATTCCTCTAGCAACAACACTCTTACTATGAAGGAAATAGAATCAGAGCTAGTTTGTGTATAAGTTCAGCAGGCAAAAGTGAGAAGCAATAGGAAAGAGATAATTGCGAAAACTGTCCCCTGTTGTTGACATAAAGCCAAGGCATTCAAAGCGTGCTGATGACATGAAGCAAAATGCAAATTCACCAAGTTCTCTAAAAATTTAGAAAATCGACGATTTCAAATTAATGGAAGACAGCAACCTACCGACAGGGCCAGATTGAACAAACAACTCCCATAATAACTCCTCAGAAACCTACAAGCAAACAGTGAACAAGCATGAGGTTGCAGTTAAAGTTTAACCAATCAGAGGAACTTTAAGTAGATAATTAACTCTGAAACTACAGATAGACATTCAAGACAGACAAAAGGTAAGAGCACTTGGACATGGAGTTCCTCAAGGCATGTTAAGGAGATGGTAATAATAAGACTGTGTCAAACTATGAAGTATGAGATTCAGGTCAACACCAAATTAATACAAGAAGTCGAGAAGTAAACATTGGGTAGTTCTACAACTAGTCTGTATGGGATTATCCAATAGGCAGATTCTAACAAGTTCAGGAGGCATATAACTCCATCACTAAGCAATACTCAACACATATTGCAGTGGACTAACACTTTTTAGTTTACGAATCATGAACTAAAAATAAAACTTGGGACCCTAGAATTTAGGTGAAAACAATTAACAACCATCCCATATCACTACTGCATTGTGCAGCAACATAGTATGCCCAGCCATTTCACACACCAATCTAGCTATTTATAATCACTGGATAATTGGTTACTGTTGCATGTGGCACATGCAGATGTCAAGCATATTGGTGACCACTTGGTGGCTTTGTACCTCTTGCTATTCGCCTAAGTGCAGAAGGAAGCTATGGCAGCAGGAGGAAAAAAGTAACCAGCAGGAACTTCGGATATGACCAAGAAAGGTGGATCGAGTCACTACTCCCCCCCTTCTAACTTGAATGGTGATTGCGCAAAAGCCTGACAATCAGGTCCTTGCTTTGGGTGGTTGAGGGTTTAGATTAATGTAATGCTGAGTTGCTTCGTCTCCGTTCCGTTTAAGGTCCTATGACATAAGGAGTTGAAGGGCAGCTTCAGCAACAGTGCTGATAGTGGCCCTCAGACTGCAATCCAAGAGCGGTGAGAGTAAGAAAGATCAAGATACATTTTGTGCACAAACTATAGATGGAAAGTCTGAAAGTTAAGAGTTGGTTGGGTGTTGATTCATAGTTGCTTGGAACCTCGGGGGAGAGGGGAACAGCAACCGAGGAAACAGATACTCATGCAAACATCAATGAGACAAGCTTGTAATACTTGAACTTTGAGATAAACAATAGCACTGCTTTGTTACAACCAAAATGAGGGCAATGACACATCTGATGAATATATGACATATCAACAACCATCATTAAGGGGAGATGAGTCTTGTTTAGTACCTCTCGCTCATTATCCTACCAAGTTAAACAAAGATAAAACTGTGGTCATATCTGCATTTGAACAGCTGCAGAGCCCACCAACAATCAGTTTCCATCTTAGTTGAACATGAAATGCTTTCTGGCAAGGGGCAAGGCTACCTCTTTGACGCAGGGTATACTGCCCCCATTGGCCTTTTTTTTTTGTTTTGGGGGGGGGGGGGGGGGGGGAACAAGTGACTCTTATTAATAAGAAATTAAAGTCAAAGAGGGCGCCAAATGGGGGCACAATTCTATACAGCTTCAAAATTTGGGATTCTAAGACTGAATTATATTAAAGCATGCTATCATGATTTTGGGGAGGGTGAGGGTTATTTAGAGAATTTGTTATAACTTTCTTTGAGAATATGAGATTAATAATATATCATAACATTTGCTCCCAAATATTGCTTAAATGAAACCATTAGTATCAACCATTGCCCCTAGGCCCTATTATTTTCCCAAAAAGTTGATTACAAGGTGCTAAGCATGATGAACACCGTTGATCCCACTCTTTAAAACATGAGTTTCCGATCCATGGCATTATGCAAGGTATTGGGTTTAAGTTTAACGACTTGCATTTGGTACCCTTTATTTTACAGGGCCTGCAATAATCTAGTTTAACACCTACATCATACGTCATTTCTTTTTTGATAAATTGCATCCAATAATTTGACAACCCAAGTTTAATAAAATATTTTGAGTACCCAAGTTTTATACAATTTCCAAGACAGCACCACTCAGGAAATTATAGTGGTAAGAAATTTCAGTAATTTAGAATACTCGGCACAGATTGCCATATTTGACGATTATCAAAGACATGAGGTAGCCGTTAGGCATAAATTGAATGCAGCTACTTTTGTAACCTAGTTTGTAGAAAGCAACTAAATTAAGGCTTCTTCCGACTACACTTTGGATATTTGCAAGCATACTCTTGTTAGTGCTTTTCGACTACAGACATACTGGAAAACTAACTAGCGAGGCAATGGGTCAAGGAATGGATACGCAATCCAACACAGTTTATCAAAGCAATAATTTAATCAACAAGAAGCCTAAAAAAATTGCAAGACATACATGAAGCCCTAAGTTCCACAGGCCATAGGGAGAGAGGGAAAAAGAGAACCTGAGGGTCGAGATTGCCGACGTAGGCGGTGGCGTCTTGGTTCCGCTCCGCGGAGTGTTGACCTAGCAGATTTGCTCCCACTCCCGGAGCAATTCGAGTCGTCATCTCTCCTTCGCCGGTAACTTGGCGTCAATCTAGCACGTAATACTTATTTGGTTTGTTGTACTTGGCGGCTAAAGTTTTAGCACCGCCTTAACACTACAGCCGCTACTCTTATTTGTGAAGTATTGTAGAATCTACTTTAAACTTTGTTTGATTGATTTTGGGACAAATTACGTGCACCTCCCCTTATGTTTTAAAAGCTTGAGGAAAGTTTCCTATACAGCGGAATAGGGCTTTAAGACCAAACTTGATCTGTCAGTTGTATCACGTTATAAGCCTCGCATGAAATCACAAACTGCCTTAAAGATAGAATTAGTCCCGAAGAAATTAGAGGTGTTTTTTTTATGCGTATCTACAAATGTTTGTCGTTACTATGGATCTTAGGTAACATTACATTTATTTGGAGTAATTGTGTAATCGGTAAAAGTAAATTTCTGACACTTTAGTCTTCACAGTTTAGAACAAAAAGGATCAAGAGACAATTATTGCTCGAGCAGTCACAATATAGGTAGCCTTGGTCTTCCTAGAGTTCATGAACTGAACCCTTACAGAAGGCATAACTTTAGAGGCTGATGAGATGGGCGACTGAGAAAGAAAGTGTTGCTGGCTGAAAAAGGGGGAAGTTGCTCTTTGGCCCCAAGTGAATAAGCTAGGGCTTGTTTTGTTCTCGAGCCAATCCCAAACTCGAAAGCAAGATTCAAAATTTGTTCATGTTAAAGAGACTTCAGTCAACAGGCTCTAATGCCACTACAACGAGCTTCAAACGTAAATAGGTAATGCCAATCAAACTCGAGCAGGTTAGTTCACTGAATAGCCATCCTTCATGTACCAGTAACAAGCACATATATGGTCCATCTCTTGCTCCTCTGAACTAAAATCTGGTCTAGTCGTCAAAAGAAGTTCGCAATTCCATATACGTCGTAACAATTTTTAGCAAGTGTAAAGTCGATTTTATTCGAGTTCCTTTAGGCTTCAGCAAAAGTTCAAAGGCATCCTAGGAGACTTGCCCACTGGTCTAACAAATCAAAACTCAAAACTGCTATAAACCGATCATATGGATTCTGCAGATAAGTATGCGCCCAGAGATGTTTTCAGGAGCACGAGGAGAAAATTTTACATAGGATCACACAAAAGTGCCGGACTAGATCACCAAACACTAGTGTGCCTGTCCAAGAACCTCTCTGGTCCATCTGTTTCTTGTATGGGTCGGAAAATTTGGTCGTCAGAAATTAAGTAGGCAAATAATTACCAGTCATCATAACAAATTTACAAAGAATGAACTCAAGTTCATATCGACTTCACCAAGAATCAAAAGACATCCGACGAGACAGGTCCCATGTAGAGCGCATCTTTACATTATTTGCTAAGGTGCTAGTCCTATGACTTGATAACACTAAAAAGCACCGGTCTAACAAAATCTAGACTTGATACCATTGGAGCTGCAGATCGAAGTTCAGCGCGCCCCGAATAAACACTCTCTCTCCTGTCTCGAACCCATCCCATGCTACACAGCTTGGTAGACAACACCAAGCTCCTTTAAAAGCAAATGGTTTAAATGCAAGAGTAAAATTTAAGGCACTAAATGCGAGTACCCAACATGTCATCAGCAAGCTCATTAGCATAAAAGATCTCATGGCCAACCCGAACTGAGAAGTAAGAAGCCAAAAACAGGACAAGGGAGAGCAGATACTTCTAAAAACTGATTTCAAATTAGATCAGAAGCTTATACACCTCTAGCATGAACGACTTCGAACATGTTCCACATTAAGCTTCCACAAACGAATTCCAGTAACCAAACACTCATGAGCTAGCCCCTTGCCTTTCACCAGAACTAGCAGTTGCCAACCCTAACTCCTCCTCAACTTTCTTCCAAACATTCACAAGATTAGGAGGGAACTTCTTCTTCACCGTCCTAATCAACCCTTTAGCATTCTTCATCTCTCCTTTCTTCACCAACCCGTTCACCAAATGCTTTAATGTATTGACATCCGGTATCTTGTGCGCCGCTACACTCTTCTTAAACACCTTATAGCCGGTCTCAAACTGCCCATTCCTACATAAGTAATAAATCAAAGTCCTAAAAGTTGCTGCATTAGGAGCACACCCATTCACCTGCAAATCCTCGTAAACATTCATCCCTTCCTTCATCATCCCATTCCTACAATAACAGGTCATCAGATAATTATAACTTATTGTGTCCGGCTTCAGCCCCAAATCGCTCATTTCCTCAATCAACCTCTTCACATCCTCCGGTTCCCCTCCCTGCGCATGCATTATCTTCACATTGTATGCACCCTCATCGATCAAACACCCTCTCTCCGCCATATCCTTCCAAATCCGCTCCGCCTCCTCAACGTCCCCCTTCTTATACAACGAATGCAGTATTGTTGTCAGGGTTATCGTGGTAATTTCAATGCCCTTCTCCTCCATCTCTTTCAGCCTCTCGATCGCCAATTCCGGCGACCCCGACAAACAGTATGACTTCACCAGTATCCCATAAGAGTACTTGTCAGGGGCAAAACCGTACTTCTCCGGCATTTCTTCAAACAGTTTGGGAACCTGATCGAATTGCTTTGATTGCGTAAAGGCGGAGAGGAGCGCGTTGAACGAGACGGCTGATCGGGGCGCCCCGAGCTCGTCCATCTGATTGTACGTCTTGAGAGCCTCAGCGAACATGCCAGCAGAGCCGTAGGATCGGATGAGAGTTGTCAGGAATGGCTCCTGCGTGATTTTCGGGTCGGTTTTGTGGGACTCAATTAGGGCTTCGATGTCGGAGAAGCGACGGGACCTGACGAGGCGTTTGATGGTTAGGTCCTGGGCGTAGCGGGAGGAGACCGGGGAGGTGTAGTGGGTGGAGATGGAGGAGTAAAGCTCCAGGGCCTTGTCCGGGTCGTGTTCGGATCTGAGCTTAGATTTGGCTTTGGAAATGGAGACGGAGGGGGTGGTTGCGGTGGTGACGGATGCGGCGGCCAATGACGAGAGGTGGCGGGAATGCCGGGCGGCGAGTGAGGTAGACATTTCTAGGGTTTTGGGTGCGGGGGAGAAAATGGGAGCTCTGTGGGTTTGCCAGTATAGTGTAGGGTTTTACGAATCTACAGAAAGCTATTTCCACGGAGGAAAAAAAAGGAAACTAAATATTTATAAATAAAAAAAAAAGACTGAGTTTTTGTTTATTTTTAACGGGTTATGCCAAATTTGTATCATCAAGTATTATTCATGTACAGTAATTGACATTTTAAAAGTATCAAATTAGTATCTAAATTATTATATTTGAACTAAACTAATCATGTCGCTAACGGAAGGTGAAAGTCGTTAAAAAGTCCAAGACCCCACCCCTCCCCTAAATCCACACATACAATCGCAACCCAGCCACAACTCGCTGCAATTGTCGCCACTCCACAGCCGCACCCCACCTTCTCTACTTCCATCCCGTTGACACACCAAACCAATCGCCTAAATCTCAACCCACGACCACCCCAAAGCCTAACCCACAACTACCATTGCCTTTTGATTTGCACCGTCCACAGCCACTACAATAGGCCGATCAACTCCAGGTAAAGAAGCAAATCTCACCATACCATTGATCTCCCCAATTGTTTAATCCAATCGACCAGCTGAAGATTCGTGTTCAGGCTTCATGGCAATATACTCAGGGCACAAGGAGGGTACGTGCAGCTTTTTCATGAATCACTTCAATTAGCATCATCATCACTTTCACAAATGCCTAATTCAATATTCATCTTTATCACTTCAATCAGCATCATCCTCCAGCAAATGCACAATTCAATATTTATCTTCCAACATCATCGTCATTTTCATCACTCCAATCAGCATCATCGTTGTGATGAGGTGTGTTTGTGTGTGCATGTGCAAGAGCACATGTGCGCGCGTGTTACAGGGGGTGTAGTGGTGGTGGTGTCTGTGTGCATGCGTTGGGGAGGGGAGAGTTGTGTTAGTTAGTTACAGGTTGTGTGTTACGAGGTGTGTGCGCTCTGTGTGTGTGGTGGGAGTGTGTTACGGGATGCGTGGGTTCTATGTGTGTGTGTGCGCGTGTGTTCGTGTGTAGGTGGGTCTTACGAGATGTGCGTGTGCATGCGCGAAACGGGGTGTGTGTGTGTGTGTTTTCTTTGACAGTTTCATTCCATGTCTTCGTATTATGATGACATGGACCAATCAACTAGAAAAGATGGCCACTTGTTTTATGAATATTTTTTCATAAAAGACAGCTTTACCCCTAAAATTTTTAACAGCTTCTACCTTCCGTTCGCGACAGGACTTATTTGGTTCACAAATAATACTTTAAGTACTGCTTTGGTACCTTTAAATGCCGGATGCATGAAGTTGGGGTGATAGTGTGATACTTTTAAGACACAAAATTGAAATTAGTCCATTTTTATTATGAATTTTCTCATAAGGTCTTTCCTTATTTTGACTTTTTCAATAGCATTCATTATTTATACTCACTGAGTCTTGCTAACATGTGCATACATGTTAAGTATGATTAACATAACTATTTTTACTTTCACGATATTACAAGTAAGTTAACATAAATACTTGTGTATTTGACTAAATTTTAGTGACTAAAATAACCCTCAAAGACATCATTATCATTATTAATTATTTCCCCACATGAGACTACATAATTCACTATTTTCAATAAAACAAGAAAGGAAAAAAAAAAAAAAGAAGCAAATCAGTAGTTCGGCAAACATATGTATTGCCACCTTTTTGGCTCATTTAATTTTTTCTCTTTTTGTTGCTTATGTTTATGAAAAGACCATCAAAGATAACATAAAATCATATTCAACTTTTGAGTCTAGAGAGACAGCTAACGAAATTCTTATAAGATTATACATTTCATCAGTTCTGGAATCCGATTTTGTTTTTGCTTTAGACTTACCTAAACAATATTTTTTGTTTGGTCAAATGATGCTCCCTTGCATGGAATATGAGTAGACTTACAAACCATGAGATGGAGCTCTAATTTTGAGTGAAGGACATAATGATCAATTCTTAAATTATTAAAAAATCTATTAAACTGTTCAAAAAAAATTAGAGGAAAGTCAGAAATATATATCACGATTAAACAGATCGAATGTACATAAGGAGATGTAGCCAAATAGTAAAGACAAAAAAAATGGTTGACACCCCATCCAAGTAAGGAACCAGAAAACAATTAAGTACGAGAATCAAAACACCACAAGGAAAGGATTAATGCGATTTGCCAATACTATGGAAGCCAGCACAACTGTCACGATCAAACCGTTCATGTTTAATCCCTTTATTAGATCAGATAACAAAAGTCGTCAAGGCTGATGAGAGCGATAAAGACTTGTTTTTCCTTGAGCGACATGCACAGAGTGCAATACGTGCATTTACAAGTCACTGTACAAAAAAGGCCTATAAAAGACGAACATAGCCTATTGTGAGTGTTCATTTGCAGCAAGAAAGCACGGTCAAGAAGTAGTAAGATGACATGAAAACAATGTAACTTAAGATCCCATTTTAGGCTATAACTCAAAGCCAGCTCAAAACCACTGATTTCATCAACATAATTTAACACATCAGTAAAAACCCAGATCGGAACCCAATCCTGATTAAAGAGAATCATACCCAGACCATATTTCCCAGGAGAACCAACTAATCAACTACCTTAACGGAACAAAAGAATGGAGAAGGTGGAATCGCACACTCACATCAGTCCGAAAAGTAAATGGAATGAAGCGGAAGGTAAAAAGATCACAACAATCTACCTTAACCACTAAATGCTTGTTGTTCTTGTGCTGGACTTTACGAAGGACAATTTGAAAGATCCTTGTACCCTGAATATTACTCAACATAACTTGACACTGAAAAATAATTACTTGAGGATGAAATTTTTTCCTTTTAAAAATCATCGCATTTCGACCAAGCCATATTGACCAAAGTATAACCAAAACACAGTCTAAAGTAAAGCATAATTGTTCCAATAAAGTGGCTTAACTAGCCAGTTCGAGAACCAAAGTGCAGGTGAAGGTTAGCTAGCTAGAAAACAGTTGTATCCCGAGAAAGAAGTCCTAAATTGGCCTAGCACAAGGGTATTCAAGACCTGTTCATGGGATTCCAGAAGGAACCAACAAAGAAGATAGTAAACATTAACAAGGCAATGTCATTTGTTGTTATCTCATCCTGGCTAGGCACTTATAGACCGTTCTTGGCTCCCTCTCCCACGACAGGTCAACTTTTCAACGGCCAATGTCCAACGCTCCCAAGCTGATCAGACCAACACGGAGGCTCAGGTCACATGCGCGCCACTCTTTTTTTCATAAAATCTCTAAGTGTCCAAGGTCAGCCTCGCCCACCTCGAGACGGTCAGCCTACCCCACCTCAAGGGGGTCGGCCTTCCTAACATTAAGGACGACCTTCCTAACATTAAGGATGACGACCTACCTTCTTCCTTCACCCCTTGACTCTTATCCTGACCCATCAAGTCCACTCTTCACCCTTTGGGGGTGCCTTCTCCTTAGGGACTTACTTGCCTTACCATTTGTTCTTTCTTCCCTTTGGGAGCTCCACGCTCCGCGACACCCATCGCCCACATATGCGCTTCGACTTCATGATGCCTATCACATGTGCCTGCATGCCGACTCTAGAACGTCGGTCGCATGCCCCCGTGCACTGCCTTCACATCACATGCCCCTGTCACGACACCCGTCGCTGTGCTTGAGCACCCTCTCCATGTCACGTGCCCCTGGCATGGTGCCCGTTTCCCCGACACCCATCGTTGCGCCCGAGCACCGTCTCTGAGTCACGTGCCCCTGACACAATGCCCAACTACACAAACCATTTTTATCTGATGTGCCCCCAGAATCGTACACATTCCGCCGCGCCCCATGCACCGTGCTGCTCATACAGTTGTTCCCCGCAGCTTTCTACCACACTACCATGCCGTCGGCCCCGCACATATTTTTTCGCACCCATGCGCCACCCTGCTTATATAGTCACGCTCCCTGGTTCTCTGTCAGACTACCACACCCCTACGTTGGTCCATCCTTTCACCACAACATGCACACCTTGCCTTGGTCGTGAAACATGCTTCAACTCACTCCCCGAAGTGTGCAACATCATGTGGGTAGAGGTGACTCTTCCGGAACACTATCTCTGCCAGGGAAGTCAGAGTGCTTCTGTATGAAGACTCTTCTTCTGCCAGGTAAACGACTCCTCCGGGATGTTACCTCGACTCATCGGGTAGGCAACTCATCCTTGACATTACCTTGATGGGCTATGAGTGCTTTGGTACAAGGACTCACTTGCGAGGATAGGCAACTCTTATGGGATACTATCTCCGCTAGGGAGCTCCAAGTACTCCGACATGAAGACTCCCCTTCTGCTAGGTAGACGGCTCCTTTTGGATGCTACCTCAGCTCGTTGGGTAGGCAAATTTTCTGGGACACTATCTTGGCTAGCTCTGAGTGCTTCGGCACAAGGAATCACCCGCAGGATAGGCTACACTTCTGGGACCCTATCTCTGTCAGGATGTCTGCTTGACTAGCCTACGTGCTCCGGCATTGGGGCCTTTCATTGACACCCTTAGGGATTATGACCCCCAGGTCACTCCGAGATGGGAGATCTCCTGAGGGCATCGAGTCTATTCCGTCTGGCAGTTGAGCATCGAGTCTTCCCCACCGCTGCCAAGTCATCAACATCTCTCAATGCCTTATAGGACCTGCAAGGGCTTTGGACTAGTAGCTAGATCAAGTAGGCTCTGTTGCCATACACTGACGCTGTATGGGCCAATTTTTCTAACAGACGGAGTGAGTGTGTGGGGTAGACCAGTGAATATGCAATCTGACAGTCCATGGAGCACTGGTATTTGTGCCCCTCTCGATGATGTGTCACTCTCGGGGATTCCCATGTGTCGGTTGATAACATCATCATCTCAACCCCTATAAATAGGGGATTTGAGAATTTATTTAAGGACTCTTCACATTTTTCAAAACTCACATTCACTTCTCACTCTAGAATTCTATAGAGAGAAATGTATAGGACCTTGACTCTACACCAAAGCATCAAACTGTGACTATCAAACTGTGACTGTTGTCGTGTATTCACTCCATGCCATCACCCTCGCAGCACTGCATTCCTCAAGCTCTATCTATGAAGCCCTTGGTCTATGCCCTTACTCCATCCTTGTTGTTTTCCGCATCAGCATACTTGACATCTGACTCGAGCTGCATTCCTTGTAATACTTCCATGTTGACCGCGAACTCGCATTCCTTGGCATCAACATTTAAAAAGTTCAAAAGAAAGAGGTAATCGGTGATGGATAAGTTGCCATAAAAACCTTTTGAGTTTTTTCAGGATTGGAAGTTTCCACATTCTAAGCCAAAGAGTAGGAGTCATACAGGGAATGGATTTAGGAAAAGGATTTGGACCCATCAATAAAGAACCAATAAGGGGAAGCTGCTGAGAAGGTATCTCCCTGAACAAAGGACCAAAAGCACATATCCCCACACCCAGGAGGCAAGAATAGAGGCTCAATATTTGGGAAATTATGTTTGAAGGGAAAGTATGAAAAATAACACCCAAATCTCAAGTATTAGTATTGAAAATCGACAGATTAGAGATGAACCATGAAGTATTAACACTATTATGAAAATCCTATAAAATCAAAAGAGAGATAGAAGGTAATTACTAATCCATCCATACCAAAATGGATCTCACATCCCTAATATGCCATTGTAAGCCCTGCTTTAGAATGTGTTGTCCTACCAAAACACTTCGTCATATCTATGAGCAAATTCTAGGTTGATTCTTTTAAAAATAAATTGGCGTCGAGCAAAGTAATGACCTCTAAGAACGCGAGCAACAAGACTTTGAGGGTTATTCCAAAATTTTCACGCCTGTTTAGTAAGTAAGGATGGATTGAAGATTTTAAAATCACGTAAGCCCAAACCCCTAGCTATTTAGGGAGGCCACACAATCCAATAAATAGATTAATGAGTCGCTTCCCCAGACCACCAGGAACGAGCAAAAATTTGATCAAGTTGATTGCAGACCGATACAGGGAATTTGAACACCGACATATAATTCACCAACATATAAGATAGAATATAATGAGTAAGAATAGCACGACCAGCTTTATTTAATAGAAGACTTAACCAATGCACACACCTTTCTAGAACTTTTTTGGACGAGAACCCTGAAAATCTCCTTTTTGTGCACTACCAAATCCAACTGAATGTCCAAATATTTCCCAAATTTTGGATTAGCAGAAAATTCAAAAACACCTTTGATAATTTGTCGGTTTGCATCACTAGCATTAGGGCTAATGACCAGTTAATGTATTTGCCAAACAACATGCAATAATCACACAAGACTTGTTAAACTACTTCAATGTCACGAAGTACATCTTTCCTAAGGCGTAGAAATAAGTAGATATAATCAACTTACATAAGATGAGAGACTGACGGGGAGTATTTCCCAGCATTAATTCCTTGAATTTTCTCTTGGCATTCACCTGAATTAAACTAGCCGAAAGGATAAATAAAAAAGGTGATAGGGGATCACCAGTCTAATGCCACAAGTGGGATAAAATAAAAAAAAAGAGTAGGAGCTCCATTAATCATGATAGAATAAGAAACAGTAGAAATGTACTAAAGCACCAGTGTCGACACTAGGAGGTAGGAAAGCCTAAACCAAGTAAGACTTCCTGTATGAAAATCCAACTAACAAGATCAAAGGCCTTACTCATATCCAATTTGAGATTAATTAAGATTATGCCCC
Organism: Escallonia herrerae; assembly: GCA_033070095.1. Lineage (NCBI taxonomy): Eukaryota > Viridiplantae > Streptophyta > Magnoliopsida > Escalloniales > Escalloniaceae > Escallonia > Escallonia herrerae. The sequence goes on along the minus strand of JAVXUP010001819.1, from coordinate 106,185 downwards.
TTGAGTTCATTTTTTAACACAGACCATAAGTTCTTGAGCGATTAGAACACTATCCGAAAGGCAGCGCCCCGAAACAGAAGTATTTAAAAAGGTGAGTCAAATTCACTCATAACAGGTTTCAGTCTATTCACTAGCAATTTGAAAATGATGTTATAAACAACGTTACACAAATTGATAAGGCAAAAATCAGCTTCTTATTCAGAAAATTAATCTTCAGAATCAATGCAAAGAATGTTCGATTCACCCCTTGAAGTAACTTACCAAAATTGAGAAAAGAAAGAACCGCACGAGTAATTAATGTTCCCATAAACCCCCAACATCGCTTGAAAACAATGTCTGGAAAACCATTTGGACGCGCAGCTTTCAGATCCCCGAACTGGAAGACAACACTTCTAATTTCATTCGGCATGAAAGGTTGTTGAAGGTGCAAAACATGAGCAGGAAAGAGTGCTTTAAGGGTTGAGGAAGCCAAGAAAAAAGTAATTTGAATCCTATGATTCTGTGGCAGAGATTGTGGTGAGAGTAGGCTTTTAAAGTAGGAAACTATGTGAGAGCAAAGGTCATCCTCATTTGAAATCTTCAGAATCCTAGTGGAGTCTGTGAGGAAATGTGTTTTTCCTATGATGAATAATAGTAGAGGGTGGAAAAGTTTCGTGTTACAATCACCCAAGTTGAGCAAGGTAAGTTTAGACCGTCGGGCCTTGAACACTTCTTCGCATTTTAAATGGAAATCCAATTTACAACAGTTCGAATAGTCTGCTAGACTTAGTTCTGCAGAGAATGCAGCTTGAGACTAAGACTCGACCAGTAATTGACGAACCGCTTTAATATAATTCTCAAAATGCCCAAAACTAGCCTTACTCCAAACTCGTAAAGCCCCCAGAACCGTATGAGGTGTACGCATTAATTGAAGAAGCGGCGAACCTACCACATATAAAGACCACAGTTCCCTAATGAAAGGTAGGCATTGAGGATACGAGAGCCACGTGGCTTCAAATTAATGAAGAAAAGGATGAAAACAACTAGTAGGTTTGGTAACACACAAAATAGGTGCATAATCGAATCGTTGCGTAGCTAAATTCCTAGTTACCGTATTAGCATGAAGTACAATCCAAGAAACGGAAGCCACAACATAATCTAGTTTCTCATAGACAAATCCATGTAAAGGAGAGCCTCACACCCAAGTAATTACGGGGCTATCCCAGCAAAAAAATTGGACATACCAAAATTTTCAAAAAAAATCACAGAAAATTGAAACCCCCGGAGAAACAGTTGATCTAACATTGGATTTTTTTGAGAAATCTAAAACTTGATTGAAGTCACCGCACATATAGATAGGGCAAGAAAAAGGAGGCAAAAGAGAAGAGATAAAATCCCAAGTACATAAAAAAAAAAAACCATAAAGCTCGGTTTCCCTGTTCAACCCTAGCAAAGTAGTGATAATACAATTTTTATTCACATGACAGACTATCAAACAGATAGAAGAGCGCAAACCTAACCATAATCCACCACTCAGTCCAATCGGATCCACCCCCACAAAAAAAGTAAAGCCTAATTTGAAAGAGATTAAAACCTTAGCAAAATTAGATTTAGTTACGATCCGGGTTTGTGCGTTGATCAAACCAATGGCTGATTGAACTGTGGCAGTTTGTCCAATACCGTCACAGTTCCGGCATAAAATTATCATTTGAGCACCCATGGTTGGTAAGGCCCAACCACCAAGACTAAGAAGAATCCAACAATACTGTTAAGTTGTCGCACAAACCAAGTACGGAAAAACGGATTGAAAAATTAACCCAATACTCTGAGAAAGCAGAACAGAAGCACCGAAAATGCGGGACATCAAAATCTTGCAAGATTAGATAAACAAGCATAAGAGCCATATATAACAATCGGTGTAGAACAAAAAAAAACAGGGAACAACTTGCATACCTAGATATTAATTAGTAGGCAGTACCTCTAAAGCACGAGATTTCTTTGCATCTAGATCGGAATCCATCTCAGTTATATGCTCATCTTTCTCTCGTTTGTGCAAACTAAAACTCCAACAAGAGGAGGAGGAGGAGGATGATGAATCATCAGCCCGAACATGTAACCCTAGTCCATTCACTGAAACCTCACTAAGAGTAGGAACAGTTGAACGTGACGCCATGGGATTATTAATCTAATCAATTCCATATCCATTGCAGGGCCTTCTCAACTACCTCGTCTACTTCCATAAAATATGTTGGGGTAGGCTCATCACACCTATGGAGGAAAAGTAGGCATCAGACTCCACCGGAAGGTGGAAAATTGAAGAGAGCGGGGGAACTGGTGGGCTTGGTCGCCTCAAATTCTGAGGATGTGAATTGCCAAAGACCGAAGGCCCAGGCTCAAAAATACATTAGCAGCAAAACACGGCCATAGGGCTGAAGAGAGAGAGTGGTTCCATATATATTTTGATTAAACGGAGCACCAGGGGAATCGTAAGAGTCCATAATAGACCAAGGTAAGGGAATTGGGGTCACAAGTAACCTCCTTTCTGCCAACGTGGACACGAGAAACGTTGCCACGCTGCAGTGAAGGGGCACGTGTTAGCTGTTTGGGCTTGTGGAGGCCCAATTGCTGGTGTTTGTTGATTGGTTGGTAACGTAGTCTTAATCTGTTTCTAGTTTCTCAGGAAAAAGAAAACTTTTTATGTTTTAAATGGCAACCGTCTAGCAGGGTACCGAATTACGTCGTCACGGAATTGGTACTTGGTATGCCATGTTCTAATTGCTTCCGATGCCATAATTCGAGATACATCCAACAAACGCGCAACAAAAAAACTACAAGCTGAACCCCAAGTACTTTACACACTACAAGTCTCATTTTCAAACATAAAACTCTTATAGACCATCAGCGACGTTCGCCAGGTGATACATACTAGCCGTCGTACTCCTCCTGAAGAAACTTGTTCTCCGGGTAAAATACAGCCACGACTTGATTCCCACCAAACTTCCTTCCATTCAGTCCCAACCGAGCTTTTGAAGCACTCTCAACGTCGGTATATTCCAGGAATACCTGATAAGACAATTTCATTAGCTGAAGGTTTTGGAAATTTGGGCAAGTCCCAAATCATAATACTGCACTGGATGCTAGTACATTTGTACATACTAACCTTTCCGACACCTGGTGATGGTTCGCAATTGGGTTTTGGGCGCGGGATGACAACATTCACTAAATTACCTGCACAATAATGCCGAAAGATGAGATTTCACAGTTTCCTAGAGAAGACACTAGACAAAAAGACTCAGGTAGATAGATATAAATAGAAGGTTATGGAGTCTTCTGTATGTATGTTAAGAGGCTGATTCTGAATAGCAGAATGTGGGACTACAAAAGGCTGTAAAACAGAAAGATATTCACAAAAAGAAATCAATACATATGCAAGAGGATTCAAACAAGAAAAGAAACAAAGCCTGAAATAAAATAAAAAAAAATCAGGAACAATGAATCCAAAATTTTACCAAATTTTCCGCATTCTGTTCTCATATCCTCCAAAATGTCTTCATAGTCTTCGTCATCTTTAAGCTCATCCTCGTTAACCACTTCAGTCAAGCATAAAACCTTGGTACCCAATGGGGGAGGCTGAAACATGAGCTTCTGCAAAAAGAAAGGGTGTTAAAAATGAAAAATGTACGTGCTGTACCGTGTGATTGAAAGAAAAAGGAATAAACTCTAACCTGCAATGCAATCTGTTGCTGGGCATGCAATAATACATTCTCTTGCTCAGGCTTAGGCTGCGTTGTCCCCTGATTAGCACGCCTAACTGTAAGAGTTTTATCACCCATTTTGATTCCATTTAAAGCTGTACAAGCAATATCAGTGACTGAGAGATCCTGGTAGACACAGAATGCGTAGCCTTTTGAGTTGCCTGTTTCTCGGTCCTTCACCAGATCGAAACCCCGAAGCGGCCCAAAAGACTCTAAGAGCTCCCTGATCTGAGCTTCTGTGAAATAATAGGGAAGCCCACCAACAAAAATTCTGTCAGGACCCTCAAGCCCACCAGCAGACCCCGGTGTTAACCCAACCGCAGAGAGGTTCAGGTTAGGATTAGGTTGGCTTGGACCAAGAGTAGCAGCGAGCGACGGGTTATAATCACTGGGTCTCCTGACCTTTACAGGTGCTCCCTGGACAACAGAAAAAATTACTACAATTGTAAGACACTATATCAGACAACTAAATAAAGTAAAAAAAACACACACACAAGCTTAATATCCTCCTTCCCCCATTCATTTTGCAAATTCACAAGATAACCCAAAGGCCTCTTGAAGGTAGATATATACTTTGTCAGAGCCAAATTGACACCACAAAGGAGATCATGGATACCTCAAAAATAATGCCATCTAAGGCCATCGCATTGCTGGCCTCCTCAACAGATCTCATCTCCACAAATGCGAACTTCTTCTCATGGTTTATATACACATTGACAACAGCATCCCCTGGGTATTTAAAAAACAAATAAAAACAGACTTATATTCAAAATACGACCAGTAACGCAAAAAGTAAGGAAAGCCATAGGATTACCTAGACCAGCGGTGTTTCCTCCAATTGCAGCCATCACATGGCTAAAGAAGGTTGCCACAGACTGCAATATACATATTCAGCAATCAAGATCGCATTGTACAAAGGAAATACAAGCCCAAAATAGAATAAAACTGATGTATCGGCGATCTATTGCTGAGTGCATGAAAGAATATCAGGTTAGCACGGAGCAAGAAACCTGTTCATTTGCAGTGGGGGAGAGCCCTCCAACATAAACCCTTCGAGCATGCCTTGTAGCCTGAGAAATTGGAGTGTCAAATTAGTCGGAAAATAAAAGCCAAGAAAAGAAATTGTGGGAAAAATGATGCAAATAAATCTTGCCAACCTGCTGAGTCATTGCCTGAACTGGCATAACAGGAAGAGCCCCAAACTAAAAGAAAGACAACACCAGAATACAAGTTAACAGAAGGAAAGCAAAAATAATCATCTCATATAGAAGAGGTGTAAGAAGTACCTGCCCGGTTGTCAAAGGAAACATGTTTGGAAACATCCCAGGAATGGTAGGGGTGGCTACTGGACCTGCAGAGACCAAGTCAATTACATCTCAAAAAGGCGAATCGTATTTCACTTGCCAGTAATAGTAAGGATCAACTAACACAGATCAGCTTGCAATGATAGTTTATTAGAATTAGCAAAATTATAGGTTCTTGCTATAAAGATTGTCGAAGAGAAAAGAGAAGTACATTATATTCAAGTAGTGGAGGAAACATATGTAAAACTACCAAAACAGGCAATTCCCGGCTGAGGACGAACGATTCTTCCTTGTACATAAAGCTAGAAACGTCGGCTCACGCCCATTGTCAGCACAGTGGGCCTAGTAGCCCAACATTGCCTTCTTAGACATAAGACAAGACAAAGAACAAACAAACAAACACAAAACAGAAGACAAAACCAAAAAACTCTCTCAGTTGCAGAATATTTCACGAAGTAAACAATAAAGAAAAAAATACAGCCGGTTTAGGTGCGACGACTTTATATCACTACCGCTACAGATAAAAGAACCAAGTACGCTTACCCAAATGCACCATGCATTTTGTACGAACTTTTCCACACTATATCAAGGAAAGAAATGGCAGTTATCAAAAGATTACAATCATACATAAACATGACAGGTTATGTACCTGGAGCAACAACAGTAGCAGCAGCAGGTAGCGCAGATACAGGAGGCGCCATGTCGAAACCACTGATTCTTTTGCTGCAAATACACACCATTAGTACTACGTATTGCAAAAATAATTTAGAGCAAATAAACTAATCAAAACTATAGTGCGACATGCAAGTGGAACTTTTATTGAATTGATTTACACTTTACCCAACAATATATTGGGTCAATAGAGCTATTTGAACATGCTTTCTGCATCTCATTCTTATGCAAAGTGGCAGGACCATCAATACCATGGAGGATCACGTGGCATCAGCCAATAAGAGGGGTCAAACTTCATGTTCCTTTAATAAAGAAGAATAAGAATGGAAACTTTTAAAGAACTTTGATGTCCAAGAACTATAAGATAATACTAAACATCTAAATATTAGAAGTAGAAAGATCTTATACTGACGTTTTAACAAGCTTCCTTTGATGAACTAAAGCAAACCGCCAAACCACAAAGCTTTAACAATATTAGCATGCAAGTCACATAAATCAACACGTTGGCCTGTGTACAATGAATCACGTGATATCTTGCACGGAAATATTAACAAATGCACCGAAGAAATGGTCTACGTAAGAATGAACATAACATGTTACCCACATTGCAAAATGACAATAGACAAGGCATATAACCAAATAATTTGCGCACCAAAATGTAAATCTACGATGAATAGAAAGTAAACTTAATTGAAAACAACAGAAGTCCACAAAACGAATACATGGAAATTTATCAACTTATTCACAATCAGTACAATAAAAACAAAGCACAAAGACCACACTTACAATCCCAAGATCAAGTCACAAGCATACCTCTTAGAGCGTGAACGAGAACGAGATCTATGCTCTGATCTACCCCTGGAGCGGGATTTGGACCTGTGTCTCCTCCTTTCCTCTCTATCCCTGTCATAATCTCTGCGCCTGCAAATAAATTAACCAACCAGTTACCAACAACACAAGAGAACAGGGTTCCTACTTTAACATAGACCAACACTAATACAACGGATCATGAAGCCAAGAACTTCATGAAAATGGAGCTTTGCAACATCAAATATAAACAAAACAATCATAATCTACACAATTAGAAGTAAACTTCTATTACCTGTCATAGTCTCGAGGCTTGTGATAATCATCATCCTCTCTATCTCTTTCTCTGCCCCGGTCCCTCCTCTCACTCCGCTCCCTGTAATGCTCCCGATCCCTGTGGTGACGATCTCGATCTCTGTCCCCTCTCTCCCTGTCCCTGTCCCTGTCGGGTCTGTCCCTCTCCTTATCCCGCCCTTTCTCCCTTTCCTTCTCCTTGCTCCTAGAAGAACCCCTCTCATAATCCCTTCCCTTCTCTTTCTCCTGGCTCCTAGAAGACCCTCTCTCGTAATCTCTTTCCTTCTCCTTGTCTCTGCTCCTAGAAGACTCCCTCTCACGATCAAGAGACTGCAAGCAGTAAAATAGTATTGTACAAAAACAAGCAAAGGCCACACAAATTTAGTATAAGAGGCATTCATTCACAGAAACATATAATACTGCAAGCAATCCCTAAATTACAGGCGGTAAACCTATATAACCCTATCTCCGTTTTCACTTACACAATAGATAGTAGTCTAAAATTCACATCCTAAAAGGCACGGGTACTGCAACGAATTCCTGAATCACACGCACTAAACATACAAAGCCCTAAATTGCACACGATAAACATATTAGACCCAATATTACACGCGGTAAACATATAAAACCCTAGATTGATGGTGTCGGCCTTCGATTAAACGCTATTGAAAAAATAAAAAAAAACTACATTGAATAACAATAAAAGAATAGCAGCATGAGCGTATGTGTATATCGAAGTACCTGAGATTTAAAATCGGCGTAATCATCGGGAGTAGGCAGAGGGGAAGATCCGTAGTTGTTGTTATCGGCGTCGAAATCTTCTCCATTACCTTCATACCTTATTCCTTCGTAGTCCGTCATCGTCGATTATCAACTATATTTTTCTTTCTCGCTAGCTTTTGAGCATCTGATAGGAAATTCTAGGGCTTAAGCACTAGGCGTTTCGACGTATTTATACTAGGACCGACTTGACAGATCGGGTCGATAATGACCATAATGGACACGGGTTTATTTATTCCTTAATTTTTCATTTTCTAATTTCTATACTTTCCTCGTGCTAATGAGATGACTGGTGCAATCCTCAAAACAACGCGTATTAAGAAAAAAATTGGCTGTTACCCGGGTTGAAGGAATCTTCCTCCTACTCTCTCATGTAGCGACAATTGATTTTTAATGACTTTTATTTTGTGATACTAAAAAAGTAATGTTAGGAGTTGTCGCTGAAAGTATTAACAGAAAAGTCATTAAAGACATTTATCGGCTATTAATTGTCACTATATATGGAGTTGGAGGAAGATTCCTACAATTAGGGTAGCAACCAAAGTTTGTTCCATGTATGATTGCACAAAATTTAATAAATTGCTAAAATAATAAAGTTTGGCAAAAAAAGCAAGGTATTTAAAACACTTTGTTAATGAAAAAAAGTGTACATAATTATAAGTTCGAATGTCATAATCCCCTAAAAATAGCACGGAGTGACTAACCATATATCGAAGTTTTTTCCCTTTTTCAAAGAGGTAGAAGTAGCAACCATGGACCTAGCTTGCTCTTTTTACTATCAAATATGACTCTTCAAGTGCCACTATAAAATTTTGAGATTTATTTATCAATTATTGTTTGTGGTTTCAAATACATTTGAAGAGTCATATTTGATAGTAAAAAGCACCATGTTACCCTCAACATCTTTACAAGGCTGAAGTGGCAAACCCTCCCTAATTTAATATTGAAAATTATTTCCTACATCTTTAATTTATATTAAAGTCACCCCTCACTCTAATCTATCCATAGCGATCGTTTTGTTGTTCAAGCGGATACTTCTAGAATGCTACTTATATAAAATGAGGATAGTTTACATAGATCATCCAATATTATTTCCAGATGACGTTTTCAAGGTTTAAAAGAAATCAAACAAATAAAAATAAACCCAACCTCCCTTCAACCCTTACCTTTTCCATTTTCTAATCTACAAACCAGCAGATTCAGAACGGGAAGCTGTCAAATCCATCATTAATGCCGCCGCCAGTCACCACTTCTCTACTGCACTAAAACCCTCCTAATCTACACCACACATAAGATCGTGCGCCCAAATGATTGGGTTTTATTATTTTTATAATCAATTGGTAATGATTTTCCTTTTCATTTTTTTCCTGCGTAGTTCTTCTTTGATTTGGTGTGTACGATGTTAGGAGCAATGGATTGATCTGGTGGTGTTGGTTGGGAGGGGCAGATGGTAGTTGGTATGGAAGTATTGATGGCATGGTGGGTTTGTTGGGAGAAAGTGCAGCAGTGTTAGACGGTGGCGACGTCAAATGTGGTCGAAACGTTGGGAGGCAGACGATGGTGTCGTTGGAGGCAGTGGGGACTGAAAACTAATTTAGGAGTCTCGCGTGCATGGAAAATGTCATTTCCTCCTTGAAAAGCATGAAATGACAAATCTATCCCTCAGTTTAACCAAAAAACAAACATAGGGACAAAAAAAAAGGTGATAGATCACGATACGAAGATTAGTTTTAAGAAGATAGGAGTTTAGGGGGTGATCTAAAAAAGTGGGCAAGGACAAGGGGCAAAAATAAGATTATTCTACTGATTAACTTAGAAATTCTAACTTATTTAAGACCACTCACCAATATCATGCCAATCGATCCCCTCCCCTACCCTTAAATCCACGGCCCATTTGCTCTGCCACCAACCTTGAGGCTAATTTGGTAGTGCAAAAGGTTTCCTAAAAAGTGAACAAAAAAACTCCAACCTGAATTTAGACCCAAACCGGATATGGACCTAAAAATACACACTTAAATTAGATCTGAGAGTGACTACTGATAAATGTTTACGGTGATGAATTGTTAGTAAAAAGGGTAAGCTACTCTGGTGGTAGATATGAACAGGATAAGTTGTAACTAGGGTTATTTAAGGGATATGCATATAGAGGAAGGGTAATGGTGGGGGTAGGATATGAAAAGAAAGATTGGGGGAAAAGCCAACACGACACCAGATGAGGTGTGGCTGGACGATGTTGGACACAATATCAACAACTGCACTCAATGGTTGGATGATGGTAAAGGTGGCTTGATGGTGGTATTGACTTTGTTGTGGCGACAATGACATAAGGTATATGTAAAGCTAGATTTAGAGTATCATTGAGTTTTGAAGATAGAATTGTTAAAAATTGCCGATTAGGGTTTAGAGAAGATGGAAGTTGAAATTAAGAGGAGATAAAATGGAGTTCAGTTAAAATCAATTTCAAAAGTTGATATACATGTTTACAATTTTATCCTTTTAGTAAATGGGTTCTTCTAAAAATATCCTCTGTATCAATGCCGACTTTTCTATTTGGGATTTTTCCACTTAGTCTTCAATACTTTGCTAGTTTTTTTTAAATTAGTCCCTCCTCCTATTTTTGTTGCTTACAACCTTAAATTTACAATTCGTCTCATAATTAGTCCATATCTTTGTTTTTCCAGTCAAGGTAAGAGCTAAATTCGTCACTGCATGCTTTTAAGACTGAAATGGCACATGCTATGCACGTGACACTCCCAAATTACTGGATCCGGATCCACTGTTGTGGCTAGGGTTACAGCAGTGGTGCTGTAGCCCCATTCACAGCCGTCGGATTGAGTTGGGTGGGAGGGAAGGGTTTAGATGTGGCCACGTCACCCTGCTTTTAATTCTCCTCATTTCCTCTGCCGCACCAACGGCCATTCTCTCTCTCTCTCTCCCCAATTCCTTATGTCGGCGACTCCTCACGTCGTCCACTTTCCGGCAAAGTCACGGCGACGCCACATCAACCGTGAATCTTCCGGCGACGTGGCCTACCAACACCTACGCAGTCACGGCCATTGGCCACCACACCAACGCATCCCCAAGAGCACCGCAGCCACCGACGGCAGATCTAGTAGCCTTCATCTCTGTTGTCGACCACACGACCACCGGCCGGTCGAAGCCATCTCCCACAAGTGAGTGTACACCGACGACACCTCGTGCCTTCTATCTGCCAGTGGCTCCTCACGCCGTCCACTTTCCGGTGAAGACACGGAGACTCCACATCCACCTTCCGGCGACGCCACGTCCACTTTCCGGTGAAGACAGGAAGATTTCAGGCCTGAAATCGAACTGTGCGCCACCTTCCGTCGATACCGATCTATACCTTTCGGCGGCGACACCTCGTATTTCGTCGCCGGTGAACGGTGTAATTCCATTGCAGCGCTGGCCGCCTTGATTTTCGGAGAAGAGAGAGATTGTAGATCTCGTCGCCGAAAGATGGTGAAGGTGGACCATGGTGTGCCGTCGCCGTGTCGTTGCCGGCAGGTGGAGAGCGTCGGGAAGTCATCACAGCTCTCAGATGGAATTGGAGAGAGAGGGGCTTTTGGAGAGAGAAGGATATCCGGATGACATGGCTTAATCTAAGCCCTTCCCTCCTACTTATCCCAATCCGACGGCTGTGACTGGGCTACAGCACCCCTGCTGTAACCCTAGCCACAGTAGGGGATCCAGATCCCAAATTACTAGTCCAACCATCACCTGTTTGCCGACAAGACTGCCTGGACTTGGTCTTTCCCCTATGGTTCCCCCTTTTTAAATAACACCATCGGTACCATCACACCGGCATGGCCACCACCACCGTCGCAACCACCAACAAACACACATCGGATGCACCATCAATGCCATCAACACCACCGCCACACCAGCTTTAATAACCATAATTAATAAACCTACAACCGCCCCAAAGCCAAACCCATAACCACCATCACCGCTGACTGCTAAACCACCACCACCACAAACTTGAATAGCCTACCACGACAAATCGCCTACTCACCACCAATTGCCACGTCCACAGCCATTGATTGCCTTTATCACGATGATCCTCCACGATCCACCACCACCAATCGCCGCAGCCACAATTACCAATCTCAACCCTTGATCTCTTCAAAGCTACCACCACTCGCAGCTGCCTCCACTCTCCTCGCCACCACCTTTGATGACACCACGTCCATTACTGTCGCCACACCCTCCCACCCTTTGCCACCATCCAACCCTAATTCACACGGTCGTCGCGAGTGTGATGGGACTTTAAGGCGATATTGTCAACAGAGAAATCGATAGGGAAGAAATCCTTGGTGAGGCCGAGAAGCGGTCGGCTATGGCAAATCTCAAGGGCGGAGCTTCTACATTGGCAAAATCTCAAGGGCGGAGTTTCTACAGTGGCAGTAGATTTGCTTGTATGTCTGTGGTGGTGGCCCGCTCATGGTGGCACTTTAATGTGTATGGTAGTGATGGTCATATATCTAATGGGCCAAGACTACGTATTGCTAGGTGATGGGCCAAATGGTCTTGTTGGTGCCGCTGTTAGTGACAGTACGTTGACCGGAGATGAAGAAGAAAGAGTAGGAAGAAGGGCATGTTTTTGAATGACAAGAATACCCTTAACGAAGAGACCAATATAGAGACGAGGCATAGTTGAAGGACACAGGTATGGCTGTATACAAACCGAGTTCGAGCCGAATATAGGTGTGTTCAAACTCGGTTCGTTTAAATTTGGGCATGTTCAAGCTCGGCTCGAGTTCGCTAAGAGCCAAAATATTAATGTTTGAACTCTACTCGAGTTCGTGAGGGCGAGACTCGAGCTTGGCTTGCTTAACTCGTTTAACAATACGAGCTGAACTCGAGTTTGATTACTCGACTCGCATTCATGTTCAATTATAATCAAATCTCTAAAATTCGTTCAAGCATAATTAAAAAAACGATAAATAGAAGGGATGCAGAATCAATCGAAAACACAAATCGATGCATTTGAGGTTGAGCCCTTGGCTTTGCAGGCGATGGCTTTGCAGCTTTAAAGGTTGAATCCGACAGCATTAAGTCTGGCGGCTGGGAGATGACGGCGGTGAAGACGGTGACGTGATGTCCGCTTGGGAAGAGAGAGAGAGAAAGAAAGAGAAGGGGATGGAGAGGGTCTATGCTCGATCTGCGTACATGTGTGTGTGTGTGGGGCGAGGTAGGGGACGGAGGGTGCGGCTGTGTGAGTGATGTTCGGATTAGGTTTTAGTTTTAGTTTATATAGTTAGGATTTTCAAGTGTTTGGGCTTATATAGGGGTTGGGCTTTATTTTTATAAACTTAAATGTTTGACCTCCACTTTAAAATTTAATTTATGTGATTTATGTAAACATTAATTTTGTAAACATATTATAATTAATTTATTATTTAGACAAGCTGTTCGCGAACATGTTTGTGAATACGTGTTCATCTTCGACTCGTTTAATAAACGAGCCCTAAAAACTTGTTCATGTTCGGTTCGTATATTATATGAACAAACGTGAACGAGTTTTATGAAGAATGAACCACAAGCCTTTCGTGAACAGCTCGGTTCATTTACAGCCCTAAACGCAAGTAGCAAAAATAGGACTTGATGGAATAATTAAAAAAACAGCTAAAGTACATAAGACTAAAAATGAACTTATCCCTTTATTGAAATAAAAGAGGCAAGGAGGAGGGGTTGAAATAGGCTGATAGGGTTTTGCCACATAAGCCTCGTCACAAAAAGACATTGAATGACCTTAAAAAAAGAGTGACAATGATAATACATAACGGCGAATAAGTAACCCCACCTTCAACCTGATACGATATAATTTGCTTAATTGAAAAAAGAAAAATGCAACTACCAACCTCGTTACATGTTTCTTTCACATTGTTTATCGCATAAACGTTTATTTTTAACAATATAAAGACGAAGGTAAATATAGCCTGTCCCATTTCAAAAAAAAGTCGTTACAAGGATACCATATACCTTAACAATATCAGCATGTTGCCACATTAAATTGTCCTAAAATTTTCCGATCAAAACACGTTCCACAACTGTTATCAAGTGTTTCTATAATTTTCGTTAAACAGTAACCAGTTTTGCTAATAACCAATTAAAATTGTTTCTAGGAACAGCTACTAAATTAATTTACAATGTGTTTTTGAAAATCAATCGTAAAAGAGCAATCAATCTAACAGGAGTAATTTGGTGATTGGAGGTTGCACATCTATATATAATGGACTACATTATATAAAAACAATAATACTAAAAAAAATAAAAAAATTCAGCTATGGCCTTACGTATCCTCCGGTAGAGAATGTTGTTGGGCCCGGGGGCGCGGGCTCATTTTCAACAGGTAAAAGTAGTTGGTACCACCAGAACATGGCCATATGAGTGGGTACCACCACTCCTTGATCACTTATACTACCACCCGTACTCCCACTTAAGTCAATATACTGAGCCGAACTGGTCATTTAGACGTAAAAATTGACCATCTAGTAATAAAAAATCCATACATTCGGTGTTGCTTCTGGAATGTAATCAATGAATGCACTATCAAATTTTGCTACATACGAAACACCAAGATCACTTAAATTGGTGTTAGTTGAACTCATCTCTTCAGTATCAGTATATTTCCTCATTACTTACTACTCAAAAATCCGGAGTGATACTCAACCTTGTAATTCATTTCCAAAGAGCAAATCCCCAATGTTGGTCTTCAAGCTAATATGCTCATCTTGAGGAGCACATGCTCTAATCATTCCTGCATTATCCTCTTCTCTACTTGGAGCATCACCTGCCATCTCCATTGGAAACAGTGAATTAGAGCGTCAATTCAGGTCAACCACCATAAATTATGAAGAAAAGAATATAAGAATATATCCTTAACAGGAGATTGCTTCTAAGTACGACGGCAAGAAAGAAGCAATATAAATGGTTAGGCAATAAATCTCACCCCCAAACTACTCTATGAATACTGGTGTAGAGACATCTACAATGACAAAGCCCTAGGAGCAAAGCAGCAGAAAAAAATTCAGCCCCTCCCACGTGTAAGACTTTTTCTTTATTTACTTGTTTCTTATTACATCATCTACTTAAGGTAACAAGAAAAATAACGAGCACATGCAAGCTAGCAAGGCTACGTCGAAAATGCTCAAACGTGGGTATTGGCTCGGTCCATAAACCAGGAACATGGTACAATGCCACAATGGTGGGGTATCCATGAGGTTATTTGGTGCCTAAAACAGTAGATAAGCTACCGCAAATATGTTGGTGAAAAGAATCAAAATGACAAAAACAAAAATTGATCAGGAAGAAAATGACACATGTCATGCGTACACCGCCCTTTTTTTATTTTGGTTAATATTGCTTGTCATAAGAAATGGAAAGTACAATACCTGGCTATAGTTTTCTGGCAACAAAGCACAAAGCCGAGATACCACCCCAGCATGATAAACAGAAATGCTGTTAGCAACCAGTCACAGAGAATTAAAGCCTGAAATGGTACCCAAAACCAGCAAAAGAAGCAGTGCCAATTAAAATTAGCCATATTCAATGCAAGTACCCTGACATATGATCAATTGCAACAACCATGCTTTTCAGTTCCGAAAGATGACGTAAGGATCACAACTCTCAACAATCAGAATGGCTGAAGCACCATATTCCATCATGATCGCCTCTCATGCCTTTTTTTCCCCTTTACATCAATCATAAGTTTGTTGCTCTCAAACAAGGGGATCCTTCCGTGGAAGTGCATATTATGTCTCTATCGTGTTTACGCGTAGTTTTAAGGCGGATAATGAAAAACTTTCAAACACCGAGAGTACATGCGTCCGTTATACTGCTGCTTGGCAGAAGCCATTTTGATTTTGGTATTTCCAAAAGTCTATTCACATGTTTTTCCGAAAAAATATTGAATCATAGAGCCTACGATTGATCTTGCACTCACTCAATTAGCAGGGGAGGTTAATCGGTATCATTAGGCCTTCCCCCATGGCATAGCCCAGCAATTGGACAGACCAGTAGCGGAGCCAAAAATCTTTTATAAGGTGGGGCACTATGTTACATGAACTCGGTACGAGTGTCCGGGTCGGATACGTGTCCAAGTGTCGGACTCGTCTAATTTTCAAAACTCAAGATACGGGGACACGGCAAAATATTCATATCTAGCATTACTTGATAATTATTTCTGAGGTAAAATGATGTTTTATGTGACGCACATGGTTTTAGATGAGAATTTGTCTCGTCTCAAAGCCAAAGAAATAAAAAGAAACACTATAAGATAGTTTTCATAGTAGCATATCCTATGAGATGTATCGGACACATATCCCATATCCGTGTCCGAGTGTCCAACACGGGGATTTGGATCCCCTGCTGTAACCATGGGTTACAGCAGGGGTGTTGTCCCCATTGCTGAGAGAGAGGGAGGAGAAAGAAAGGAAAGAGAGAGAGAGAGGGATCCAAACCATGGTTACTCTCTCTCTTCCCTATCTCTCTCCTCCCTCTCTCAGCAAGGGGAACAGCACCCATGCTCTAACCCATGGTTACAGCAGGGGATCTGGATCCCCGACACAGGTACTTCATGCATTCTGAAGAGTCCATGTAACATAGGGTGGGCACCAAGGTTTTGAAAGTGCCTTCACGTGTTCAGTTCAAAAAGAGATAAAAAAAATGAAGCTCACAATGTTGTAAGGAAAAATAAGAACCGCATTCTATAATCTGTACAAAGACTACTTTGGACATTGAAATCATTAAATTGTTCTCCAAAGGAATAGACGTTTAATAAAGATCTACAGCGGGAAGGGAGGGGGGGGGGGGGGGGGGCGGGGGAAGTTGAAGTGTAAGAGCTTATTTTATGATTTTTGGTAGGAGTAATTTTTATGTTCTGAATACAGAACAATGGCTCAAAAAATATTCTCTATAAATTCTGAAAGAGGCACCAAGTAACAAAACCAAAAAAAAATAACTTATTGCTGGGAGGATGGGGCATGCCCACTGTGCTCCCCCCTTTCATCCGCCACTGAATTGGACCTCCCACGATATTAGTCATAGATAATGTCATCCCTTCACCGCAAGTCAAAGCAATTTTGGGTTATGTCTGGGGGTGTTTAGTTTCCTCAATTATGATGCATAACTAATCATCTCAAGTAGTCTCGAGCAGCGAGGTGCAGCACTTGCAAACAAAATTCAAAGAAGTGGAAAGTCAACAGTGAAGCAACGTAGAGGAATGAGTAATTTTTAGCCTCTTTCCAGCAAGTATGTTTTAGACACTAATACCGGCCAAGGGCCGCAAAACCCATATACTTAAAAGGGAAGATAATGAGTATTAATCAATCATTCCTGTGAAAAAGTAGTTTGAGAGGCTTATAAAGCATCAGAAATTAATTTTGCTTGTGAACCCACATTGCAAACATGCGTGCAGTAGTGGACAATACTGACCATATAAGTAGATATCTTACTGTAGTACCTTGAGATGTCACTTGTGGCGAACAGGCAAGTACTTAAACCTTACTTATTTCCATCACCGCTTTTCAGGACCCAAGCGGAACCTTGGTATACACACAGTTCATTCAAAACCTACGAAGTTGGAAACAATATTTAGTACCAGAAAGAAAGTACTTTACATAAGAACTAAGACACCTTAAGGACATTTGTAAGCTATTCTTGTCAATGACAGCCCGTTGCATATAAAAACCAAATTCTGTTATACAAAGTAAGATCTAGTGTACCATCTTGTTAGTTCATTAGTATAACATGTGACAACAGGAAGAATAATAAAAGAAAGGAGTTGCATGCATCTATCCCGTAAGCAAGAAAAGTTGCACACCATGTGATAGCCATATGACCAACTAGAATAGCAAAAAGATCAGACATTTCTAAATCCTATCAACCCTATTCTGTGATGCAAATTTAAAAAACATTAGGCAAACATCTTGATGTAACTTCACTCCATCCTTATAACTCCACACATAGTCGCCTTGAACAAACCTCTTCCAAGATAATTTATGCACTTTAGCCACAAAAACCAAACATTGTCTACTTGTCTCATTCTTTTAGCCAAAATCACCATCGATACTAGCCTCAAATGTCTTCAAATATCATGGTCCCTAACAACATGCCAAAACATAAATCTAGAAACAAACATTATCTATAAGGAAGGAACCAACTACATGGGCTAAATTAAAGGCTTACGAAGTCTAAAACTAGTTCTTAACAATCTAGAACTCCACCAAACAAATATTTTAATCTATTTATCAGAACTTAGTTTACAATTATCTCCTCTGAGAACACAACATTCAACAATATCAGCATCACAATGCATAACTTTACAGAATCAATTCTATACCTTTGTCTACGCTATGAATAATAGTTGAAGCGTGGAATCTTTTCATGCCAAATAAATTTCCACACCTATATATTGTCAAACAATAGAATAATAACATCTATCACTAACTTTGACTCACGACATATAAGTTTTTCAGTATTTCCAGTATGTGAGTGTGAGAACTACCTCCGACTGGAAGGTCTAAATCGAGTTGCCATCTTATTTTTCAAAGTTAATCAAATTATTGACAAAGGAAAACAAGAAAACCCTAAAATCGATTCTGCATTGTCCAATTTAAGCTTCTAATGCGAAACCGGAGATTCGGTTACGGGGACTAATTTATATGCCAAGAAGGTGTTAGGCACCCCGTCATACCGTAAACGGTCTCTAACTTGTTTATTGTCATTTTTCAGTTTTTTGTCCCACAACATGAATAGGCAAAACAGACCTAAACCAAAACTACATTTGATTTGAATTCGACATCAAGAGTTGAATGGCCTACGTACGCGACCGGATAGTTAAGGATCAAAACCTCGTGGTTCAACCGACCCTAAGGGAGGCCACCTAAATCTCGGTCTGTATATTTTAGAGACCTAATTCAATGCAACTTCATTTAGTTGATTACTTTTAGAACTCTTTTTTAGCAACTCTAGGACTCTTTCTTTAGCAACTCTTCTAGTTGTTCTAGAAATCTAATTGAAATCGAAGTCTAAACCTCGCCGAATTCTAGTTCAAAAAAAATTCTATTCAGAATAGACTTGTGATCATACCCAATTTCTTCTAATGGCAGAGCTCTTTTTCAACTCTTATCTTATATTTACCGTAGACCGAAACTTGGTAGCAGGAAGGGAAAATCTAATTCTAGACTCCTCTCTACGAAAAGCTAAAAGACGAAATGTAAAAAAAATCAATACCTCTTGATTTGGACCCCTTGGACTGCCTGATCGATGACCCGACAACACAACGAAGTGGCTTATGACTTCCCTAGTCTACTTCTCTCTTTTTCTTGCTAGTCTAGTTTTACAGAATTTCTATGGCCTTTTCTGAGGAGAATTTTCCCTCTAAGAGACAGTGGCATTTTGAGGCAGCCACAGGGCCTTTATATAAAGGTCAGGAAGCAGTGAAAATGCAAGAGGAAACAATCTGGCCGTGCCTATCACTTCTAAGAGATAAGACTGAAATAGGCTGAAAAGTCCACATTGCCCTTACCGACCGGTCTATATATAGCCACCAACTTACTGGCCGTTATCTTCACTCGAATGATGCATTTTTAACCAACTGTTGGGGTAAAAGGACACCTATTGAGATAACCCAAACGGATTAATCTGAATTCAGGACAAACCAACAAAACTAATCGGAATCAAGCACTAGACCACCTGTCCTATCTAGAGTTTGACTTGGGCTAAGCCCAAACTGAATGGCCAACTAACTGGATTCTACCACCCAAAATGTGCTAACTGGACTGGACATAGCTAATTAAGCCTACTATTATTGTTAAGCTAGGGCTAAGTGGACTGGACTAGCTAATTAAGCCTGCTATTACTATTAAACTTAGACCAAACTATAATAGAAGCCTGATAAATATATAAAACAAAGCGTACAAAAACGTGGTCTCTACTGTGCACCTTGAATCAATTAAGACCTCTAGTAGATTGACGCTAACTAGTTATCAAGTTGCCTAATTGAAACCTAAACCAATTTAAATGCTTTTGTGAATTGCCATACAATCGACTGCTATAGTTGTTTCTTTTTTACTTCTTAAACAAATCATATTGGTAGATGTTCAAGAGAAAAATTCCTGCTTCATCTGAAGTTCTTTTGCAAGACTTCTTCGCCAACAGCTCATGGTTGAATTGCATCCACCGGAATCACCACTACACAATTAAGTTATTTTTTTTGCAATTATCTTTTTGTCTATGAGCCGAAAGAAAAAAGTTTTGTCCAATCTCTTTATTCTCACACATCGTCTCATGTAATTATTTCTTGGGTTCAGACATGTTTCTGATCATAAATTGTTGTTTACAGTGATTGGTACTGGTGAACTAACCAAAAACACGTTCGATCAACAAATAGTTGTTTCGTGTATTCTTCCCACCTTTAGTGACCAACCAGAAAACAACCCAGATATTAGTCTTCTACATCAGTGCTTATTTGATGGTCAGAAAGAAATAAGAGATTACGTTTTTGTCATAACTAGAACTGATCATCATAATGGAAACATTTGTCCCAAAGTAGTTGGGGTCAGCTTCACGAATTCTATTCTTCCACTACCCCCTGTCAAATCAAATGTTTAGAATTAAACCCAAACAATCAAGTCTTTTCTACTTCATCTTCCCAAGTTATCCTGGTTCACCCCTACCTCATCTTGCCCCACCACTTTGCAAAAAACACTTCTTCTTAAAGGGGCATCTAAGGGCCTGTGTTGGATAGTAACAAACTATATCAAGCGATGTTCTTCCATCTTATTCTCAATCGACAGCACCCCGACTTTGTTGTGGATATCCACATTTCTTTTTCTATCCCTCCTTTTGTACTGTGCATCTGCCTAAGCATTCGCATTTCGGCTACACTTGTGTGTGTGGTGTTTCTTGTTACCCAACATTCTGAACCATACAATATTGTTGGCCTCACTGCAAACCTATAAAAAGTCTCCCTTAAACTGGAATGTTGTAACAACTCAACACCCCACACACAAATCTCCATATTTTCCAGCCTACCCTTATACTACTGATATATCCTCCTCTATCGGTGATCCAAATACCTAAGGATATGTTTCATGGTACTTGTTGACCATCCATATTTAACTACTCTCTCCCCGAACCTCAACCTAGTTGTACAAAAATCGCATTCTAAATACTATCTTTGTCTAAAATCTCAATCAGGGTAGGCGGATTAAATCACACCCCTAAACAAGGATTGAATCAACTCATCCAAGCCTAAACGCTTCAAGGAAAGAGGGAGAGGGGGGAGGGGGGAGAGGGAGGGGGGAATACTCACACAAAGAAACTCTCATTATCAATCGCAATAATCTGAGAAGGGATTACAGCTGCTTATATAGAAAAATTCTAGAACCTCAGTCTAAGCTAAAATACTAAAGTACCCCTAATATAACCCTATTCAACCCTTAAATCATCATATATATCATGTCCAAACAGTACTGCTGCATCATTCTCACCGTCATTGAGAGAAACTCGTCCTCGAGTTTTTAATTGTGAGAGAACTAAAAGCCTTAGAACAGCTATTTACAAGCCCTGTACATTCCAAATTGAAGTGATATAACATAACGGTGATGGTTGGAAGTAACAAGGATAGCAACAAGCGGTTCATGACTTGAATTGGATCAAACTAATAAACTCAATGTTTTGGACATTTTGCATGTTGATGACAATCCCCTTTGAAGCTTCAATGGTCTTCAGACAATCTGGTCCAGCTTTAATATTGTCATCCAAGCACCTTAGTTGTGAAACGTTGATAAGCTTGTTTAATTGGTTAACAATTGCTTAATTTGATCAAGTATTTGTAATTCGAAAATGTGCATAACAGAGAGGAAGTAAAAATTTTATACTTTCTCAATCCCTCTTTTCCCCTGGAACTTAGGTCCTTTTTGGCTTCTCACCTGGTGTCTTACAAAGTGGGCTGTGGCTAAAGCTATAAGAAACTAAGTCTGGAACTTCAAATAAATACCTAGGCTGAATTGGACTTCAATAAAATCTGGGCTAGGTTTTAGGTGAAAGTGGGCTAACTATTGATCTAGGGCTTTTAGCTTCTAAAAGAGAAGTACATGGTCATAATAAAGTAGGCGAACTATCAATCTTAGCATCTGTAGTAGATGATGAAGCATTTTTTATTACATATTCGTAATAAAACAGTCTAAAAGGGACCAACACTGGCTTGAACATACAAACTGACATATTTTTCATTGCGAACATAAGAGTGAAGGCAGCCCAGGTAGTAGGGCCTCGAGAAAGAATGAAATGCTTTTAACACAAGTCAAATTAAGATCTTCTGACCTTCTGAATTTCGTTGGGAGTTATATCCCTCTTAAGTTGCATCTTTGCAACATCGATGATTTCAGCCTTTTTAAGCTTTGCTTTAGGTCCTCGAACAATAAGAAAATCAATAACAATTCCCCTGAAAAATGGGAACACCACCATTAATCTTACGCACAAGCTCATTTATCTGGAGAATTAAAGGTAGAGGACAAGAAAACCTCAATTGATCATATTGTGGGTGGTCTGGCGATGACTTTGAAACGTAGACGCCATAAATTTCTCTAGCAACTGTGGTGATGACTTCTCGGAGCTGCTCAGGATGAGCGTCGACAACATTTACTGCGGCTATTGCCTCTCTAGCTATTCCTTTTCGATGATTAGATTCAGATACTGCCATTTCCCGTAAACGTTGGCAAATATGTTCAGATCTGCAAAAAGACAAGACATGTAAGTGCCTTTTGGTGTTACTTTGATCTCTGAAGGAACTTTTGGTCTAAAGTCTGGAAATAACGTATGCGAAACCAGAAATTGTCCAATAGGTATTCGGAAATAATAATTGACAAGCACCTGAAGTGCACAAAGTTTTCAAAGCCGAGGTTGAACATGCCATTGGCAAGTAAAATCATGCAAAATTTATGACTGAAGAGAGTATCACTAACCAAAGATGGAATGCCAATTCTAGTAGTCAATGAGTGAACGGACTACTAGTGCAGCCCCAGAAGCCCAAAAAAGTGGGGGGCTGGATAGTCAAGAGTGAGCAAATGACTCAGTGATGCTCTCCTTCTAGAGTCTGAAGCTGTCTCCTTTAATTCACTTGAAGTTCTAAAAGGAGCTCCTCTTCTAACGAAGGCCGCTATTCCTTCATAGGAATAGACTACGGCCTTGCCCTTCGTCGCTCTTCGCTGCCGCTTCGCTTCAGAAGCGAACAGCTCATGATTCTTTAGTAAGATTTTGTTTTTTATCCAGAGTATGGCCTAACCTAAACCTAATAATAAAGGTAGAGCCAAGGATATACGCTGGGATAGAAAGATTAGGGAATATGTGAGCAAGCCAGGGAGAGGAAGCGAGCTGAGTTCAGCATATCTTATCTCTTTCCCCCCCCCCCTCCCTCCCTCCCTCCCTTCCCTTCCCCACCTCTCTCCCCTCCCTCTCTCTCTCACACGCACAGCCACCACACACAAACAGACAAGACATTTCCAAAATCAAAAAAAATGCAGCTATATAACTATTAAGTGTGATAAGGGAAGGATTGTCCATTTAAGACTACATCTTGCTGTTGATTTTCAGGGTTTAGGTTCCTCTCTCTCTCACACACGCACACAGAAACAGGCAGACATTTCCAAAATCAAAAAGTGCAGCTATATAACTATTAAGTGTGATAAGGGAAACACTTCCCATTTAAGACTATATCTCCCTGTTAATTTTCTGGGCACGAGAGCAGTATTATCAATAATGTCACATTTCAATTACATTCCTACCCCCAGTACCAAATGAACTAACCTTAGCAATCTATTACTTTCATCCCTCTCTACCAACAGAAGGATGTACATTCACATCATCCAATACAAATTAGCATTTAAGGTGTTACATTGCACTTTCCTCACATTGCAAGTGTTAACGTCTAGTTAGCATTGTAAAACCATATCATCGCGAAGGCCACTAGCACAAATGACACCACCATCAACAAAGTGGTTCTTCCAACGTGAGAACAAAAATGCTTTACAGTCTAACTCCATCTCTATTCAACCAGCAGACCAACATCTCTAGCTGACCACAACAAACATTTTCCCATCAACCCCTGTTATTGAACAGTAAAAACACCATCCATGGCCGCATAATTCCAATAAGCCTTTGCGGATCATGATTCATGACTACCGCCTCTTTGCTCACCACTAGACTAAGCACCAGTTCTAATTGACCCTTCTTTCACAGGTCCACGATGAAGGAAAAAAGAAAGATGGGCAGCTATATACCGGGAATCTATGCTCAGCCATCATCTTGTATTGAAAAGAAAAACGGTACCATATCAGACCAGTTGCATTTATTGCTAAATAAAAGGCACAGGAGAGAAAACTGTGTGCGAGTCCAGTCTTAAAAAAAAAATTGAATCTCGGTCAAATACACAAGGTTTGGCATTTTATAGGTAAAATCTTGAACTTCTATGGAAAATGAAATATTAATCAGCCAATCAATAACAATAACGGACAACAGTGAGCAAGATGCTAAAAGATGACAGACAATAATCTCACCTGCAAACCTTGTGAGTTTGGAAAAGTTTCTGAAGGGCCTTTAATAGAGCTTCTCGAGATTCATCTGACATTAGAGTCCCAGCAGATGCTCCATTTAAAGTCCTTATCGCTGCTTTGTTAAAATTTGTTGATGCTGCAGCCTTTTCAGACAAACTCGGCTTTGAATCAATCTTACCAACAGACCTTTTCCGTCCTTTGAAATAAAAATCAATTATCGGTTTCTCCAAATGTTGCCAAGCTTGTTCTTGTTCGTTGACGATATCAGGATGAAGTTTAATAAATGACGTATCCGGAGGCTCTTTAAACTTCCAATGACAGAAGGAAGGCCTTTTAACAGCTAAGACTTTTAGCACGTCTTCCATAGCCTTTGGAGGATCTTTGGGCAATTGTGCATCACGAATAACAGAATTCTTGCTAAACAACAAAAGTATGTAATCTCTGTCTGTAAACTCGTCTTCTTCTTTTCCATATAGCAGTGAACTTTTTGGAACCCATAAGCCTTGAACTAAATGAGCAAGCTTCTTCAGGATTCCTAACACAACTTCAACGGGTTGATCAGGAGCGAGGTCCATAAGAGCTTCGAATCGACGGAGAGGCTTCCCCTGTCAAGACATTTTTTTGATAAGCGATAATCATAACAAGAAGCAATTTGAAATATATACTTCATCTTCTGGATTATACATGGGACAATAAAAATGAGACTCGCATTCATACTTCCAAGTATAACTCGAATGGGTTGTACACAACAAACTCCAAGCAGTGTGAAGGGATAAATAGATTTAATGAGTGGAATGTATCTCCTCTGGCAACTGCAGTTGCACTTAGGAAGGAGCCAAATGTAGGCAAACCTATTCAGACAGGGAGTAAGCACCCAAAACATAAAATAACGAACTAACAAAGCAAAGGAAGCAAAGAGATAGAGGACCAGGGCAAGGTCATAAGCCCCCATGGTATTGCATCCACAAGAGTCCCCATAAGGCAGCCCCAAAACAAACTCACCCGAATAAAGTTGCAGTTGCCATAGTCGAAGCATAGTCGAAGTACAGAAGTCCACCTCAAACCAGAAGAAAGGAAGCTCAAGGAAAAAACTTGAAGGAGGAGCAATGGGAGATCAACTCCTTCAATGCTACGTTGACTCCTCTTCTTCTAAATAGTCCACAATAGACACAATGGCGACCCTCAACCAACAAGGCAACTCGTGGGCATACTCATCCTACCCCATCCATATATAACATACCCACCACAATGTTTTATGACCCATGTACACCTCATCAAGAACAGTCGCCAAATCACAAGCCTTCTTATTATGCTAGAACACATTAAAAGAAGGTGACAGTTGAGAAGGGGGTGGAGAGCAGGGAAGTCGGAGGAAGAAGGTGGGCCATGGAGCTGAAATCGGATTCAAATATCAACGTCCACTCAGTTCTGGCTATCCAAAAAATGCAGGCTGAAGTGGCAGATCACTAAAAGCAACACAAGAAGTAACGGAATTCATTTGCATGAAGGAAGAAGCGAATCAATCAGAATAGAGACAGGGAGGTAATTCAATTGATAGATTATTGAGCCAGCAATCAGAAAGCAGAAGATTAGTACGACACTTCCACCAATAGAAAGACTCTTACGGGGCAGCCCGACAATGACAGAAAAAAATTTATCAGAGAGAGAATCTTTCAATAATCCGACCAGAGAAACAAGTATACACCAGACATTTCAAGCCACGTCAAATGCGAAAGCAAATGATCCAATAATTCCCCCAAATGTTTCGCACATAACATACCAACTGGGCAAGATCTGACCCTCCTCCACAATGCAAAGATACTACTCGAAATGCTCCTCCAAGGGAAGTTCGCATCCGGCCTCCCTATCCTGGCAAAAGAACTTGCTTAGGATATCTACACAACCATACACCCAGCAGCAGTTGATTAAGTTATTAAAGATCCTTCAATTACAAACCATTGCCTTACTAAGGAGAACAGCCAATGGTTGCACGCCACCAAGTACACTAGCATCAAATCATACCCTGCAGTTACTGCATGCACAGGAGCATGACATGTAAGTTGTGTATATAGTTGATTGTTGAATCATTTATATGTATTCCTCACAGTTTTCTAGTGACTTTTACTCATGAAGGTGATGGTGCCCTTGAACCTGTTTAATGCTACCATGGTGATTGGGAAGGATGTGGGCTGTACCATAGGTGGCATTATTAGAGTTCTTAAGGAGGAACCCGGATTGGAGGGTTATTTAAGCCCTATTGCGAGCGGGCTTTGGTTATATGGGGTGCCTCAAGATGAGGGGTATGACGTTGCGGGAGCTTGTAAGATGCTTAGAGGTGGCCGGTTCTTGAAGCACAGTTCATGATCTAAGGAGTTGCAAGTTTGTGACATTCTGAAGGATGATGAGATGATTTCCAAGGAGTTGCAATGTTAAAGACGTTGTTGGGACAGGGTTTCTTTCTTCCCCAGCTTCTCCTGTCTCGCCGTCATCTAGCAATGGGGCATCAGTGGCCAAATACGTCTAGTGATTAAAGGACTGTTGTGGATCCACAAACTCTACAGCTTGTTTTTTTTTTTTTTAGTGGGGGGGGGGGGGGGGTCGGTCTTGGGTCCCCTAGGTGGCTGGAGTATGGGATGTTTGGCTTAAGTGATCGCGGGGCAGATGTCCTGGTAATGAAGAGTATACAAAGATGCATTTGCAAGTTCTGGATATGGTAAAGGGAAATTTAGGTAAGTTTCTGGGATTGTCTATCGGAAGTAATGAAGACAAAGCCTTTGAATTGTTTCTCAGATCAGTGAACAAGCAAAGGCCCCTGACTGCTTGTGGAAGTCGGAGAGAATTGAGAAAAATTTACTGCTCCCATTAATAATGATGCATAGTTAGATATCAAAAAGGCCGGAAGGTGATTTGTTAATGAGTGGCTTTGATTAGGTCTCCTTTTTCTTTTCTCGAGTATAAAACCTGGGTTTCCCTGCTTTAGGTCTTTTTTCCTATGACTCTGTACTTAAAGAATACACCGTAAGTACCATGAATAACAACTGCTGCAGTATTTTGATATATGCATGCCACAAGATCTCATGTTTGGAGGATTTGCTTCTGCTTTAAATTCAGAGAGAAAAGTGTGCATGTTAAAAAATTACCTTTTTCATTTCTTCTTTGGCAAACAATATAAATCTACGTACTACATGTTAGCCTTAACTACTTAATCTATATTTCAAAATCACCTTAAGAACTGATTTGTTTCTTGACAGTTGACTAGTGGGTCGTAGCCACTTCATTTTAGGTTAACCTAACTTTGATTGAATGCAAAGAAAAACCATTCTCTTTTTTCTTTTTCTCATTTTTTTTACTTTTTCTGTGTAAATTCTTGAGATGGCACGAATCAATTCTCATTCTTAAATCTAATTGTTTCTTTAGAAAATACATTATCGTAAAATGTGCAAAATGTTTCTAACTTTTTGGCAATAATTCAAGAACACAGGTTCACGTCTAGTCTGGTAAGAATGGTTCATGGTGCGGCAGCTTCTTCCTTCATTCTAAGCAATGGCTAACATTAAGGTATTAAAGCCTACCTCAGTAATTATTAATATTCCTATCTCTTGATATCTAAACATTTTTAGGCCACAAATATCGGTTATCAATCATTTTTGCTGGCTTAAAAACCACCAAGGAGGTTTCAATGTTGTTTTCCTTGGAGTAGTTTCAATGCACGGAAGACTTTCGGATCTTCGAGGCAGCTGAGAGAGACGAAAATTGAATATATGTGAGCAACCTTGTATGAGCCACCTTATGGGACCCTAAAACAGCATTATGCGTAACAGTAAATTCCCTACTCTGCCACCAATTTTAATCCTTTATGACATATATATATATATATATATATATATATATATATATATACCTATATAAATAGCACTGGACCAGTGAAGACATAATGCAGATAATTAACTAATGATCAAGAAAGTACGTTGCCAAATATATATAGGTGCAAAAATTTGTCATCAAAATATTCATAACGACAAGCCAGAGTCACGAACCTCCAGAAGCCAAGTTCTATATCGATCTTCCAACGGCAATAATTTCAATTTCCTGAAAACACCTAAAAGTGTTACTTGGATCAAACAATTCCATCGAATTGAGGGTAATTGTATGTGTGATAGCATCTACTACACTAGGAATATCAATGAACCCGATTATTGCAATTGCTCAGGATACCCTTTTTTGGAGTCTTTATGTCGAGAAACTTGAAGCAAGATGATATAACAAATCAGATTCCAGCCAAGCAATTAGAAATAAGTATTTAAGCACTATTGTTCAGTCACGCATCTAAAATCGAATGAAATTTAGAACTTCATAACTACAGGATCTCCTCAATTAAAAAAGTTATGCGTGAAACCGATATATGTAAAAGAAGTACGAGAAACCAAAAGGGTGGCTATACCTTACGGGAGGACATTTGTGTCCAATGTTATTTGAAGTGCCAGGACACAAGGAATTGATATAATCATACCTTTAGATTGAAACAAGAATATTAACGAGTCAGAAACATAATATATGCTGCAAGGTTAAATGAATCGTGAACATTCAACAATGAAACAGGCTTGCGACATTGGTTGAAACAGTTTATAGAAAGGCATACTGGCACATTGAAAATCCTATATGAAAGCCTTCTTGAGCCACCATATTTCGCAAATATCTGGCTGAAATGTCACTATTTGCACCATGATACTTGAGTGGAACCCAACCCTGAAAGACGAGACCAAGAAAAAATATAATTCACCGAACACTAAAAATGGTAAACAAAGAAGTAGCACCATATAGGTAATAGGACAAGTTCTATTCGGGTTCACCAAACAACTGACAGATCTTTTCTCAATTATTTCCGCAAAAGAAAACTGCAAACTCCATAGAACACAGAAAAAGAATCACTGAAAAGTCGTTCTACATGCCATGGCAATTTAAATTGCAGGAAAGCCAACTAGAGAAGCATTGGTTGTGTACTTCACTAAACAACAAAAGCTTCAATTTTAGTGAAGCATAATTTAAGCTCCACATTTTCCACAATGGAAATGATTGTATGCATATGTCAATCCTAAAGGCGGGTTGGCTATAGATTCTTGTGAAAGCAGTAGAGCCGCTCACCTCATAATGAACTGCTGTCCTAGAGTTAAATAGACCAGGAAGAAAGAGATGGGTATAGGTTGATCACATTATCTTGGTTTGTCAGGCCAGATTGATTTCCAATAAAGTTAATTAGACTTTTGTACCGTATAACTTCACAAAAATCACAATTGTTCAATTTTGACCCATAGAGAGGCCTGGTTCTTTATTTACTCAACACCTAGATCGTTTCACCCTCTCCCGCCCAGAAAAACAACAGAGCAACAAAAAATTATTTTTTCCCTTATAAACCTGTGAAGACTAAATTATTACTACCTTCTTCTCTTTGTTTTCTTAAATGAATCTATACCCTTATAAACCTGTGAAGATTAAATCATCACTACTTTCTTCTCTTCGTTTTCTTTTGCATTTCCTTTTTCCCCTTCTTTTACCTTATTCTTCTTCAGCAATGCACCCCACGCCCTACCACCAACCAGATTAGACCACCACCCAGACCTCTTTCCCTCATCATCCCCAAATTCAAACTTCCTCCATCTTCACCCTCGGAAGCAGCGACTCCGGTGCAGGTGAAAATATGACACGGTTGCGAATACGCAGATACGTCATTTGGTATAAAAACCAGTATATGGACGAAGGGGGGATACGGAAAATATTATATTCCTACACACACATACATGCAAGTACATATTATGTATATGATAGGATTCAGTGTAACAAAAATTTCTCTACTCAATCTATTATAGAACTCATTAGTGCCATATGGCTGGAGGAGGCGCCAGACTTTTTGATGCCTGCTATACTCCAAGATGTACCCAATAATAATAAAAGTTGCCCATTTTCATCAAAAATAATAATAATAATAATCCTTTCAACCAAATTAGTGAGAGAGTTGTTAAATTGGTGGGTCATTTCGAAGTTATAGAAATTGTATAGCTGAATATTATAACGTTTGTATGAGTTTTGGTATTATTATTATTTCTATAAACTTTGGGGGCTAGATTAGATGATAAGTTAATAAGTGGGTACCAAAATAGAGAAACAGAAAGTTGGAATCATAGCATAGTGAATAAAAAACGAGAGAGCTGTCTCCTTCTTCTTCTTCTTCGGAACTCACTCACAGCCGAACAAGCTTGCCGCCGACTTCCAGTCGCCTATCGCCAGTCGCCCCTGCAGAGCATACAGTGTTTTTCCTCTTTTACTCTTCTTCTCTCTTCCCTATCTATCCAGATTATCAGAAACCCTAACTCGCAGCCACAGCATGAGGCTCCAAAGCGTCCGAGCCTATTTCGAGCTGGTTCATTTCGCTCATTAAAGCAGACTCATTGGCAGGTGAGCCAAGCTCAATAAAGGAGATTGAACCCAGGTTCAGCGGTACATTTTAGTGCTTTTTAGTACACATCCCATCTCTCCGTTAGCTGCCAGACCCGTCTCTCTCTACCTTCCCAGTGTAAACCCCACAACAAAGCAATGGCCAACCTGATCCGCAAAGAATCCTCCACCTACCCTCTGTTTGGTCACACACAGTTGTAAGGCACAAACATTCAATCAGAGAAGGGCTCGTCTGATCTTTGACCGCAATTACCGATCTGAACTCTGAGGATGAGAGGTGGGGGTTTGACCAAAAGTATTCTGATGCTCTTTCATCAGGCATTTCATGGCAAAATCTTTATAACCATATCTATGGTGCTTAGGATTTTGATTTCGACAACCAGAAAGATTTCCCAGTTAAGAACCTGACTATAGTTGAGCTGATTAGGTGATGTCTAGAGGATTTGCACTTCTTACGATGATAGAGATTGTAATATCCAATTGAACTTTCAGAGCTAATTGAACTTTCAAACCTTTAGCAATTATAGAATATGCACTTTGTTTTTGAAACTTAATCTTGGTGTCGTCGGGACTTTTTCTGGGCATTTCGTGTTGACAGGTTTGTTGCACGCATAATTTTTTAATTTTTTCCCTAACATTCACAATACTGGATGATAATGGGATCTAATTTTCAGATCTAATTTTCACTATACTCTATATCTCTTATTTTCTCCTTTTTCCCAAACTTTTAGTAGTCAGTTCGAGCTGAAGCCCCCTTTCAAGCTGATTCTTTTGTTTAAGATCGCAGAGCTAAGCTCAAGTTTACTAATCTCATCATGAATTGAGCTTAAGGAAAGATTTGGATCAAGCCAAGCCCAGCCGTCATTTATTTAACAAACAGGGTTTGAACACCAAAAGATTGGCTCAGACCAGATTGGCTTGGCTTGGCACGGCTCCAACGCAGAATAGGACATCACCCAAAAACCCTAAAGAGCCAGAATAGGCTGGCCGCCTTAGATCATGACCACCATGAAAGAGCCACAATAGCCGCTCGATCACCATTTGCGGCCACCTTAGACCACGATCAATGGCCCTTCAAGACATTTCGTGCACCGCGCAACTCTATATAATATCTCGGACCTGAATCTACATCTCAATTGGGATTCCATCAAAATGCAAGGGTTCCTTCTAATGTGAGGGTAGAGTGGCGTAGTGATTGGTACTGTGTGAGAATAAATCCGAATGGTTAATAATGCACGTAAGTATGATGATATTGGGCTATGCAAGCGCAGCCCAAGCCCTCTATTCCTTGCTAGGAATAGAGTAAGGCTTGGTCCTCACCTGCCAAAGGAATGGTTGCATCTGATGTTACAAGACACTATGATTCTGCAAAAGCAAGGGCTAACGTCAGCCCTTGGTCCACCCCAAAAGTCTTCAAAGCGTAACGTATGCACATAAATAAACGTGTACGGCCTTAGCAAAAGAACCAACTAACGGGCAATGTAAGACAAATAAACACGGAATATCATTTTTAGAAAGAGAAGGCAATCCACTAAACATGATTTGAATATAGATATACGAGAAACCGAAAAGGCAAAAAAGGAACCCATAAATAGCATACTTGTGCCTCTTCCATATCCTCATTTTGCTCATTTGCAGCACCTGGCCGCTTGTTCTGCAGAGAAGAAATAGGACATAGCAAACACTTAAAAAGTTAACACGATGGGCCAAGGGACTAAAACAACATGGTTAAACATTACCTACATATTACAATCATCAGTGTCACCACCAATCACTCCTAACAGTTTGATAACAGTAAACTACAATGCCATAAAGAGATAGCCATCACAAAAGTCAAGCAGATACTTTTACTAACATGAAAAGATGCCAAAAGAACTATAATAAACCTGTTTCTTTGACGGCCCCACAGATTTTTCTTCGTCAGGCTCTTCTAACATAGCTACATCCTCGACATTACTTTTTCTTGATCCGACAGACTTAATATGTTGCATAGATGGTCGGAGCTGCACAACAGCATGAATAGGATTGAGGTGCAACTGCAACACGACAACAAGAATAAAACATTTCAATTGCATTAGATACAGAATATACAAGTATTCTAGCAAATGCTATTCCAAGTATCCATTCTTAATAGTAGTCCACGCAGCAGCAAAACATAGTGGGTAACCACACTAGATTTGTTAAAGCACAAAACCAACAGAACTAGACGTACTAATATTACAAGGTGTTGGCAAAATGTAAATATCAAGCCAATCTGAATTAAAAAATTGATCCCAAGAGAACCACACTTCATATACCGATCCTACCAAGTGTACTGCCCATCTACCTATTGCCGCCAAATCAATGTGCCATGTAACTGTACCATGTATCCAAGCCAACAACAAATCAGGCTACAGTAATCCTGCGTTTACAGAGCATGTTATTCCCATTTCAGCAACTGATAGACTACAAAAGACATAGGATCTTCTGTATAAAGAATGCTTAAATGGCTATTTTGGTACTATTGGGGCTACATGTGTAACCAGCACCAACCAGGTTGGAATTCCAGAACCTTCAGGATAGCCGTGAGAGATTAGCCCGCCAAGACCCGAATTCTGTGCCCCGCAAGGAATAGAAGTCCGTGCCCTTAATGCGCCAGAGCGGATCCGCATCAGGACCCCATATCCTACTATGGGGAACCTCCCTAATCTAGTCGGCCTAAGTCACTATGCAACAACAAATACTGGGAGATACCAGGTAGACGCTCACATTCATATATTCACTTTTACTTACAGACCTGTTCTTCGATTTAAGCATCGGACTGGGGCCCGATGTTCCATCCTTTTTCTGTCTCATTGCAGATGCCCCAACTCTATCTTTCTGTTCAGATGCATTCCATAATAGATTGGTGACTTTTGTCGGGTAGCAAAGAGTATTGCGCAACAAAATCGACGACCCAACTGCTGTCGACACGCTGTGTGGGCATACTACCAACGTCACCCAAGTGGTCTGCTGCACAAAGGAGGTAAGAGCAAACCACATATCCCCAAGCAGTTGAATCAGCCCTTGCTGCTACGCACAAGCGGCTCAAGGATCGGATACTAAGCTCGACGATCTGCCAACCCAAGGCACACCTTGCTCTATAGCAAACCTCCAGCATATGGTGGAGAACATCCAGGCCCATCTTAACCAAAAAATCATCATGGTTATCATCACCGAGGACGGAGATACCTCGCCAGCCTTTCCATTGCCTCTGTTACGTGGACCCTTCACTTTGGGGTAAAGGGCAGTGTTGGATCACCCAACCTTGACACGGTATGGGAACTGTGTCGGACGCTTCATCGGCCAGACGGACACGCCACGTATCAGTTCCAGCTTAAAGGCAAGTCACATCCCTTCAAATCCGGCGTCTCGGGGAGGTGGAGATTGAAGAAAGAAGAAGATCCGACGATTTTTCAGAACAGGGAAGTGGATCCACTCGATAGGAAGAGGAGAGAGATTCTCGTACCTTCCAACTTTGACCAGCATGATGCTGTGCCTCTTTTTGTTTCTGGCATGTTTTTATGAACACCACACCACTCGCACGTATTGTGTTCTCTTCTTTAGTTTTCTTTTGCTTAATTTATATTTTTGGCACCGCCAAACAGGTAAAAAAATATATAAATATCCCCAAAAATAAAATAACTATAGAAGATTTTTTGCAGAACGCAACTTAATATTCAGAAAATCATGCGCAGGTATGATATATTATGCATTACACTCAATATTGTAGAGTTTTATATACTTATATGTAGTTCAAATGCTTTAGCCGTGTCCCCATGCCGGTCTCCACTTTCGGATCCGTGTCCTGTATCCTCAATTTCCCAAAATAGGCTTACTCCGACACTCACCATTTCTAATCAGGACAGTGACACTGAGTCCATGTAACCTATGCTACATGGACTCGGTACGAGTGTCCGGATCGGATACGTGTCCAAGTGTCAGACTCGTCTAATTTTGAAAACGCAAGACACAGGGACATGGCAAAATGTTTATATTTGTTATTGCTTTTTAGTTATTTCAAAGATAAAAATGTGTTTTATGTGATGCATTTGGTTTTAATTGACAACTTGTCTCGTCTCAAAGTAATAACTATTCAAACAAAAGACTATAAGAAAGTATCATAATGGCATATCCTAGGAGATGTGTCGGACACATATCCCATACCCATGTCCAAGTGTCGAGTGTCTGACCCAGGTACTTCACGCAAACCGAAGAGTCCATGTAACATAGCATGTAACATAGCCCATTGCAGGGCTATCCATCACAAAAGGCAGCACATGAAGCACGAAGCGAGTGCAAACAACGCGACTTGCTCCTCATGAGTTGAGCAAATTGGTCAACAGGATGACCCTGAGGACAAAAGTGTGTGCAGGATGTCTTTGTGGTCTCACCGAGAGTCCATATCTGATAAGTAAATGTATTTTAGTAACTGTAATTTAAAGAAACCGCCAAAGAGGGGCGTACTCGAGTACACAGGAAGTTAAACAGAAGCCCCAACCCTCGGAAAGCTATACATGATCATTCAAAAGATTAGCAGCAAGCAAGAGTACAATATCAAGAAACAAACATCCAAGAACAAAGAGATCTCACGGGACTTGCTTCACATCGAACACAGAGCTGTGCACGCTTTCGAATGACACCCATCCTTCCCAACCAAAGACGCCACCAAAGACATGAGGAGGCAGTTCTCCAACAATCTCCCCATGATTTGTACATCCTCGAGGGACTTATCAAAAAAAAATGATTTGGACATCCTCGAGGCCAGAAATGAAAAAAAATTGATTGTAGACCGTGGTATCACCCAAGTCGCCAAAAAAATGGGGAATACATAAGACCGAAGAATAACAAAACGAGAATGAAGTAAGACATGATTTATGAACTTCACCCTGAAACAGCGATTAACAATAATGCTACTTTTCTTCTTCAAACGGTCCAGTGTAAGAATTTTTTCCAGCGAAGCACACCAATTGAAATAAAAAAAAGGCACTATTGTAGGCACTTTAGTTTTCCATATCTCCTTCCATACAAGGCCCCTTGAAGAGCGGGAAGAGTCACAAGACTTAAAATCAAAGTGGCAGTTCAAATTTAATATCCATTTCCATGAATCACGAGAATCCACTTGTACCTTTGCAGAGAGCAAAAGCCCAAAAAATTGAATAGCATGCTAAAGTTTGCAATTGTGCCGGTTCCTTCTTAAATTGCTAACTTTGCTACCATACACAAACATCCAGTCCAATGAAAAAAAAGCCTTCGCTTTGCCCAACATATTTTCGTATATGTGTCCTAGTTGTGCAATCTCGTTCTAAGAATTCGTGTTATTTCGCCATAATGGCCATGAACAGTTGCTCCAGAGGTGGCCAAATAAGGCTTAGCCGATAAACCAGCAATTTTTATCAGCTGTAGATGGAGTTGAAGTTACCAAATTCTGACGAATCGTCCCCTGTTGGGATGCACCATTAAAACCCAAATTGGGGATATCTGCCATAAACTACGGTAGCACGTGATTTCCATCCAACCGAATCCATCTCAATTGTTTACTGAGAGCCAAATAAGGCTTAGCCGATTTTTATCAGCTGTAGATGGAGTAGTTGAACAAGTTCTGAGGAGTCGTCCTCGTTGGTATGTACTATTAAACCTATATTGGAGATATCTGCCAAAACTACTGTAGCACATGATTTCTATCAAACCGAATCCAATTCAATTGTGTACTGACTACTGAGATATCTCTATCTCACACTAAGCTAGGAAATTAACAAACGAGAAATCTGGGTGAATCAAAAGTTGGATATACATTATATCTCACCTGAATCACCCCACTCCGCCAAACACAGATACACCCCCATGGTCTTTGGAAGTCAAAGGTCAAGGACGAATGAGTGCTGAGCCCCCGTATCAATCACTTACATTCCTCTCGTTAGACCGTGAAAGATTAGGAGGCTGCCTTGTTGTGGACTCTAATTCAATTGGTCAGAGCACCACCCTGTCAAGGCGAAATCTGCGGGTTTAGAATTTCTAATAATAATTCCTTTGTTTACTATGTGGCATGTCTCATTTCAAGATTCATCGACTGAGTTGTTGCTTCATTGAATTTGCTTCACTAATAGGCTCGTAATTACTTGTTGCCCACCCATGTTAACCTCACCCTTAGACCTCCTCATCTTACTAAAGTTGCATTGCAAGTACTTCACCAGCTAACAAACAAATCAGCAACATAATTAAATCTGAACATTAACAAAGTAAAAAAAGAGCATACCTTATTGCCCATGAGAACCCCAACAGAGTAGCCAGTTGCAGGAGGTGGCTTTGATGAAGACGACAAGATCTATACCAAATCCAAACAAATTAAATCACTTGACATGCTATGGTATTCTTTTGTCAGTTATGTTTTACTGGCAAAAGGGCACAAATGACGATGAGTTCAACACATGCAATTTGAACAGCAAATCTTCATCTTTTTTTTAAATAATTTGTTGGGAAAAAAATAATTTTCCATCTTCAAATTAAAATATTTAGAACAATACAATAACGTGTGAAGACGAAAAGATAAGGGAAGCCCCATTGAAAGGAAAAAAAAAAAAGCAATAATGACTTTTGCCAAAGCAACGAACAGTCTCTAGATTCAAATGGACAGAAATGTCCTTTGTGATTAAAAACTCTTCAGGCTTCTCTTTTCTTTTCTTCAGCTTGAAAACCCCCAGATTTCCCACTGTTTTTCATATAATGTGGGCACTATCACTCTGATGAAGAATTGAAAAAGGGTGGGGAAGAATAGATTGGTTTGCTCTTGTTGCTGGTTGGTCTAGGTAAATTGTGAACATAATCAAACTACATTTTCAATATGTAGTTGAGCATATCCATAGTTGAAGAGAACTCTAGACAATTACACTACGCAATAATATCAGTTGTACTTGAGGGACTCTCCTAGGGTAGGCCTTAGACTTTTGGATCCAAGGACACATGCCGGAAAAACTAGAGGAGGCCTTAGCCTTTTTGACCCGAAGACACAAGCCAGAAAAAACATGAAGAAAGAGTTGGGTCGTAGTCTTCGTAAAGATTAACCTTGAAATCAGCGCCTACCCTCGTCGTTTCATTTTTTGGTGGTCACTCATTCAAAATCCTTACAACAGTCTGATGTCTTCTTTGACATACCACCAGCGGCATTGCCACCGTTCTCTTTCTCCTCGGCATCAGTGAGGATTGTGGTGTGGGGTTCGCTGATAAGGGGGTGGAGTTTTCAGCAATGGCAGTTTTGTCCAACACAACTTACAACTACTATTTGCATTGGCAAAAGCTCCTATTGCTTTCGCAATAGGGCTTGTCAAAGACAGAGACAACCGAAAGACAAGAGAAGACTCCCTCCACCCCGCTTCCAATTTTTCTTTTTTTCTTTTCTTGTTCTAAATTTTGTGATTGATAAGTTGCTCACTACAGCAACTCAGCCCCTGCAAAAGATACTTTCTTTGAGAAATGCAATCTAAAAAGTTCTGTGCGAAATATTAGCCAATAACACCTCACTTTTTGTGGTATTTGTTTATCTCACTTTTCATTTCAATTAATAGTATGTTAGCAAGGTAAGAAACAACGCGTCCAAAAAATTACGGAGGCAAAGATCATGTAAGGTGGATTGGTGATAAAACAAGAAAAGAGGGAAAAAGGCTCTTAGCCATTCGAGAGGCAGGGTAAGTAGCACAAATAGGACGACTTGGGAAAAAATCTTCTTACACTGTTTGAACTTAGAAAGAGTGACACAATCCTTAACAGTGGAAAATCATAGCAGAGGACTAGTAAAAAAGAAATGTTAAACTCATGTGAGTTTAACATACCAAGGCCCTGGACAGAAGTTAATGGTAAAAAGTGATTTATGTAGCTGATCCACAAGTGAGCTTTAGGGACACTAAATATCTAACTTAGACGGGAGGTTAATGGTGCTAACAGTGGTAGTTTAAGGATCTCTGGGAAGCAATATGCAGGTTGGGGACTAATGGAAAATCAGGGCATAGTATAGAGATCAATGGTGTTATTAACCCTTTCCAATAATAGGCTAAACATAAACAACCTTGAGCAGTAAAAAAGGGCTGGCCAGAGTCATATTAAGAGTAAGTTGTATTTTCTCATTCATATGACCTTCATTATATAAAGCAACGTTACAGAGCTGATCCACATCTGCCGTTGGCAAGGATTTGGCCATCCACATAAAGACCTATATGACTTGCCAGGTTAAAGGAATCCCCAAGTTTTACTAGCAGGTCTTTTCTTTTACTCTTAAAGTACAACTGTTTTAAAATTGTGTTTGAACTCCAGAAATGGGAAATCAGCTACTATGAGTTGCGGGCAGTAGAGGGCACTGGATGGATTCTGAATCAAAGCTTTATAAATGCGTATCGAACAAGTATAGCACGGGAAAGTGGGGGAGGAGGGGAGAGAGACTGAATTACTGGTGTAAATACATTCCTTCTGGGCCTTGATCTGGACTGCAATATCATTGGCAACAGCATAATCCATAAAAGCATCCTTGGGATATTCAGGTGACACTATGTGGTGATAATATGAACTAGACAACAATGGCGCCAGCGATGGTGATTCTGTTGATAAAAAAAGTCGGTGTGAACATTATCCACAAATTCGTACTTCAAAAATGGTAATGCATTAAGAGGCATTAACCAATACGTGTCCAACTGTTGGATTCGTCTAATTTTCAAAACTCAAAAGAGACGGGGACACAAAAAATTATTCCCATCTATTGTTATGTTTTAGTTATTCCTTTGTTGACATGGTGTTTTATGTGACACGCATTGTTTTACTTATAAACTTTTGTCATGTCAAAGCAATAACGAACTAAAAGCAACACTATAAGATAGTTTCCTCAGTGGCATATCCTATACCATGTGTCGAATACATCCCACACCCATGTCCAAGTGTCAAGTGTCTGACACGGGTACTTCACCCATTTTGGAGAGTCATATATGGTAACGCCACAAATTGGACCCAAAGTTTTGCCAGCCCAAACAAGCTTGAATTTAGGTAACTGAGTTCTGGCTTAGCATGTCAGGTTGGCTTGACCAATTTATTCTTGGCCTTAGAATAGTTTTATCTCGCAGTTTCATTCTTGCGCTGAGAATAGTTTGATCTCCAGCCATACTCTGTCACCTTAGCTGCATCCTCTGTTCTTCCAGTTGTGGTCCAGTGTGTTTGTCACTATTGTCCATTCAAGTTGGGCCTGGGGCAACATAATGCTTTCTTGCAGATACCAGTAACTCTAACCAAAAACCGATCGTCCAGCCAACAACATTTTTCTATGAGTCTCGGTCTGATCTCTTCATCAGGATCACATAAGATGCATTGTTCTCACTTAAGGTGACTCGAAAACAACCAAATTTCATCAAATTGAGGTGCTATCCAGAGGTGTGCCTTGCCCGCTCGAACACCTTCAAACCGCTCACTTCTCAGGTCCAGCTTCGAAATGGAAACAACTGAACGGCCCACTAAATTTATGGATACGTATAGTTGGAGGTGTCCAACATTAAAAGAAAGATGTGCTAAGGGGACATCAATCCAATTCGATTCCAACTTCCAAGACTAGAAAGGGATGAGAGTTGCAGATACATGAAAATGGTGGTGGTGAAGAATCTGAGTGTTGGGCACCAAGTTTAAAGGTCTTTGAGTCAAGATTTAGACCCTGTCTGCGGCAGCTAATTTGACCATCTTATAGTTATAGCTTAAAAAAAAAACAAAGAAGCTTAAAATGTGTGTTTGTCGCAGCTCTTAGAGCTATAAGGTATAAGCTAGTAGAACCCTCCTAAAGCCAACTAAGCAACGATCTCCAAGTACTTCAAGAAAAGCTTTTCCGGGTTATACTTCAAACTTTCAGAATCCGTATTCATTACACTCTACCACGTATCACATGTTG
Organism: Escallonia herrerae; assembly: GCA_033070095.1. Taxonomy (NCBI): domain Eukaryota; kingdom Viridiplantae; phylum Streptophyta; class Magnoliopsida; order Escalloniales; family Escalloniaceae; genus Escallonia; species Escallonia herrerae. The sequence continues at coordinate 65,636 of JAVXUP010001819.1, read as the reverse complement.
GTGCTTTCTCTTTCTTCTTCTTTTCTCCAAGTCACTTCACAATTTCCAACTTATTCGATGCTGGATTATATGATTTAAGATGTGTTCAACTCGAAATTGGATTCTCTTCCTCATTCAAGATACATGAAGAATATTTTTGGTTACTTTTGGGGTCATCAAGATCTATGGACAAGGTAATTTCCTCTACCTGATACCACTAACTCTACGTGAAAGCTTGTTGTGGGGTATTTGCCACTTCAACTTTAAGAAACCTGATTCTCTAATTCGTAACAAAAGCTCCATACAGACTAACGAAATAATCTGCTCAGATTAATCTATCTTATAAGCTGCTTATAAAACAAGTAAAAGTTGCAACCAACACATGTTTGATTCACGAGACTAGAGGTGTTTGGTGGTCTCAAGCTTGGCTGTTTCTGCCTCGTACTTGAGGGCTTTTTATGTCTCCGTTTGTCCCAACCTTAGACAGTCATACAGAATGCTTATGCTGCTAAAGATGAGCAATCCGTAAGCTGGGGGATAAATGGTGGCCTTACTCTAGGGACTAATGATGGGATTAACGCTTATTAAAGTCAACAGTTGCCATTCTATATAACTGATCATTCCTGCTTGTTTAGGTGGGAAATGAAAGAACTAGCCAGAAATGATATTGAGCTCTATGAGGGCTATAATGCCTTGCTACCTTAGTATTAAATATTTGGTGAAATGCACAACCTATTCCTCGTTAGCTCAACAAATTCAAATTTCAATCGCAGTTTCATATAGGTATCAAACCTCAGATAAATAAGACACCTAGAAAGACGCAATGAAATGATTAATCAAGTCCAACTAACATAATGATCCTCTTGCAAAACAAACAACCGACTCATTAAGCAAGAAACATGAACAAAGCGGAAGCGGTACACCACTAAAACTACTTCAAACACTGTCAATAGTCATCTCGCACCCAGCGTAAGAATCAAAAAGAATGACTGATGGCATAAAGTGGAAACAAACCTGCTTTGTCATTCTCACTCTACTATCGGCATCATGGTCATAATTGTTAGAATCAACATCGACTGACAATTCAATCTCAACTTCTGCACTTGCGGGTTTCACTCTAACCTGCAAAACAAAAGAAAATCCTTGCAAATCATTGTTTTCGACCTAGTCAAAATTCCTCTAACTTGTTCAAATGTGGCCATCGCAGGATATCGCACCGGAAAAACAAAGATATCAATTCAGCTATCATCATCACGCCAAAAACAATAAGAGCGAGAAATTGGAGGACAAATAGTACACACCTCTTCACATTGCTCGTCCAATTCATAAGGTCGCCAGCACGGCTTTAGCGGATATTGCAGAATATACAGCTGAAGGAAGTGAGTAAAGAGTCAGTAACAACACTCTTTTCTTTAGCTCGTCTCCATCAGAATAGTACTCCAACTGCCCCAAAATTAGAACTCCCTTGACTCTAGCGAATCCCTAGTTTTCAACTGTAACGCCTAAACATTCACAAGACTCATTGTTTTTTTCCCGTTTGACTTGTCAATAGGTATTTACGTTTGCACAACGTTTAGGAGTTCGATATCTAACCTAGGAATTCGCTGAAAAGTTAATGGGGCTCTAATTTGGAACCGAGCGAGTAACTACACTTGAGTATTTGCATAGCTATAACCTGAGTGTTAGGATCTACGGGAGGGGTGTAAAAGACGTCAATTTCTCGAATAACTTCGTCATCTTCCTCCATCGGGTCAACTTCCGGGTCGTCCGGCATGGCTTCAATGTCCATTTTGACAGCGCCGTTAGCGGCGGGGCAGGCGGCGGCGCCGACTGACGAGGGTTCGTTGCCTGTGGAATCGACTGGCGGTGGCTTGGAGTCGAATAATGGTGGTCTGGAATCGGATTCCTCCTTCTTTATCGGAGTGGGAACGGGCGGTGGTTGGGACGACGGCGGTGGTTGGGACGACGACGGTGGCTCGGGTTTGGGTGTGGGTTTAGGTCGGGAGTTTTTAGGGGCGAACCGACCGGTTCTTGATGGTGCTGCCCGGCTCGGACCGTCGAGGTCGTCTAGGTCCATGTTTGCCGGTTAGCTTGCTGTAGAGAGTCGTCGCGGACCGACTGTTGACGGTCTCTGTATCCTTCCTCTTTCCAGTTCGCCGGTTGAGTGCTGACAGTCTTTCTCAGGTTTTTGTCTTCGTTTATGCGAGGCTGTTTAAGATCATTTTGGACGGTCAAACCAAATTAATTTTAGATTAAGACAGTATATGGACGTTTAGTAAAAAAAATTAAGGAGATTTCATCAATTTAGTGAGAATTACGAAATTATTAGTTTTGACCTTCTAATTCATCATATTATTTTTATGTTTTTTATAAAAAAAATTATTTCATATCCTTTAACTAATTTAAAAAGGTTATCGTAATATATAAGATTGTTTATGTTTTTAATGCAAAATGAGGGATGATATGTAAAAATAATTTTTTTTAATAATTTATTTGTGTATTATATGTATTTACAAGTGAGAATAATATTAACATTGCTTCACTAAATTATATTAGGCATTTATTTGTCAAGTGTCATTCATAGTCATTTTGCCATTAGACTAATTGAAGCACTTTTTATTCATACACTTTGTGTAAATTTAAGTTAGTTTACAATTATTTTTGTCAAACATAAATTGATTCTGCTTAAAATAAATTAAATTTGATTTATTTTAAAATCTGAGTAAGATTTAAGTTGTAATCTACTTTTTAGAATCAATTACAAACAAACTCTAAAGTTTAAAGACGATGAAAGTCCAACTCACCACTTAAGTAACTATTATAACTTGGACGAGGCTATTTTTGTCCTTTTATATGTTTGGCAATTTCTTGTTTATCGTTAAAACGTTGATACATGTCGATCAATAATAATATATGGTAACCAAAAAAAAATCTTGAGGGACAAAAGATGCGATACAAAAACATACACATAAGAGTAAAATTAACATCTTGCTTATTTGTTGATAACAATATCTTAAATGACGGACTATTTGAATTGTCAAATATGTACTATAATGGAGTGGAACATGAGAGTAGACGATGTTTTGTGTGAAGTGGCCCATCTAGCCTTCTCCTTCTCCTGTTTTTTATTATTGCCCAACCAGCCTATCAAGTCTTATCGCTAATAAACTCACTCTTAGATACCCACGCCATCCTCTCTGGTATCCCCTTTTTCTTTGTTTTCGATTATTGCCCAACCCATCAAGTCTCATCGCCAATAAACTCCCTCTTAGATACCCCACACCAATCCTCTCTAGTATCCTCTTTTAAAAAAAAAAATCAAAGTCACGTGTACAATGATGCGACCACCACACAACCCTTCCAGCAACACCTTATTTATCTGAACTTTAAGAGTCACGAGCACCCTTAAATCCTCGTTATATCATCATTAAGCACTAACCCATCACACATCTGCAATGACTCAATCAACGGCCTCACTATAGAGCAATATTTCTCTAAAAAAGGCTAGTCAAGTAGGTACTTATGAGTTTTCAGGCATGGTCTTACAAGGTCAATCACAAATCTTTCCACATCCGATGTGGGATATCACAATCTCTCCACCTTATGCCTTAGCATCCTCACTAAAGCTCGATCATAGGTAGCTTAGATTCTTACTCTATAACCGACGTGGGGTATAACCGACTTCCCTTTCGGTGCCCTAACCATATGCTTGATGTGAGATATAACCAATCTTTCATTCATTTCCCTCTACCATCGGCAACTCGATTGCATAGCCCAGTTAATGCTTTCGAGAGTCGGGTATAATACCATCTGTAATCCAGTCCACGAGCCCATCACATGACAATGCTTCTCTCATATAGGCTAATCAAATAGGTACTTATGAGTTCCTTGGCGGAGTCTTATAAGGACAATAACAAACTATCCTACAACCGATGTGAAATATCACTATCTTTAATTCTTATGCCTTAACGTCCTCGTCAAGGCTTGATCACACGTAATCCATAGTTTTCCTCTTTAGTAAATGTGGGATATGTCAGGCTCACCCATTCGTTGCCTTAACCATTCTCTTGACGTGGGATGTGCCCGGCTTACCTTCATTTCTCCTAACAATTGGCAACCCAACTGAATAATCCAGCCCAAGCTTTAGAGAGTTGGTTCTGATACCATATGTAACGACTTAATCCATGGCCCCACCACAAGGCAATGTCTCCATCAAAAAAGCTAACCAAGTAGGTAATCACAAATATCAAGTTTAGATAAATAACTCTAGTGGAGCGTTCACATTGTGGTACACGTGACTTTGAAAGATAAAAAGGGATACTAGAGAGGATTGGCGTGGGATATTTAAGAGCAAGTTTATTAGCTGTGAGACTATATAAATGCCCATAACTAATTTTTTGGCCATAGGTCAACTTTACTTGGGAGTCAGGGTTACACTTTGCTAGGTTTTACTCTATCGTAAACAATCTCAGACCTCGAGTCATAGATCAACAACAATTTTTGTTGGAATTTCAGTAGCATATATGCATATGGGGGCAAAGCAGTTCAAGTTCGCGATTTCTCAAAATCACGCTGCAATTGTTTCCACCATATTGGTCTTTTTCTCTAGATCGAACAAATGATCATAACGATCCCCATCTATCTTAAAGATTTTGGTTTATATGAGAGGGAACTCATTGCATGCTGAGTTGCTTTGTAGCAATACTTGGCTCATAGGCACACAAAAGGAGACTACCCGCCTTAAGGTTAGAAATAAAATTATACACTTTCAAAAGGAAATGCTAAACTATTTAGGCACAAAGGACCAGCAAGTAAAAAAATGGGTTAAATACACATTAGTACCCTGAAAGTACCACAAAAGTCTCACTTAAGGGTCTCAAAGTTTAATTTTTACATATAAGGGCCTGTAACTCCAAATTTGCAATAAGTAAGTACATCCGTCCACATTCCTAACGATCTAGGCTTTTCTGTCAGGGGCATTTTCTGGGATTTCATATTTGAAAAATCTCCTCAGGGCTGCCAAAAAAAATTCAAATTCAAAAGAAACATAGGGCAGAACCCACCTGCCCTGCCCAACCCGGTCGCGCATCTCTTCCTTTAACGAAGCCAAGATCCAACCCTAGACCCATAACCTATTACCCAACCCGCACACTTCCTCTCTCCTTCAACAATCCCCAATCTCCTTCTTCACGCCGCACTCCTTGGAGCTGCTGCAGCCCCTACGGTCTCATTGCCCCGCCTCCCCCCGTCGCCCATCATCCCCCGCCCTCCCCTTTATCACTCTTCATGAATTTTTCAAAATCCTCAATGCTTATGTTTGGCAGCACTTCAATGTTCAGATCAAATTCATCATCTTTAGAAAAATTCTTTCTAAATATCTGCTCTGGAATATACAGCTTCCTTATCGAATAGTGGGGTCTGCTGAAGAGCGACTGACAAAGTAGATCTGGGAGCATCAGTCTCGTATGGATTCTGATATGAGAAGCTCATAATTCTTAATAGCCCGCCCATGAAAACCTAGTTTGAAGAGAACACGTGCTATTCTTACCTTAGACTAGGTCAATCAGTCTTGCCGCTTTCCTTCCCCTAGTGCTACTGTGCTTGCCTCAAGATATCTTTCAAGTACACATTTCAAAACAGCACATTATCCTCCCCATCATGCTTATTTGGCAATGCCATCAAATTCAACTTCTTTAGAATTTCAGAAACCCTGGAATCAAAATATTTCTTTGACAAACCCTCTTTTTCTTTCAATGTATACAATTTGCCACCAGTCAAATACTTGGTTTCAACTTGGCTAAGGTTTTCCTTCAAAACCCTAGTCACAAAATCATCTTCTTTGGCACTAACAATTGAACCAGAGTCTTCAATGCTGACTTTCCAAAAATAGCACATGTTTGAGGGTACATATATGGAATCCCAAAAATAAACCTGATGGAAAAGCCTGGATCGTTAGGAATATGGACGGATATACTTACTTATTGCAAATTTAGAGTTACAGGCCCTTATGTGTAAAAATTAAACTTTGGGACCCTCAAGTGAGACTTTGTGGTACTTTCAGGGTACTAACATGTATTTAAAATCTAGTATAGGGTAGTTAGGGTGATATGTCGTGGCCAACGATAGTCTTCAATCGTTAAGAGTGCTCATTTTGTGGAAGACTTGTGCAAACTTACATTCTTTTGATGTTTTTCTTTTTTCCTTTTTCTCTGATACCCTTACTTTTACCTAGATCGCCTTTTAAAGGTTTTTCAGCATAGTGGACTTTTTTTTTAATTAAACATAAATGGTTCATGCTACGAGAGAGAGTGACTGAGCTCATAACATGAGAAAGTCTTGGCATCAACATATCCCTCATTGTCTGAAGATTTGGCTTGAGGAATTGGCTAAGAAAGGAAGTATGGCCTTTTCTTGATAGTCTCTTAAATTCTTACTCAAATGCTCGAGTCTCAAACCATATTCTTCTGTTAGGTTTTGGAAATTCAATTTCAAAGAAATTAAAATATTAATTTTTAAGCTCAAAAGACAGTGACCATCACCACAATGTGCATATCATCTTCTTATATCACTAAGCTAAAATTTCATATCATCTTCTTATAAGTTCGCAAAGGTATTGGTCGATTATGAGTTCAATCGATATAGAATCGGCCAATTATATATTGCTCTTGAAAAGTATGCTCTAGACTTACTAGCCTAGATAAAACCACATAATTAAAGGGAGCTAAAGAAAGATGACTCGAGCTAGTAAACTTTTTTATTATTACCCTAAGAATTAAAGGGAGCTAAAGGAAAGGACACGCCGATTTCATGTGCCGACTATATGATGCCTGCCGACGCATCCAAGTGTCGTCTCTATGTCACCTGCCTTTGGTATAAAGTCCATCTCCGTGTCGCTTACCCCCAGCAGGATGCCCTAATATACGACACCCATCCCGCACCCGCACGCCATTTCCATGTCATGTGCCTTCGGCATTGCACACTTCGCTGCTCTACTTATACAGTAGCGCCCCTGGCTATCCGTCACATTATCACGCCGCCAGCACTACATACACTCTACCCTGCTGATGCGCTGCACTGCTTACACAGTCGCGCCTCCTATCTCTCTGTCACACAACCATGTCACCGGCATTGCACAAACTTCTGTCGCGCCATGCGTCGTGCTGCTTATACAGTCATGCCCCCTTGCATCCTGTCACACTAAGACGCCTCCGTGTTGGTCCATCATTTCACCACACCATGCACATCTCGCCTTGGTTGTGAACACATGCTTTGACCCATTTACGGACTATACAGTGTCCTGCAAAGATAAGCGACACCTCTGGGACACTATCTCCACCAAGGAGTTCTAAGTGCTCCGGCATAAAAATTTCCATTCCACCAGGTAGACGGCTCCTCCATCATGCTAACTCGGCCCCTCGGGTAGGCGACTCCTCCTGGACACTACCTTGGTGCGCTCCGAATACTCCAGCACAAAGATCTATCCTGCAGGGATAGACTCCTTCTCCGAGACATTATTTTTGCCAGGAAGCTTCAAGTGTGCTTCAGCACGAAAACTTCCCTTCCGCTAGGTAGACGGCTCCTCCGAGATGTTACCTCGGCCCGTCAGATAGGCGACTATTCTGGGACACTACCTTGATGTGCTCCGAGTGCTTCAATACAAAGACTCACCCTGCGGGAATAACGCGACTCCTCCAGGACACTATCTTTGCCAATGAGCTCCAAATACTCCGGCATGAAGGCTCCCCTTCCGCCAGGTAGATGGATTCTCGGGGATGCTACCTCGACCCTTCGACCTGCCTCGGTATGCTTCGACACAAGGATTCACCCCCGCGATAGATGACTCTTCTGGCACGCTATCTCAGCCAAGGTGTCTTTGTGACTAGCCTATGTGCTCTGACACTAAGGGCGTTCATTAGTACCTTTAGGGACTATGACCCCCGGGTCACTTCGAGACGGGAACAGGTATTCGGAGGGCATCACGCTTAAATTGCCTGTCAGTTAGGCATCGGGTCTTCCCCACCGCTGTCAGGTCCTCGATATCTCTATATGCCTTGTGGGATTCTATAAGGGCTTTAGACTGATGGCTAGATCAAGGGGCTCTATGGCCACAACAACATTTTATGGGCCAGTCTTTTCATACAAACAGAGTGACACTGTATAGGACATGTCAAATGATTATGCAATCTGACAGTCCGTAGACCACAAGCACATGTGCTTTCCCGGTGACATGTCACTTCTAGGGAACGTCACGTGTCAGTTGATGACATCATCATCTCAACCTTATAAATAGGTGCATTGAGAATTCATTTGTAGTGCTCTTTAACATTTTTAGAACTCATTTTCATTTTCTCACTCTAACTTCTGGAGAGAGAAACATAAAGACCTCGACTATGGACCTGAGTAGCGGACTGTGACTGTCGTCGTGTATTCCTCATAAGCATTATCCTCGCAGCACTGCCATCCTTAGACTTTCTCTGGAAAGCCATTGGTCTCTGTCCTTGCTTCATCCTTACTGTGTCCCACATCATGTAATATCCCGTACTTTTTTTGGGCTGCTTAAAATAATCATTTAGGCTCCGAAAAATAAAAGAACATTAATCGTGAGTAACATTCAGAAATTAGTAGAGTATGAAAGCTTAAAATAATTTTGAGATCAAAATATAATTTTAGAAAATTTTGGGGGCATTTTGTAATTTTACAAACTTTGGGGGCTAATTTGCAATTCTAAAAAGTAGGCATTAAAACGTCAAAATTTTAGAGAAAATTGTCTTGGGAGTGCCACCTCCTACTTGTTTATTTGGTGACTAATGCAATTTAATTACAAACTAATGAATTAATGAATTGTTTAGAAAAAATAAAGAAAGTAAAACAAAGGGGAAAAAAAGAAGAAATTTCGGGTGAGAAAGAAAAGAACAACAGGAAAGAAGAATAAAACAGAAAAGAAAGAACAGAGAAGAAGAAGAAGAAGAAGAACAGTAGTTTGGGGAAGAGAAAAGAAAAGAGGGGGGAGGGAAGAAGTGGGTGGAAAATTCTTAAGGGACAATCTCTCTACCTTTTAGTGTGTGTGATTTAATGTGTGTATTATGTGAAGTGGGTGTGCCATGTGTGAAACTATGTGTGTTTAGGTGTGTATACGGTTCGGGTGTGGTGTTGTGGGGATATGTTTGTGTGTAATTGTGTATATAAGGCGTTTACATGTGTGTGTTTTAGGGTAATTTATGAGGTTTGTGTGTAGTTTCAGGGTGTTTAGTATATGTTTTCCCTGTATGCGTCTCGCGCGCGCGTGTGTGTGTGCGCGCGCGCGCGCGTGTGTGATGATATGTGTGTAATTATGTGTATATGAGGTGTATGTGTGTGTGTTGTAGGTGTAGGTGTATTAGTGTGGGTGTAGGTGTTTTAGCTTGTGTTTGGGTGCGTAATAGTGTAGGTGTGTCATGGTAAGTGGGTTTGCGTGTGTGTTATCTGAGAAAAATGAGCTACCGAGAGAGAACAACATGGATGATGAACAACAAAGTCAAGTAGGGTTAATTAAGGTTGAACTGCAAAGTGTCGTTAAAAACCTTGTACTATTCTAGCAGTTTCTTTCCCAAATTTTAAAACATGTTTAAAAATTTATTCGGACAAAATACACAAGAATAACCTCTATTTTTTTTTTTGCAAGACCTACAATATATAATTTTTTGGAATTATTTGAATTTACGTAGTGTACTAAATGATTTTATCTGAACAAGGGGTTTTGGGATATTTTAAAATAGTAATTTAAGTTATTAAGTTCTAAACTTCTACAATAATCTTATGTCGCTAAGATAGTGTCTTCTCTAAGGTTTTGAGAGTTTTTTTATGTTGTTTGCTATCTCTAGCATTGTTAGTCGTGTAACGTTCGATCACATATTGCGTAACGCTTTACTATTATAGCAGTTTACTAAACTATTTTCAAAGGTCATTTCTGAGCAGATTTTGGCAAAGTTCAAACAATGAACCCTGTTATTTTTACAAGACATATGCTCTGTAGAATTTTGAAAATTTTATGTGTCCGCGAAGGATGCTAAATTAGGGTATCGATAAAAAAACGATTCTCGATTTATTTAGCACAGGAAATTAAATTATTTTAAATTGAAAATTTTAGAAAAACCTAATATCACTGATATTTTTCATTTTATTAAATTTTCTGTCATTCTAAAGTTGATAGCTATTTTTAGTGGAACCACCTTCTTAGCGCTCGGTCCGAACACCGATTCAGAACTTTTGAGTGAAAATTACATGAAACACTTTATTGCCAACCTATCTTGATCACACTCATGGGCCCACGATGGATCCTGTTTTTACGTGACATGTTGATGCAGTCGACGGTCAATTTTTCAATGTTTCTAACCGGTCAAAATGTGCACACTCAAGTCACGTGCATTTTTCGCTTTCTTTAACATACTTTATAACTAAGAATTTTATTTTTTGACGACCCATGATCGCTAGCATAACGATGTTGGCATGCCTCAACTTACATGGACTCATCTCATATCGGTCGCTCGCTCACTTCCTCCCTTGGAGGTTGACGTGTCTCCCCTAGGGAGTCGGGCACCTTTCCCTTAAAGGGGTCTTCGCCTTCCCTCGTAGGGGGTCGAACAGCCTTCCCCTTTTGGGGGGAGGGGGGATTGACCTCATGTATCATGTGCTTGCTCCATCCTTTTTTCATCGGCCAAATGTTATTGAAGGCGTGACTTGCGTGCTGTCCGCGATGCCTACCCACACCTGCTCGTCGTCTCCAGGACGCCCGTCACCCATGGTCGGGCACCGTATCTACGATGCCTGCTCGTCGCCTCTATGAACTCCTATCGACGCCCGCTCGCCGTCTTAGGGATGTCCATCGCCTGCGGTTGCCCGCCATCTCTGCGTCACCCGCGGCCGCGTGTCGTCTTCGAGACGTCCATCACCCACACCTGCGCACTGTCTCTGCCACACCTGTCCTCACTTACGCGCCGACTCTGCGGTGCCCGTCTCTCACTATTTTCGAGACACCTGTTGCCTGTGCCCATGCGTCGTCCATGTGTCACGTACCCAAGTAAGGCAAACTAGCAAATCCCCATACTAACTCCTGCCCCCGGCACGACGCCAGCTTCCGCGACAGGTGTCACCTGCCCCATGCGACACTTTCATAACATGTGCCCCTAGCACTAGGTATTATCTCACAACAAGTGTCGTCGTGTCCATGCGCCATTTTATAACATGTGCCACTGGGGTGGCTTGCATGACATTAGGCACGCCTGAGTTGTGACCACGTCGTACTCACGTTACGGGTGATCCTCGGCGCCCTCAAGACGAACACCCCTTATAATACCCCAAACATTGGTATTTTTTACAGATATTCTAGTTCTTTAGTGACAGCTTTTGCATGCAACATTTAGCGTCAAATTTGCATAAACAATATTTTATCGGCAACCTTCCACGATAATTTATAATGCTCTTAAGTTGTAAGTTAATGACGTCGGAAGAATGTAATACCCGAAATGTTTCATTGGTCGATGAAATATTTATTTAACCTTAATCTAAGATTATATTGGTATTTTAAAAAGGAACATGGGTGAGATAAGAACACTAGCTAAGTGTGGGGGGTCTTTAGAATTATTCTAACCTATGGTAACCATATATAAAGGAAGTCTTAAGAGAGCAGCCGTCCTAGCAGATGTTTCACGTGAAAAGGAGGGAGAAGGGAGGGGAAAACCAAGTTAGGGCAAGAAAAAATTCAAGGTAATACAATTCCTAGACTCTCTCTTTAGTTTAACTATAAATTTGGACATTTTATACATATTTTTTGCGTCAAATTGGTAGCTTTCGGTGGTAATTGAGAAGAAGGCTACTGTAGAGCAGAATAAGATTGGGTTAGGATTTTTGTCATATATTTTTTACTTTAAATCCGATTGAAATACTTTTACTCTTTTTGAAAACATCATTGTGTTGCCTTCAACTCTTTAGTTTTGAGTTTTCTCAGAATCCCACGTTTGCAATTGAAAAATGATCTTAAAGTCAATCCACTGTAAAAGTCCACAAATTTTAATTTCTAGTAGCCATTTCGATTTGTCATAGAAAATTAATTACTCGTGGGTTTTTTGTGAAATTTATATTTACAGAAACCTCAGAAAGTCCTATTGAACTTTTTAGTTTTGAGTTTTCTAAGATTCATAGCATATCTGCTCCAAAATAATCATTAAACAAAACTGGTTTGCATAAACATGTGCTGTTTTGATCAACCATTTCGATTTACTGTAGAGAAGTCATAAATCATTGGATTTTTGTGAGCCTTGTATTTTTAAAAATCTTAAAAAGTCTACTTTAACTTTTTAGTTTTGAGTTTTTTTTTTAAGATTCGCCATGTTTCTTCATCAAAATGGTCAATCTACAAAACTAGGGTTTAATGAAAAATGCTATTTCTAGAATTACAGATTAGTTCATTTCTAGTAGCCATTTCTAGTAGCCATTTCGATTTGTCATAGAAAATTAATTACTCGTGGGTTTTTTGTGAAATTTATATTTACAGAAACCTCAGAAAGTCCTCTTGAACTTTTTAGTTTTGAGTTTTCTAAGATTCATAGCATATCTGCTCCAAAATAATCATTAAACAAAACTGGTTTGCATAAACATGTGCTGTTTTGATCAACCATTTCGATTTACTGTAGAGAAGTCATAAATCATTGGATTTTTGTGAGCCTTGTATTTTTAAAAATCTTAAAAAGTCTACTTTAACTTTTTAGTTTTGAGTTTTTTTTTTAAGATTCGCCATGTTTCTTCATCAAAATGGTCAATCTACAAAACTAGGGTTTAATGAAAAATGCTATTTCTAGAATTACAGATTAGTCCATTGCCCAAGCCATTCTTAACCATTTCTGAGCATATTTGGGCAAAGTACGAAACTGAAACTAGCCTTTTTTTTGTGAAACCTTCGATGTAGAAATTTATGGAATTTTTCTAGGTATGCAAAAGGCCTGAAATGATCTTATTTTGAAAACAAGCTTTTGAATTGTTTAATATAGTAAACAAAATTATTTTTAACCAGAAGTTTTATAGTGATCTAAACACATTGAGATGCTTGAAAACGTCTAAAATTTTGTGCCATTTTAGTGCCATTTGAATATATCTTAAAATAGGAACCGTAGCGCTCAATTTAAGGAACGGTTTGGGGTTCCGAATGGAGAATTCTCATAAAAGTCATTCTTATCCGAAAAACCCACCTAGTTGTTTAAAAGGATGTTTTGAGTTATATTGGATGTGTAACGGTACGTTAGGTGTTGGGGGTAATTTAGTAATTTTACATAAGTCTAGGGGTATTTTGATAATTTTGTGCACTTGGGGAAAATTTAGCACCTAAGCATGATTCAAGGGCAATGAATAACATCGAAATTATTTATTGTTAGGTTTCGATAGATAAGAGCTAAGCAGACTTAGGAGAAGGAACCACTTAGCTATTCAGGTAAATACTCATGTCATGTTCCTCCATATACTCTATTTGCAAAATATATACATGTTTACACAATTTAATCAAATCAAAGTTTTTGAAGTTCTTGTAATGCTTGTATTTTCATGTTAAATCATTTGATAAAAATTTGAGTTAAAAAGGCCATGATCTGTTCTGTCAGTACGTGATTTAAATTTGGTACGTGTTGAATGAGATGGTAAACTGGACTTGGTTGCTCTACCTCATATCCAACGGGAGAATGTTGGATTTCGGGCCCTGGTCAACGGGACTTGTACGTTGATGCACGGTATTGTTGCTTGTGGTTCGCCCTTGCGCCCATAGAACTATTATCTCGGGTATAGGAGGGATTTTGGGCCCTAGTTAGGGGGGCTTGTACACTGACCGCAACACACCTAAGTATGAATTATCTGTGATAGAGGCAAATGAATTTATTGATGATTATACTCTGATTTAAGAACTTATTCTGCAAGTGCATATATGTATGTATATATAATGAATAATGTTTTGTTGTGGTGACTTTGAGTTCCTGATTTTGAAAAGATAAATTCATGGCATGTTTTGAAACCCTCAAAACTATTTTAGGAACATGGTATGTGTGCTTACTGGTCCCCAGCTCATTCTTTTATAAATATTTTCAGGTGAAGACCAAGGGGAGGCAGATCCTTATGGGCCACACTAGGAAAGGGGGGTCCGAAGAGAAAGGTGTCTATCGATTCGAGAATTTTAGCTTATAGTTGTATTGATGGATGAACTGTTGTAGGGAGCTTAGATCTCTTTGAAGTTATCATGATTGTCAATGACACGTAAGTGAGAGTCTTAATGTGAATATTGAGGAATTATTAACTGAGGCTCGTAGTAGTCAATTTCTTGTTTAGAATCTAGTCAATTGGATTGAAATTCTGAGTACAGGTTGTAGTAGGCCTGACAGAGCCCTGGTGAAGGCTTAATGGATCTGCGGCTTGTCACGGGCCTACTCATGGGCTCTTCTGTCAGTTCGGGTCGTGACACCCCTGGGTCACTCCGAGACGGGAGCGAGTCTTCGGAAGGCATCACACCTAGTTCGTCTGGCAGTTTGGCGTAGAGGCCTTCCCTCACCACTGTTAGGTTCTCTTTACGTCTCCTGATGCACACCTGTAGGATTCAATAAGGGCTTTGGACCGGTGGCTAGGGCAATGGCTTATTTTGATCATATCGACACTGTGTGGTTAGTATTTTCAGGCAGATAGAACGACGCTGTATGGGACAGATAGCGTGAATATGGGAACCGACAGTCGAGAAGAGCATCTGTATTTATGGACCCCCTAATGATGTGTCACTCCCAGGGGATGACACGTGGTAATTGATGACATAGGCATACTTTGCCTATATATAGAGGATCCTGGACTTCACTTTTCAGATGAATTTTCTCATTCAGTACAGGGCACTTTCTCACTCTAGAATCTAAAACTATTGAATTCTAGAGAGAAAAATACAATTGGACTATGATATTGGACATAACATCGACCGTGATTTTGACACTGGCTTGGACTGTAGGCCCTGTTCGTCTCAGTCTCGTCTCCACAGCAGTGCCACTCCTCAAGGCTTGTCCAGGAAGCCTTGCTCTCTGCCCTTACTCTACCCTCACTATGACCCAGTTTGTACATCTGACTGCTGACTCAGACTGTATCTTTTGTGGCACCTTCACGTAGCTATGAACCCATTTTCCTCGGTATCATTTTGGCAACTCTGCTAGGGAGGTGAGCATTGTAGTACTGTCTGCCTGTGTTGCATTCTTAGCCATCATGCTTGTACAGCGGAGGACTATAGGTCAACCAGTCAAGGCCTCAACCCCACTGTCCAAGAAGAGGATCATCATGGTGACCAAGAGGAGATTAGTGCCTTCCAACTCGAAGACCATCGCACCCAATGTGCAAGTTGTTATTAATACAACCGTTTAATAGCTTACACCGACCATAGTTCTTATACAGGACTCCCAGACTATTTTGATGGCTGCTACCATAGAAAATGCAGAAATCTATACAGGCCTTAGCCTCTCAACAGGCCGTTTCTAAAATTCAGCCTTCTGGGCTTGGGCCGACACTAGACATCGCTCAGGTCCCAGTGTTGCAACCACCGCTGCTTCACTTATCCAGACCCTTGACAGTAGGACTCGTAACATCTTCACCACCTATGGCCGATGTGCATCCCTCTGTGGTACCATCCCACAGACAACAGACAGCTCTTGGACCAGTGTCGCAACCACTGCTGCTTCAATCATCCAGACCCTTGGCAGTAGGACTCGCAACATCTTCACCACATATGGTTGATGTGCATCCCTCTGTGGTACCATCTCACAGGCAACAGACAGCTCTTGGACCAGTGTTGCAGCAGATTATCCTTTGTTGTCACACCATCTCGCCCATAGTTATTAAAGGTGCAAAAGGTCCTTGGAGCCAAGGTGCAAGGCGCAGGCGTGCACCTTTTCAAAGCGAGCATAAAAATAAAATAAATAATAATCCATTAAAACAATAAAATATATGTAAAAAAAAAAAATAAGAACATTACAATCAACAAACTTCCAAACACTAGCAAAAGTTTCAAATTCCATATCATCATAATGTAACAAACTTCTATCTAACATTATAAAAGACTAAAAATCACTGAAAAATAGCAAATCACTAAATTCTAAGTGAATCTAACACCACCATCCTCATCAACGCTAAGGGTCAAGGCAGCAACGCTTTATTCAGAAGGAATCATAATCTCCAAGTCTGATAGAGATTCCTGCTCAACTTCATCCTCTTCAAAAGGAATATGTGATCATTTCTTGTTAATTTCTATCTATTTATTTTTCACTTGTAAGTTGTAACTTCATTTCCCTTTTTGGTTTTTAAGTGTACAAAGTCTATTCTAAACATCCATTTTCAGTCACTTTTGGAACGGATGGTATAGTACTTTGCTCCTCTCTATTCTTTTTCAACTATACAGCTGCAATTCAAGCAAATATGGAAACAACAATCCCTTTTTACATGCTAGTGACCTTGCTGGATGTATCAACTATCAACCAAGCAATTCATACAAGGTCACTGTCTATTTCTTACTTCAATCTTGAAACCAGCAAAAATTATATAAAGAGCACAATAAATCACCAACAAAAAGCAATCCACAAGTGTAGTAGATAAAGAGCATAAAAACAACACACAATTAATAATTTCCCCCACAACACAATAAATCATCTTTCTCTAATGAGCTAATCTATGTTCAATACTTCAAGTATTTACAGTACTACTTGAAGAAGTTAAACTAAGATTAATTAAATCACTGTAGAGAATAATACTGATGAAGGTTAAGCAGGATAACAACATATAACTAATGCTTAATACATCAAATCAGTAAAACTTTGAAGCGCTTCTCCTTGGGTATTGTTTTCTTCCTTTATTCAGTACTGCATAAAAAAGGTTTAGTTGGGCAAGACCACAAGAATGCAAGATTAACTACACTACGTACTACAATATTGTCATAGTCTAGATCAAGGAGGGAGTGATTGTGAGAGACGGATTGAAGGAGTGAGGAAGGGAAATAAAGAGAGAGAGAGAGAGATAAAAATCGGTAAGGTAGAGCGGCAGACCAACAGCTATGTGTGGAGAACTGGAGCAGCGCAGCAACAACAGAGAGGAAGAGCCCAGGCGATGGCGAATGAAGAAGCAACAGAGAGGAGGAAAGGCCGGTGGTGACGGGACAGGCACTGACGGCGACCAGAGAAAGGGATGGACGGCCAGCAAGGAGTGAGCGAGAGTGTTACACTGATACTGAGAGTCGTGAAAATGATTTGGGAATTGGAATTTTGGAGTTAGGGCTAATTAGAAAAGCTAAAAAAGAAAAAAAATAGAAATAAGAACGGACGACCCATATAAGAAGATGAAACAACATCCAACGGTCAGCATTCATGCGCCTCCATCGCCGCTGCGCGCCTTGCGCCTAGGCTCAAAAGGCAGGCGCCTTATTGAAAGCGCTGCGCCTAGGCCTAGGCGAGGCGCAGATGGTGCGCTTGCGTGCCTAGGCGCACTTTTAATAACAATGATCTCGCTCCATACTAGATGGAAGCTCTTTTGAATCTCATGACTGTATTGAGATGGAGCCCAACCCCTATCCGGTTGATCAACACCAAACCACTGGCCAGGTGGCAGCGTGTCTCGTCGGCTACCCACACCCTCGCACAGGTGCCGCTGCCAACTCCTGTCGCGTGTCAGCAACCTTCTTTTGCCCCCGTTCACCGAGTTATCCCGTCTAGGGGCTTGCGGCACCTCGGTCAGCTACCACCTCCCTTCAGGCCACAGAGAGCAATCTCCTAACTATGTTACCAAGTCTGACTTGAAAGCCCTCATTCACTGCCTATAAAAGAATGGTGAACCTGACTCTTTAGCTTGACTGACCGGCCATGTGCCTTATGCCAGTGACATATCTGTCACGCTTACCCGCTCAAATACAAGCATCCAGCCTTCGTGCTCTTCAATGGACATGAGGGTAATGTATGTTAGCATTTTAACTCGATTTGCAGGCTCTTTATAGAAGTATGGCCCGAGATATAGTTTGAATCAGAGGGAGTTTCACAAGTCCTTTATAGGCCTTGCCTACACCCGATACTACCAAATTCCTAAAGGGACTGTCCATTCGTGGAATGATATAGTACGACTCTTCTTGGATAAATTCCACTATAAGGCTAAAAGAGTCACCATTGTTGAATTGCTGGCTTACACCAATACCTAGCAGAAGGAGAGTCTTCATGCCGGAGCACTTTGAGTTCCCTGGCAAAGATAGTATCACGGAGGAGTCGTGTCACGACCCGAACCCATGGGTAGTCCCGCGAGTTAGATCTGTGACCGGCCGCAGACTCAATAGACTCAAACCAATGGCTCTACCAGTCCTTACTCGCTAAAACAACATATAATCTGCAGCGAAAATTTAAAACTTCTACAAACCTTAATTACATTTTTATATTTTCATTTGAATACAAACACTTATGCCAAAACTCTTCATAACTCCGATCTGTCAAAAACTAAGGCTAAACCAACAATCTAAATGCTTAGCGACTTATTCAATGCAGTCTCCGGAGCTCCGCGTCAAATTGTCCTTCTTATGCTCCTCACCATCACCTTACTTTCAAAACCTGAAATGAATAGTGAGGGATGAGCTTCCACGTGCTCAGTAAATAACCAATGATTCGACTAGGTGGACCATAGCATGTCAGAAAATAACTCACTTTATATTGTAGCATCATTAAGATATCTAAAAATTATAGAATTGGTAATCATTGGCTGAAACAAAATAGAGTACATGAACCAAAAACTGAAATATAAAATCATTAGCACAAGACTCATGACAACCGGTTCAATCCCAACATTAGCTCAAACGATATGCTGCGGTCAGCGTACATTCCCCCTGACTAGGGCCCACAATCCCTCCTTCGTCCGGGATACATATTGTTGTGGACGCAAAGGCGCACCACGAGCAACAGTATTGTGCGTCAACGTATCGTCCCGTTGACCGAGACCCAACAATCCAACTTTCCCCCATGGATATGGGGCACAACAATCGAATAAACAAGAACTACCTTTTGGTTCATCGTAAACACAACCACTCAACAAAACCATCCACACACCCCTTTCGATAACTTTCAAAATGTTCAATATTCACAAATACGTCAAATACCAAAACATTTCAAATCTGAGTTTCATTGCATTTTCTAAGCAAAATGTCAGTTACATGCTGGTCCGATTTTTAATGAGAAATAAATCACTAGAAGCTTTTTGGTAAATTAAGACAGAACAGTTAAACATAATCAAAACAGTCAATGTTGAGAAGTATCACTTTTTAACTTTAGAAAACACATACATTATATGTAAAAATATTAGTTGAATCAAAGGGTCACTTACCTGCCGGTGACACATTTCCTCGATCCAAAAATACTTTGAATAAACCTAGATTGGCATTCCATATGTTAGAACACAATCTATACTACAATACTATAAACCTAATATAAACTACCCAAACTATCTTCACTTCTAACCCCGAAATCGTTCAACTCTAAGCGCGACTAGCACGCGACCAACCTAACCGAGAATCCTGATACGCTCCTTAATGCATAACGATATCTCAAAAATTTATGCTAAATTACAATAAAACACTTTTATTGCTTAAAATATTATAAAAAGTCAAAATATGAATTTTTTAAAATTTTAAATATTTTCAAATTAAAATAATTTCTTTAAATGCAAGAATAGACATAATTGCTTCTAGCTGAAAATAAAGTACCAAAAATTTAAAATAGCTCTAAAATATGTATAAAAATTATAGAAATTTAAATCAGAAATTAAGATGCATTAAAAATATTTTTAAATTATTCATTTTGCTAAAACTAATGCAATACGGAAATTATAGCAAATCAATTCTAAAAATTACCAAACTTAAACTTGGATGTATTTATAACATAAAAACATTATTCTAATTTTTCCAAAACATTTTCGTGGGTGTAAGGGCTCCAAAAGAATTTTACAAATCTAAGCTTGCCAAAAATATTAAAAATACATATGATATCAGAAAAATATGAAATTTTGACAGTAATTCTATTATTACCTTGTGATCCTTCCCATAAAGTTCCAACATTTTTTGACAAGTTTACGATACCCAACGGCCATGCGGTACAACTGCACAAGCATAGTGTACTGTTCACACAGAACATAGTTACTGTTCACGCAGAACACAGTTACTGTTCACGCAGAACACAGTTACTGTTCATTATCTTCTTCTCCTGTCCAAACCCAGAACACACAACACGGTTCACGCAGCTTCCCTTTCACCCCTAGCACATTAGAATTCACTCCATTAACACACTAAATCTATACCTTCACACACACACACACACACACACACTCAAGCCACTTACACACATATATCCAACACACTCATGCTCATGTATTCGCATACAACCAAAACACACAGCAACACACCCATATATATTTATGCCACCCCCACGCCACTGCCTTCCCTCTTTTCTTTCTCTTTTGCTTCCTTCTTCCTCTCACTCAATCACCATACACCTCTCAACCATGTATACCCTCAAACTTGTACACACACACTTGCACACTTTAGACCCATTAAACCCAATGCAAACACATTTTAAAGGTACTAACCAATACACATACCATGCACTACACACCATTCACACCCATATGAAAAGGCATGGCCATGCAGCCATGTCCCCACTCCATCACCCTCACGCACACCCTAACTTTGCAACCTACAACTACCTTTTTCACTTTCCATCTCACAAGGGTCTCTCTCTGATTTTCACTTCACTCATACACACAAGGTATGCACACACGTAAACACTCAGCTATCTTCTATCTCCCCTTTCTAACATCTTCTACCTCAAATAACTTAATCTTTTTTGGACCTCCTGATTTCACTGCCATGTTTATTTCCCATACAGTTGCCTTCTCCTTACACACCCACTGCATCACAGCAATGGGTCTCTAACTCCTTCATCTGTTTACGCCAAAGGACAAACACACCTCAAGCAACATTCCCACATACAAACTCTAAAAAAAAAAAACTCCCTCACGGCCTACTCCCTTCTCTCATTTTTACACATTCAAACACACACACACAAACACTGTATGCACACACCACATTTGCATACCCACCATTTCACACACCAAAATCCCTCCTTGTGCACAACTTTACACCCACATAAAACCACATACAAACAGCGGTATACTACCACACCTTGGCTGTTCCATTTGAGCCCCACTCACATAAACACGGCAGCCACCATGGCTGGCCAACCGAGACCCCTCACACCCTCTCACACCCAAGCGATACACATGAACGCGATTCGACAATAAGCTTACAAATACCCTAAGTAAATCTGTAAGAGGCTTACCGAAGGTTTTGATTTGCTTCGCCGGATTTCAGGGGTCCTTGTTTGGCCCTTTTTTTTCTCTCTCTCTTTTCCTCTACGTATTTCTTCTTCTCCCTTTTTTGCAAGAGCACTTCTCTGCCTCTCTCTCTCTCCCTCTCCACAGCAATTGCGTCTTCTCTCTTCTCTGCCGAGTCCTTCCACTCTTCCTCCTTCAGCCGTTCTCCAAAATCTTGTTAGGAGAAATTAGGGTCGGCTGCTACTGCAAATAGAAATATAAATATAACCCTAAGCTACAGAATTACCAATAACCCTCATTTTCTTTGTTAATTAATCTAACTTCTACCTGAGTTTCCTGTTATTACTAAAAAGGTCCAACAATTGTTTTTAAAACTTGTTAACGGTTATTACACTATTTTGTTTCGTAGATCGTCGCCAGCGCACCAATATTTTCAATAACTTATCGCTAAGATTTTCTAAAATACTGTTAACGCTAACATTAATTTTTGCTTAAGATTTCATTCGCTATCAATAACATCTGTTAACATTAAATTATGTCTTATGATTATAAAAATATGGCTAAAGATCATAATTATAGTGTTCCCCAAATTCGTCGCTAAAAAGTATGTTAAGAGAAATAATAATAAGAATAGTAATAATTCATCGTTAAAAAGTTAAATTAGCCCATAAAAATATATCTGGATTTTTGAGATTTTACACTCTCCTCCACTTATAAAAATTTCGTCCCCAAAATTTATGTGTCTAAGATTGTTGTTCTCGAAATATTATACTCTTAATCATGTCTGATAAACGGTCATAGACCTAGATACATTTAGACCTTTGACAAACCACTCAAATACAAATTTCAAACAACTTCACAAAGTATGTCTGCTAAAGGCCTAGAAGCACAACACTGATAGATTTGCTCTTAACACACTTTAATCCACAGTTAAAGATGACCTCAAATATCAATACTCTTTAATCACAAGCTCTACCATGCTAGAACATCTTAACATTTAACTTTGTCTCCACTTTACCCTCTTAAATCGTGTAAATTGTGAGAATGGTCGCTAAAAATTCTATTCATACCGATCGCAAAGTCGTCACTAAAGGTCTCAATTCTTGTTGCTTACAATAATTGTCACTAAATAACAAATAATCATCTACAATTTACCATAAAAATCAACCCTACGTTCGGGGTATTACAAGTCGTCTATCCTCGCTGGATGCTGCACACTCCGGAGAATGGATTAAAGCATGTTTCATGACCAAGGCGTGCGCATGGTGTGGTGAAATGATGGACCAACGTGGGGGCTTGATAGCGTGATAGAAAGCCAGAGGGCATGACTTTATTAACAGCGTGGCCCATGGGCTTGGCAGATGTGTACAGTGCCAGGAGCACGTGACATGGAAAACGACGCATGGGCGCAGCGATTGTTGTCGCATAAGTGAGCATCGTGCCGGAGGTACGTGACGCAGAGACGGCGCACGAGCGCGACGACAGGTGTCGCGGAGCAAGTATCCCCCCAAGGGATTAGAGATGCCGACCTTTGTTGAATTGGGGAGGCCGACCCCCATGACATTAGGGAGGCCGACCCCCTTAAGGGGTTGGGAAGGCCGACCCCCATGTCATTGGGGAGGCCAACCCCCTTGGGTGATTGGGAAGGCCATGACATTAGGGAGGCCGACCCCCTTAAGGGGTTGGGAAGGCCGACCCCCATGTCATTGGGGAGGCCAACCCCCTTGGGTGATTGGGAAGGCCGACCCCATAGACTTAGGGAGGCCATCCCTTCACTTGAACACTTGGGATGAAAAAAGAAAAAAATTGAAAGAAAGAGAACACGCACGTGACTCGAGCATACTGTTCGAGTTGACCATTTAGAGGCTTTCACTTTGACTGTTGAAAATATTGACGTGTCGTGAAAGTGTGTCCCATGAATAGTTGCATATGTGTAGCTAGGATAGGTTAGCAACAATTAAAAATGTTTTAAACTTATTTGATGGCATTTGTTGCACAAAATGTGGTCATATTAGATCAATTTATTACACTAGCAACTAAAACATATAATTTTTGACCCTTCTCGACGTGACATTCTGGATTGACATGTTGAGAGATGTGGTACCAGATTAAAAAGAGAAAGAGAGAAAAATAAAAATGATCTTAAAAAATGGCCCCTTAGATAAGTTACGTGACTACTCGAAGAGTCTCGTGCACGAGAAATGGCCAAAAGGTTAAATGTCACAGTTATATACTGCTTGAGTAAATAAAAATTAATAAAAAAATAATGCCGCAGAACGCTATCCTCCGTAATTAACCCGTGTTTACACTGATATTTTTCTCGGCTTTTGACTAAGATCAAGTTGTTCGTAATTTATAACTGGATGGAGGGATACTGGTCATGCGGTGAGATTGGCATAGGCTTGCTCGCACCAGATGAGCCCTACAATACTTGTCAACGGCGAATTAACTGGCAAACCCAAGATCTAAACTTTTTCTCTCGTCAACTCTCGTCGGACAGACATTGAGGTAACAAACATTCTCAGCTATTTTTCAACCCAAAATTTCCCGTTTCATACTTTACAGATTCCGAAGTAATTGTTTTACGTGCAGATTCTGTTAGAAATTAAAGCTATGAACTGGGTTCAACGCAAAATCTATCTCTACAACGTTACTTTTGGACTTTACATGTTAGACTGGTGGGAGCGTTGCCTCTTCAGTATCCTCTTATTTAGATCCAATATTCTTCTGATTATGCGTAATTATAGGGCGTAAGATATATTTGTTTAATTATACTTAAAGGTTGTGAGTTCTTAACGCTGTGATAGATACGCTGGTGATCATGTTGATGTGGTTTGTTTGCTTGAATGGGTATCGATACGCTGCTGATTTCTGTAAAAGGTACCTTAATACAAGAATATATTTGTGTTTATACAATTTTGTTACGAATTGTCTAAATCATGGCCTCATTTTTGTCGGTGAAAAGGTCAATATTTTGCCGTAATGCACCTTTTAGTGACAAATTAGTGTGGGTTTAGACTTTCGTTGTTGTCGTGATGATTCTTGTACTATTTACTCTATTTACTGCTTGCATTAGTTTGACCCTTTTTTGTACGCTAGATAAAATTGTGCTTATGTCTGTTCTTTGGCGTGAAAGCTTTGCTTGATAAGCCTTGTATCTCTCTGACTGACGTGTTGTGTTTGTATAATTTACCATATTCATGTTGATCTTGAAAGTATCATCAACAGTATCGTTTAATATCATCGAAACGATTTGGCTTTCTCCTTCCTAGCTATTTGTCTTGTACCCAAAAAAATAAAGGGCTAATTACACTCATGTCCCTGAGGTTTGGGGTAATTACACGCGAGGACACAAAGTTTCAAAATGTAACATACGTGACCAAAAACGTTAAAAAAAGTAACACTTTTATCCAACCGTCAGTATTCCGTCCAAAAAGTATAATTTTCGTCATTACGTATTTTGAAAATGACAATACTACCCTTATACAGTATATCGTCACAAAAAGTATAATTTTCTCTCTCCACAATTTAAACCCTAAATCTGAAGTCACCGCCGGCAGCCTCCCTCCGCTGCCCCACGCCGCCAGCAGCCTCCCTCCCCGGCCCCACACCGCCAGCAGCCCCCCTCGCCCCACCATCCTGCAGAACCACCCCACCACGCCGGCAAGCCCCTTGGCTAATCCAAGCTGCCGAGACGCCTCCGGCAAGCGCCTTGGCAAACCCACGCCGCCGGGAAGGAGACAGATCTGGATGGGAAGGAGACAGATCTGGCCGTTGCAACGACGGTGATCGCACCAGTGGGAGCGATGGTGCAAGCCCATCGTGGTGGTGATGGCGCTGCCTTGCTGGTGGTCACGGTGGCGCGCATCTCGACGGAAGAGGCCGGTGTCGCGACGTAGCTCGGTGATGCTTGCGATCTCGGACGGCGCGGGGTACGGAGGTAGGTCGCGGCGGTGATGGTGGCGACCGGTATGGCGACATGCAGATCGGGAGTGCGACCGCGATCTTGCGGCGCCGGTGCCTCGCCGGAGGGCCTGCTACTGCGCTGACGGGGAAGGGGAAGGCAGAGGGCGTGGGGGGTGTGGGTGCTGGTTGTGGGGAGAGGAAGAGGCAGACGCGTGGGGGTGGGGTGGGGGCGTGGGGGGGTGGGGTGCTGGGTGTGGGGAGAGGAAGAGGCAGACGCGTGGGGGTGGGGTGGGGGCGCGGGGGGTGGGGGTGGGTGCTGGGTGTGGGGAGAGGAAGAATAAACAGTAAATTAAGTGGGTAATTTATTTTAAAGTCAGGGGCAATCAAGTCTTTTTGTTAAAACCGTTAAGTATTTTTGTATTCCGTTTATCAATGGACATAAGTGTTACATTTTGAAACTTTGTGTCCTCGCGTGTAATTACCCCCAAACCTCAGAGACATGGGTGTAATTAGCCCAAAAATAAAAGGTGGTTTGCCCAGCATCATGAATTCCCCAGCGTTGGACTTCTTAGATGCAGTTATATTTCGAGGTAAAGTTACATCCTCTACGAGTCTATGTATATAAATTGGTTTTTGGGAGGGAAAGTCATATATTCTTAGAGTGTGAGTTTATGGCTCAGCAACGAGTTAATGGTTAACGAACATACTGGTAGACTAGAGGTCCGATCCATCATCTGTCCTTCCAAAGACAGACCGGAAACATTTGCCTTAGACACGAAGAACGCTTAAAAAAGTGTATAGAAGTCAGATCTAAAAACTTTGGAATTCATTCTTGCTTTTTGGTGCTAAGTGAAGGGGTACCTTTGTTTGAGGATGGAGTATGTAGTACTAGATCAATGATGCTTTCTTTAGAAACAGGGTGCATGGTTGAGAAGCTAGCCTTCTTGAATCATCAGAATGTTGTTGGAGGTAGTAAATACATATATGACCAAAGCGTGTGGTCTGAAATGAAGTTATTTAGCAGAGTAGAAAGGACTGATTCTGAAGGATTTGTGGAGGATGAATGATTGTGGTGCTTGATTGGATCAGGACTCCAGGGATCACCAGGGATATTCTCGAAATTCAAGATTCGGCCGATAAAGAGATGGTCAGGTGTGAAAGATTTGTGGAAAAGGAAAATTACAGCGTGAGTGAAGGATTCACAGTCTGATTGGCTTCTAATGAATCTGCTTGTATCGATAGTCAAACAAGAAGAAGTACACTAGAACATTATTTATCGCATGGGTAATGGACATGGTGAGGATCACACTTTGGTAAGTTAGTGAAGTTGTCATCCCGGGCTCTTTACGAGGTGTACACTTTATTAAAATCCACGCAATATATCCCCAGCAGCGTTTTCAAGTGCCATATAGAAGTCAAGGGTTTCATCCTTTTAGTCCTGGTCATTTGAGGGCAGATACGTTACCACCAGGGAACACAACCTGGTCTCAGCGAAATCCTTTCCCATGGCATATCACCGTTGCCATGGATGAGCGATATAAAAAAGAAGGCTGTAAAGTGGTTTTAACGGTGTTCCTGCTGCACATTGTGGGGAAGTTCCAAGCCATTTCCTTATGAAAATTCACTGCTCAGCTTAAAAGTGGAGGGTTGGCAAGGAGGGATCACACTTCTCCAACCAAACCGCTGACATTCTATTATCTACAGCACTTGTTTCATCTTCTCCAAACCAAGGAAACCACCCGGCTTTCATATTCTCACCATTCTTCGCCCTACCTCCAAGTAGTCACCAAAACCCTAATCTGGTGCTCCACACCAATTTCCAAACAGACACCATGATGGAAGGATTATTGAGGATGGAACAAAAAGAGAAAATCTAAGCTGCATCTTTACCATTAATCTGCTTTAACACGACCGAGTTCGACTGGACGAACTATACTTGAGAATTCTTGGTAGAGGAATTGTAACTTCTTCAATTTTCAGTTATGCTCCAGCTCACATCTATACTCCTAAAATTGAATCACTACCTCTCCTACTTCTGTAACTACTGAAGTCTGTGTTATGAAAGAAAACACTAAAACAAAAATCATGTTAGATGATACACTTCAAAGGCTTTGAATCTTCCACTAATCACTGCAAAGAAACAATTTAAAAGTGTTCTAGTTTCAAAAAGCATCACTAAAAGTGCAAATTTTCGCTACGCTGTAAATTCATCGGTTCTTTACCGCCAATGTTAATATTTAGTGATTCAGACTTTAGGCAATAAAATGTATTGAGCAGTATTGCAGAGGGTTCTCCTTCCACTTTCAAGAGCAATTATTTAAAAATGCAGTGTAATCTGGTTTTGCAGCACCATGTACCTTATTCAACACCTAACGTTTAATTTGTCCACGTGGGCCGCCTAACTTTACATTTAATTTGAAAGTACTAAAAGGCTTGTGGTGTGTGCCTTAGATCAGTGGCGGAGCCACGAGATATCTCTAAGGTGGGCATTGAATATCAAATCATAAGACTTAGAAATTCATAATTGAGCTCCAGTCTAGTTATTTGAGCTCTACTTTTGTCATTAACTTGACTATTAGCGATACTTTTCAGGCCGTTAGTGTTGAATGTGTTGCTCAAATTTCACTTTTCTTGATTTGTCTCAGTTTAACATGCCAAATGACCAACAGGACATCTTTTTTAAGCAATCCCAAAATTTTTAGGTGGGCATTTTCGTCCATATGACCGAAAATGCCTAGTATACAGGAAAGAAAAACTGGAGCAGCATGTTGGCACGTGCCGACTGTTGCTATCTGCCGCCTCCGCCAGTGCCTTAGATCGACCCTCTCAAAAGTTTGAGACTCACTGACAACCTCAAGTGAGCCATAAAATTACCAATGTCCGCATCCGTCGTATGATTGTGTAGGTTATGATTCCGTTTCAGGTCTAGCTGGAAAAAAGTTGAAATTTGTGCTTAGAAACAAGTACTAGGACTTCTGGTTCGACCCTCTGAAAAGTTTGAGACTTACTGACAACCTCAAGTGAACCATAAAATCACCATTGCCCATATGCGACGTATGATAGCATTCGCTACGATTTTGTTTCAGGTCTAGTAGGAAAAAAGTTGAAATTTGTGCTTAGAGTTTCTAGGTGTGACTTTGAATGGCTATTTCGGCTTTATAGGGCTTGAATGAGTGAAGTCTTTGGGTTTTGAAATTGCAGCAGTTGTTCATTTCTGTTTGGGTTGTGTTTGATTTGTCACATTAGTGCAACAACTAAATGGTTAAGCTCAAAGTGTGCCAGATTGGAACAAAGGACTGGAGTCTAGGTCGAATTATCCCTTTTCTTTCTTTGACTCAGTTCTTTCTACCAGTTTATCATCTTACTCTTGCTCATTGTACTGTGATGAGGCTGACAAATGCCTTTTTAGATGTCCAAGTATAGATAAATCTGATGAGAAATATAGATAGAAGGATTAGGCTTGTTAAGCTACAGAATTTAAGATCGGCATGTTTTGGCTGAATTTACATATTTCTTGCTGTGGGGGTGGTGGGTGGGGGGAAAGTGTGGGCAGCCTTTTGCTGCAGTGTTTACTTAAACAAGGCCCACACTGTCTCTAGGTCAATTTGCAGTCTCACTGATTTGGCCACTGTCATGGTCTGTTATTTTGCTAATGGCTATAACAGTTGTTGGGGAATAGGAAACAACTCTTAATGTGTTCTTTTACTCTTAAGGAGTCAGTCTGTGTATGGAGTCTAATCGTATGACTTATGAGATAATATTTCCATATTATAGAATTATTGAGTTGAATTGATGACTGGACTTTGTAATGCAGTCGCAGTTGTACTTTTAGAACTTTTATTGTTATAACCCATTTACTTGGACTGGCTGATCCTCATAACAGTTGTTGGGGAATAGGAAACAGCTCTTATTGCATTCTTTTAGTGTTAAGGAGTCAGTCTATGTATGGAGTCTAATCTTACGACTTATGAGATGATATTTCCATAATATAGAATTTTTTTAGTTGATTTGATGACTGGACTTTGTAATGCAGTCACAATTGTACTTTTAGAACTTTTATATTATATTGTTATAACCCATTTACTTGGACTGTTTATTTTCATAGCCATAGACGAGCACATAATATTGTTATTATGCATCTGACACTAGTTCTAGTATTTGATACATATAAGAAGCTTCATAACATTTATGCGTTGGTACCTTACTTGTTAGATCCCCAGTGCTTTTAGCTTGTAGGTGTCTCTTAACAACTGCTTATATAAAAGCTGAGCTGGATTCCACTACCGTAGTGTCCCTTGATAGTACTCAACTCCGCTCGTCATCAAAGCCACACGACATAAAGAATTCGATACTCACATGGAAAAACAATCTTTACAGAAAGTAAAACTTGTATACACAATCAATTGCTTGTCACAGTGTCAAGCCCTGCCAATTGGAAAGGAGCATGTAGAAGGAGAACAAGAGATAGAGATAAAGGGTACCAAAATATATACCTGTGCCAATTACTTTGTTGAGCTGCTGCAAAATTTTCCTCCAGCACGTCTTCCTTTTTAACGTTGTTAACAATTCTGGTGACTCGAGGGATGATGAGGAATAACAACAGAATAACCCAACCTTTTCCAATGCATGTTAAATGTAATGAACTAACCAACCATTTGGGGAACGCTGTGGCCTAGTACATCATAACAACAGGAGATTAGGATTCTGATGGTATCTAAGTGTTAGGTACACGTCATCACTGTTGTAATGCGATATAGTATTTTAAATTTTTTGGCAGATTTGTTTTGATGAGCATTTCCCGGTTCTTGAGGCAAGCATTTCAAATGTACTTTTTGGTTTGCAAAAAATTAATGTTTGTCTTAAGTTGACTGAGGGTCAAGTTGGTATGTATATTTGAAGAAAGCCTGTGTCACATGCTGGTCAAGCAAGGTTGCGTGACTGGGCCTACCAGTTGCCAGAAAGTACAATTTGCAGGGATAAAGGGATGTTTGATGTAAAACCTATCCAGATTAGTCCGGTCTGGCTGATGAGTTTCCCTAGCGAATAGTGGCTGTCTTTTTCTCTCAGCTAGGGTTGTGGACGGTTCTTCAGTTCTAGCCTACCTCATTGCCCTAAAAATGCTGAGGTAGTGGCGAGACCTTAGTTGCAGGAAACTCCTAATATGGTGACGTTTCTCTCTCGGAAACTCGCTTTTGCGATCCCAAGTTAGGAGCTCCATGGGATCTCGTCCCAAGCTAAGATGGGAACTCGATCCCGCTAGCTGGATAGAGATGCATGGAACAAGTAATAGAATACATGAAAATCAAGCTCTTTTCAACTCAATTCCTTGTTTCTCTCTTCCTTCAAGTCCTTAAAGTCTCCTTGTCTGTTGTTGCTATCTATGTAAACTATGCTAAACAAATGATAATACTCTTTACGCATTTATTTATTCAAGCCGCTCCCAACCTCAGATTCTTCTTGGTGCTTACGCTTCCCTGCTCCCGCCCCCGCCCCCCGCTTTGTGCAACTAAGGGCGAGACAACCCCAAGGAAGTTAATTTGTGTGTTATTGACATGCTTTTTTAGCTTGATTGCCGATCACTTTTCGGTGGCCAGGAAATGTCATGGAAGTTCCTCAGATCTTGGTCCTCGATCTTGTACGTTAACATTCTCGTAGTGGGGTTCTGCCTCTTGACACATGGCTTGTTTGATTTACGACGTCTATGCTGACCACGTTGTGATCTCCCACATCCCATGTGGGAGAGGTTGTGCTTGTCCTTATAAGATCCTGCCTAAACTCATAAGTACCTGCTTGGAGCCCTTTTGAGGGAGGCAATGTCTTGTTCTGGGGCCGTCTCGGTGGGTCGTTACACACACACACACACTGCATTATAAAAAATAAGATGAAGTTATTCGTATCTGAATAGCATAAAAATCACTCTTATGGAATGAAAAATTCTAAGTAGTCATCATTGAATTTGGTACTTCATAGTAGTCAAACTTATTGCTAACTTTTTGCCATGCTTTAATGTTGCTCTGGTGTCTTGAAAGCCTATTCATGGTTTTGATTGGCTGCCATATCAAATTTCTTTTCAGGCAGCTATGGTGAACTTAGGCTGGCAATGCTCTTGATGGTCTTGTGCCAGTCGATTGTTTGTCTTCTTATATGTAAGATTGCGGAAGGTTTCGAGGAAAATGATGTCCATAGGCTAGTCAAGTCTGCTCTGATAAGTTATAACATTGTAGTGTATCCTCTTTGAAGTGAATTTTTAATTCGATTTTTGTTTTCTATCCTAGTCTGGATATGGATCATGTCAATATGATGCGTTTTGACCCAGGCTTAAGATTCTTGTGATGTTTGAGCCCTTTACCCTAGTTCTATCTCAAAGGCCATTAGTTTCCTTTGTTTCACAATTATAGTATCCAATTAAGTATGTTCTCCTATTTTCTCGGGTCACTAATATTTTTCTTTTAAACCTTCCTTATGATATAAGTATATTAGATCTAATTTTTTGCCGAAGGTGAACTGAGTATATACATTTTTTCATTATCTACCTGTACGTGGACCATAGACAGCATTTGAAGATGATTGAACAGACATAGTTTGGCTCCTAAGCAGTTCCCAAACAACGGACGCTGTTAATTCTCAAAAGTTCAGACCACCATCAAGTTGCCAGCTTCTCTTCTGAGCCCAGATTTGAATGGAGAAAGACTTGTATAATCTAATGTGTTTTTACTTTCTACATATGTGCATGCATGACGTGCTTGTAGTATTTCGGTTGAAGGGGAATGAGGTATAGACATGGCTCCCAAAGGGTATGTACTAGGAAGAGGGAGCGCTGTTGAATTAGATCTTCATTGATCAAAGGCAACAAAATGCATGTTGTACATAATTATTGTCAGCAATGGCACGCTAACATATGCCATTAGGGTAAGTAAAGCATGTCTGGTGAGCAATTTAGCTGAACAAGTTGCATCTGCTCAGTGTCTCGATGTCATGTTGCTAGCTGCTATACTCGCCTTCCAGATCATGCTTTCTAAACTCCTTTTGCTTTGTGAGTTCTAAACACTGGATTAACGTCTTTTCATGTACAAAAAGAGTGAAAGTTGTTACTGATGTTGATCTTTGTTAGTATTTGACAACCCCCGAGGTAGTTAAAGGCCCAATCTGAACCGAGGATCTTTATGCCCAGGGAGGCTGAGGAATTAAGGACATTTATGCTGGATCAAGCTTCCTCTGAATCACCCTTGAGTCCCTATCTATTTGCTTTGCTTTTGCACATGTAGAGGTTTTGATTTTGCTCCCCATTCCGCCCTGCATTTGCTTGAAGAGTTGAGCTAGTGTAACTTCTTGCAGACTGCTTTACGCTCAGACTTCATTGAAATCGCCTCTTTAGTCTCATCTTTGCTTTGTTGTTGCTTGGTTTGGCTCCCATTCCTCTCTGTCTTGAGCCTGTTGGAATGCAAGGATGAACTCGTCCAACTCACTTCTTCTCACTGCTTTGTTCCCGACAATCAGGATCAACTAGCACAACTAGCATGGTGCATTCTTAGCAAAATCAATCATTTGAAATTAATCCAATTGGAAGTAATGCAATTGTACTGACTCTTATGAGGGCCGAGCAAGTGAGAATACATTTGTTATAACATTGGTACATTTGACGTTATAAACCAAGAAAATTACAAAGCGATAACTCGATTGACACTCATGTTACGGCTTGTGGAAAAGTCAACTACACTGGGTTTTCACCTAGCACAGTGTGTAGGTGAGAACTGTAAAAACCAAGGTAAATATGCATCTTTAATTAAGCCTCATCATATATTCATATGCAATAAGAAGTCCAAGTCCATGTCTTTGTCCTTTGCAGGCATTGCTTGTGTTAAAGGTGCCTAACTCCCCGATGACCTTTCCATACACGAACTAGGAATTGGGGGAGTTGTTGATGGCAAAACCTTTTGAGGGTCCTGTCCTTTTTCATGCCACTTTGATCGAAAGGAGAATCTGATGATAAAATATGGGTTTGAGAGGACCCCATGCCACTGCCCAAAATAATAGAGAGTTTGAACTGCAAAAAGAAATGCAAGCCAAGTCAATGCATGCAATGATAGCGTTCTTAGAAAAGGTTGCCGGCCCTTTTTGATTGTATATCCCCTCTCCCCGAGCCTTCCCTTTCAGTTCTACCTTATCTTCGCCTAATTTTCACACTCTGACTTGGACGGTTGGACCATCCAACTCGCGTTTGCTTGTTGATATATTCTATATTTTTCATTGCGAACACAAGTCAGTCAATGTTGCAGTCTTAACTTGGTAATTACAAAACTCCCGCGATCATGGTTGAGCTAATCAACCATGATCATGGTTTACCCAAATTTGGCACTAAGTTTATGCGGTGATCTGGGCTCTTTCCTGTTCCTTTGGATACTACGTGTGTGCTTGGTTTATGCCTTCTTTTTGGATAAGTTATATGCTTGTGAAAACCCTTTTACATAAAAATAATTGTTTCCTTATTTTGTCAAATTATTAAGTGTGATAAGATAAGTTCAACGAGTTTTCTCGTTGCGAATGAGAAGTGTGATATTATTCAAGTTTGACTTGTTTACTAAATGAGCTTCATAACATCAAGCTCGGTTCGACATATGAAGTAGTTGTAAACAAGTAATTTTGCGATCCTATTCATGAACGAATTGGTTCATTAAAAAATTCTACTTGTTTGGGAATCAAGTCGGCCTAATTCAATTGGCACGCTTTCCTTCCGTTGAGTACTTTGTTTGTTGTAGATTTTTGTTCAGAACTCACGCCATTAGATAATGCATTGATCGTCCTACACACACCTTCTTCCCAATATGGTTGCTTGTAGCTATGTGGTAGTAAGTAGAGCTAGTCAGGTCGTGATAAAGGGCAATAACTTCGGAAAGTCTTTCTTAGCTCTCGTGGCTTTTCTAGTTCTCTTCTAAAAAGAAAAGCTTGGGCCATTCCGAATGGAGGGTATAGAATGTTCGAAGTCATGGCTCGGGAATGAAATATTCAATTTTGGAGAAGCTCTCCCATCTCTTTCTCCGAGCGGAATGACCTTGTAGAAAACTTTTCAATCTTATATTACAAGCCCAAGTGCCTGCAACTTTCCATCTCTCTTATCCTCCATCACCATTTTTACTTGGGTGTCAAAATTAGTTTGATTAGTTTGGTACCCATTGTTGTCGTTATCGTCTAAGCTTTTGTTCAAATTAGTTGGGATCAACTAGATGAATCATTCTCTTTTATTCTCTCGTCTCCAAATACTTGGTCTCTATAAACTCCTTTCCTGACAATTAAGTAATTTGTTTACATAATTCTCCTATGTTACTCTCGATCTACTTCTTTCTCGTCTTAGGTCACTTACTTGACAGCTTTACTCTTTGTTTTTTGACGGTGACATCTAAATGCCTAGAATAACCAAACTATCAAAAGGTGTTGGTCATTGTAATAATTTTTCTAGTTGTGTCACCGCGATCTTTTCAAAGGTCTCTAATGTCTCATTCCATCTATAGTGTGTGACCGCCTATTTATCAAACATTGCATCTCAAATTCACTAAAATTGAATTCTTCCAACCTATTTATCTCCTAAAAAGTTTAAGTTTGAATGCCAATTTTTATTTTAGTCACATTTTGATCCATATAACATCTCATATATATATATATATAGGAGCTGATTCATTGTTTGCGCTGGCAAATGGAGTTAAGTTGCCAGCGCGATCTGGCCGTCCACGCGCGATCTGTGGTCTGTCCAGATTTTTTTTTGCGCTTTTTTAAAGTCTGTCCGCTACATAATGTAGCGGACAATTTTTGGACAAAAATACCCTTCATTATCCAGATGTTATATTTTTCAAAATATTGTTCGCTACATTATGTAGCGGACAATATTTTGCAAACTGACCACATCGTCAGATTGAGAGAGAGAGAGATTTGTGGGTGTCCATTTGACTCCGTGGGTGAAGAAAATCAAGAATTCTTTATTATCAGAAACTGGACATAATTATGTCCAGCACCACCGCTAAGATCATGGCATTTGAAATTTCTTCATCTTCATCTCCAGCCCACTACCATGGACACCACTCTCAACCAAACACCGACGATCCAGACCCAAGTTGTCGTCGCCGTAAGCTCCCCGCCGCCGGGCGAACCTGGGTCTAGTTAAAAAGTCAACCGCAAAAGTGTATTGTCCGTGGTTGCCTCTTAGCGTGGATCAATTTTATGCAAATGGAATCACACAGCCTGAAGATGGCGGAGGAGGAGGAGGCGACACACTCTCTGACGGATTCAGACCACCATTTTCCACTTAACGATTATGTAAAAGAGACGGTAAGTAGGCTGTCCTAGAAGTCCCTCGTCGCCGCAAGCTCCCCGCCGCCGGCCAAGCCCTGTAAACCGGTACAGTGCCCACTTCATCATGAAACCATCTATTCTTCCTCAGTGGCCACTTCACCGCTCTCTTGTTGTGCTTCCTTGCGTACATCGAGAGAGAGAGAGTCTTACCCAAACAGATCTCGAGATGAAAAAAAAATGAAAGTTTTGCTTTTTTATATTATGTCCGCTACATTATGTAGCAGACAAACTAAAGTGCACACTCAATTGCAAGGGCAGGGTATATTTTTGTCCAAAAACTGTCAATTACATTATGTAGCAAACAAACTTTAAAAAAGCGCAAAAAAAAAAAGATCTGAACCCTCCACAGATCGCGCGTGGACGGTTAAATTGCTGACAACTTAACTCCATTTATTAGCGCGAGCAATGAATCAGCTTCCTATATATATATATATATATATATATATATATATATATATATATATATATATATATCTATCTCCAAATACATGGTCTCTATAAACTCCTCTCCTGACAATTAAGTAATTTGTTTACATAGTTCTCCTACGTTAGTCTCGGTCTACCTTTATCTCGTCTTAGGTCACTTACTTGACAGCTTTACTCTTTGTTTTTTTGGTGATAACATCTAAATGCCTAGAATAACCAAACTATCAAAAGATGTTGGCCATTGTAATAATTTTTCTAGTTATGTCACCTTGATTTTTTCAAAGATGTCTAATGTCATGTCTAGCATGTGACCTCCTATTTATTAAACGTTGCATCTCAAATTCACTATAAAATTGAACTCTTCCAGCCTATTTATCTCCTAAAAATTTAAGTTTGAATACCAAATTTTATTTTACTTATATTCTGATCTATATAACATCTCTAATTTATATATAGATATATATATATATATCCATGATCGTAACTTTTTCTTTTTAAATATGACGGAGTACTTTTTATGTAGTATGCAGAACTCTTTTTTTGGCAATTATATATATATATATATGTATATATATTCACGATCATAACTTTTTCTTTTTAAATATTACGCAGTACTTCTTATGTAGTATGCAATACCTTTTTTTTTTGCAATTTAATTTGTTTTCATTTTCTTGTCTTGCAGAAAATTATTCCCCCCCCCCCTCCCCCGGTTTTTTAATTATGGTGAAAAAGTAAACCAAAAGACTAGAAGACCCAACACAGACGACTTTACAATCTCTCCACATCTCTCTAGATTTTCTTCTTTCTCTCCTTACTTTTTTAGCCATTCATCTTCTGATCTCACGCGTCTGCCTCCGCTTTGCTCCATTAATCACTTCACCTCAGATATGGGAAGCTTTCGGGAGTTGTCTTAAAGCTGCGTAGCATCATAGGCAGCATCATCGCCAGCTAGATTCAGGTGTCTGAAAAGTCCACTCCTCTACAGGCTTCCGGCTTTTCAGTCTGTTTTTGACCGTTGAATCTTCCAGCAGTCACCGGAGATAACTTTCCAGCGACTCTTTCCCCGGCTCTGCATAATCTACCCAGCTCCACAGCGTTTTGATTGTTAATTTGAGTTTTGGTCAGAACTTTGAGGAAAGCTGGTTGGTGGGTACGTAAGACAGCCCTAGAGACCTTGACTAGTAGATAGGAAGATAAACTCTGAGTTGAAACCCTAGCTAAACTTTTATCCCCTAAAGAATCTTTATCCAGATAAATGCCCTAGATTTCTTTCATCCGTTTTGGCAGCTGAAGAAAACCAAGAACAACCCATTAGCATGCCGGTCGACTTAGATAACTCCTCTGCCATCAATGATTCCACCGCCTCCGGCGAAGCCAGTGTCTCTTCTTCCGGTAAACCTACAAAGAAGAAGCGGAATCTACCCGGTATGCCAGGTAAATGCATACCAGCCCAAATTCGTCTTTAATTTATATTAAAAGGTTGATATATGTTATATGCCTAATTGAAGTATAAATTTGATTTGGGTATGCGAATTATTTGCAGATCCAGATGCAGAGGTGATTGCTCTGTCACCCAAAACCCTAATGGCAACAAACAGATTTGTTTGCGAAATTTGCAATAAAGGGTTTCAACGTGACCAGAATTTGCAGCTTCACAGGAGGGGACATAATTTGCCGTGGAAGCTTAGGCAGAGGTCAAGCAAGGATATTAAGAAGCGGGTCTATGTCTGCCCCGAGCCGTCTTGCGTTCATCACGATGCAACGCGGGCATTGGGCGATCTTACGGGGATAAAGAAGCATTTCTGTAGGAAACATGGGGAAAAGAAGTGGAAGTGCGACAAGTGTTCGAAGAAGTACGCTGTTCAGTCGGATTGGAAGGCTCATTCGAAGATTTGTGGTACTAGAGAGTATAAATGTGATTGCGGGACACCTTTTTCCAGGTCAATTGTTGGATCTTTTTTTTTATTTTTTTTATTTTTATGTTTTAGTGATTAATCATGTGTTTGTTTGGGTTTTGGGGTTGAGATTGTTTTTGTATGTTTGTAGGAGGGACAGCTTCATTACACATAGAGCCTTTTGTGATGCATTAGCTGTGGAGAGTGCTAAAGAACCGGCTGCAGTGGCAGCTCTAGGTGGAGATGATGACCCTAAAGCTCAAAGGGTAGCTTCACCACCGCCACCATCATCACCAGAAAAACCTTGTTCTGTTCCTCCGCCAGTTGCTGCAATGCCACCTTCAGTTTTGCCGATACAAAGTCCAGGTATTGTGATTTGGAAAGGGGAAATTGGCAATCGTTGGATTTTGTCGGATTCGTTTTGGTTAGCATACCTGCAGGAAAAAGAAATCTTTGTTTTGTTTTGTATTGTATTGTATTGTATATCTCTTGATGTTGTAGTTGTAGTTTTGTCCGTTACTGATCTTTGTTCTCATATGTGCATACGTACCTGAGTCATGTATCTTTCATTTGTCTTAAACGGTTTAGTTGCTAAGGAGGATTTTTCTTAGAAGGGATTTAACCAATCAAAGATTCAGACCGAGCAATTTTGGTAAAGAAAGAAACCAATAAGATTCAAAAGATGAGGAGATGAGATAGAGTGAACTGGGTATTAAGAAAGACAGAACGTGGACCATTATTGAACCTCCTTTTTCTTCAACTAAAATTGCTTCTTTAAAAAATGTTTAGCTTTCCTCGACAGTTACCTCCTCTGGATGAGTAACCCCTTTGTGTTTATTCTGGGTTTATGTTTTCTTGTTATATTTATGAATCGTTAATGTTGCAGAGTTGCACGAAAGTCCCACTTCAAATCCCACTCAAGTTTTGGATGATACGCCAGCGCCAACACTGGTGGCTGGATTGGCTGGGGGTTGTAGCAGTAGTACCACTTCAAGCAGCAATGGGAGTACAAGCAGCAGTGTGTTTGCAAGCTTGTTTGCCTCGTCCACAGCTTCACAAAGTTTGCAGGCTTCAACAACTGGTTTCACCAACTTAATACAAGCCATGGCCCAACCTGAACAAACACCTGACCCCGCGCCATCTTCATCCATGGAACCCATTTCACTTTGCCTAGCAACCAATCACGGGTCTTCGATTTTTGGACCTGCAGGGCAAGAGCGTCGGCAGTATGCGCCCCCTCCCCAGCCAGCTATGTCTGCAACAGCATTGCTACAAAAGGCTGCTCAGATGGGTGCAGCTGCAACAAACGCATCCCTGCTGAGGGGTTTTGGGATTGTCTCTAGTTCTTCTCTTGGGCAGCAAGAGTGGAGTGGGAGGCAAATTGAGCTGGAGAATGCGCCGGCAGGACTTGGGCTTGGGCTGCGCTATGACGGGGGTTCTGGTTTGAAGGAATTGATGTTGGGAAGTCAATCTGTTTTTGGTCCGAAGCATACTACGCTTGATCTTCTTGGGTTAGGGATGGCTGTTGGTGGCGGTCCAACTAGCGGGCTATCCGCACTGATGACCTCCATTGGTGGTGGCCTTGATGTTGGGGCTGCAGCAGCGTCATTCAGTGGTGCAGAATTCACGGGTAAAGACTTGGGAAGGAGCTCATGACATGAGACGAAAACCAATGCTTCTCCTGGGAGAGATGCACACTACAAGGGGCCTTAATCTGCTGCAACAGTTGGTAAGACATAATGTTGTTGCTTCTTGAGGGACTAGACACATGAAATTAAGCTTGACACCACAAGGGGCATTATCTGCAGCAACATTTGGTAAGATACTAGTGAACTAATGCCCTAGTGGAATTTAGCTTGGGGCGCATAGCAACCAGGCAGTTGAGTCATTTTAGTACTTCTGCTGTCTCGATGCAAAGGGGCGATGACGACTGTTTATTTTATTCATATTTATATGTAATTAAAGGTTTAATTAATCTAATACATTTGTTCCGTGTATGGTTAGTCAAAGCTAGAAAAAAACAGAAAGCAGCATTTCTTGTGTATGATAAATCAATAACCTGATAAGCGACTCTAAATCTGTATACCTAAGTTCAGGTTGGTTTATTTGATATTTCACTAGTTTGTAGTGACATTGGGACGAATTTTGGTTGCTTTATAATGCCGGTTGATCATCTGGAGGTTCTTGCAAACAAATAGTCTGAGTTGTATAATGTATAAGCCTGTTGACTTTACTAAACTATATCAAAGCAAAGAACGCGTGTATAAACATGAAACTAAGTGCTTGGTTGTATGGTATCTAATTTTTGGTAATGGTGGGTTGGTGGCCTCCTATATCATCACCAATTGATTGGTTGAGATGGATCTGTCACTCCAAAAGATATAGAGAAGCAGCTGCATATCAAGCTAAAACCATACACAAAACTCCCTACTCCGAAAGCACTGGGGTCTATGGTAGTATGATACTCCTTTTCAATTTCAGTTGTTCGCAATTTTTGGTGCTTTCGTGGATCTGCGGATTTGTCAGCGTAGACGTGGGTTGTGGTGGATCTGTGATTAGACGTTTCGGGTGATGTAGACGGGAATGGTTGCAACTCCTGAGTGAGTGTTTATGGTAAAAGTAGAGTTGTCAAAGGGGTCGGGCGGCCCGCGGGCTGGCCTGACCCGGCCCCTTCTGGCCCCGGCTGGCCCGGCCCCATTCATGAATAGTGCTGGCCTGGCCTTTTAGGGGTTTAGGGCCTGGGCCTGACCTGCATTTTCCAAAAAAAGCCCGGGCTAGGCCCGGCCTGAAAAAGCCCAGGTCAGGCTCGGCCCGGGTTTGGCCAGGTTCAGGCCCGGGTCTGGCCCTATTCATTTAAAACTGGTTTGCAATTCTCCTTCTCTTTTTATTTTTTTTTACGCAAATTCTGTTCTTATGTGGGTTTTTAATTTTTATTTTACACATCAGTGTTCATCAAAAGCAATCCAATAAACATGAAAAATTCAGCTTAAACTGATCTCACAATATCAGCAATCATAATCACAAATGTTCGATACTTGCTTATTCGTTATTTGCTCACGTTTAGGTGTTGAAGATGAAATAGCTAGAACAAAATGTAAAAACACTTGGTTGATTCAACTGAATCTGACTTCATTGAAGCAAGGAAACCAACCCAAAGAGGTCTACGACCATCATCGTTTAACAGCTTATTTGTCTGCTTAATTTTCAGCCCAAAGTCTAAAAAAAAAGAAGATTACGGAGCATTAGACAAGGCCAAAAATTTAAAGAATTGACCAAATATAGGACTATTTGTAATATCTAAAAGGTTGACAATTGTCAGCAAGATTTGGCAGTCAATACAACAGTTTGATCAAGTGGACTAACTGGAGCAAGTGGCTGATTTTAGGCAGCTTGTATCCATCGATTTTAATTTGTTATTTTCTTCATGGCTTTTTGCAGTGAACAGTGACTGAATTTGTTGGGTGCTCTACGAAGGTTTGGACCAGGATGCTCTGAACATGCTTTGAAGCTTCAAACTTTGGCTACATGCATTTTTAATATGACTTCTTATTAGAACGTTATTATTATGTTCGGTGATGTATAATGTATTTTGAACATTAGTTTGACTTTGATGGTGCAATCTACTAATCTTTCCCTTTTGGAATATATTCTTTGGATATTAATTCAATTTATGTGTAATCTACTAATCTTTCCCTAGAGTACAATTTGCTTAAACAATAACAACAAATTACCATAATTAAAACTTTTATCTTGAATAACAAGAAAATGCCCAAAAAAAAATTAAAAAATTGGGCCCGAGCTCAAGCTCGACCCTAAATGTTGGGCCTAAGGCC
The DNA here is from genome assembly GCA_033070095.1 of Escallonia herrerae. Classification (NCBI taxonomy): domain Eukaryota; kingdom Viridiplantae; phylum Streptophyta; class Magnoliopsida; order Escalloniales; family Escalloniaceae; genus Escallonia; species Escallonia herrerae. The sequence goes on along the minus strand of JAVXUP010001819.1, from coordinate 23,875 downwards.
TGGGCTTGGACCGGGCCCAGATATCCCCAGAATTAGGCCCGACCCGCCCCGATTTGTTGGAGGCCCAATGGGCTTGGGCTGGGCCGGCCCAAGCCCGGTCCATTTGACATCTCTAGGTAAAAGTGATAATGACGATGGTGGTAATAATTGATAGCCTTCAATGGATGCCGGAGATTATATTTGCCGAAGGAATGAGAGAGGCAACATCATTCTTCTTGTTTTGACTGCGAGGGTAGTCTTAATAATTTACAATTGCAATGATAGTATTATTTCGAAAAACGTGCAAGGTGATTCAATGCATAAATGTTCAATTTTGGCGGTCGAGCCGGTGAACGAGACTTTGTCGATTACAGGAGTTTAATGGAGTTGGTTGATTTACATCGTCTTTTCTCCACTTTCACGAAGAGACTACTTAGTGTCGAACCCGTAACTTTTAATTCACAATGGAACGACCTTAGTGTCATGCTCACCCTCGAGAAAGCGTTCGAGCTTGCACAAGGAAAAATAAGAGGATAAACCTAGCATGCAACTGAAAAGAAAGAAGTAGAGAAACCAGTTGATGGAGGTCAGCTTGTCTGGTACCAAAAATCCAGAACAACAGGGGTGGACTATGATAAAAAATAATCAGTTGCCAGTTGATCGAAAAGATCAACGTACATTATACTAGGCCTTTTGACCTTTTCAACGCATCTAAGACGAGCTGGCACTGTTTGGCTCTTTCTTTGATTGCTAGTGTCTGCCAAGATCAATTAAAGAAACAACAACTTGAGACTTCATTCACAAGGGCCGCTACTTAAATTTAATTCTTGTCACGTGCCACCAGTTACCCAAGCAGGACTGATGGAGTGTGCATGCACCATGATGACAGCCTCACTTAAAAGCATTGTTATCTGAATTATCGAACCCATTTGTCTGCATGCCTTGCTTGTCAAAAGTTTAATACTGTAAAAGATTTCTGGCAATTATGAAAGAAGCACAACTGCAGAAGGCTTTGCCAAGTATCCTGCCATTGGCGCATTGGAGCTCCGTTTTTAATAATTTTGACCCTTTGGGCCTTTTCAAGTAAGAACTAAAGAAGTACATCAGATGACAGATTAGCTTAATCGGAGTCTGACCCACTCCAAGCTCAGCCTACCAAAAACCACGCTCCATGTCTCCTAAATTTTAGGGATAATACACTTAAATTCTCTAAGTTTGTTAAATTTTAGGTCATAATTGGCGCACACCATGCGTTTGAAAAAAAATTCTGACTCAACTTCCATTCTGACGTAAGTTACGAAACTCTCATCCATATCTCTCTCTTCATTTGTACCCACGAGCACTGCCATCATCTCCTAAAGTGCTGGAGAAAAAGGTTAGCTCCTCTCGTGAATTGCAAAACATTGTATTTTCATCTTTATGAAACTGTGAATGAGGTTGCGCTGTAAGAAAATGATAGTACTTACTTAGGCATCCAAGATACGGCTGTAGATCATTCATCTTATAGCTTACACCAAAAGAAAACAGCAAAAAGAAGATAAAACAGGAAGCCATTTTGTTTTGAAAATGGCTAAAACTAAAAAAAAAAAAAAAAAAAGGGCAGAACTGCCTGTATCATATGTGAATATAAACTGGGGTGACAACAATTTAAAAACTTACTAACTGTATAAAGGAGTGGGTGCAAAGCAATTGGACTGAAGAGGATAAGTTTGAATAAGAAGTTAAATTGCATGTTGGTAATCTACATGGTCAGCTTTCAGAGTGTAAGTTTCAGCAATATGCATATGCAAAGGTCATTACCTGCAAAATAGTGCATTGGCTTTCATGCAAGGTGTCCAAATGAATTGTCTAACTGTAGCATGTTGTGGTCTTCTAATCTAATAAGTCTTCAGCTGGTCTTTCCCTTAGTCTTTCATCATAAGTTTTTATATGAAATATTTCTTAGGTGTATTTAGATCCCTGATAGTTCACGTTGTAACTAAGTCATCTTTTATGTGGTTTTTTAAGATCTACGGATGGATGCACACTCACTACCAGATTTTCAATCAATTGAAGATATTGATGCTAACGCATACTTGGTATGCACCAAGGGTCCGAATTCCTTTGATAGTAATAGAGGTGAAGCAACCTAGACTGAAAATTGTGTTGCATGTGGATTTTTCGATCAGGATATAGGGGATTGTTTTATTGACAATAGAGGAAATGGTTCTTCTGATAATAATAGTGCCCACGAGCAAGAAGATGACTGTTATAACGATGACGACGACAACCATCAAGAATGTTGTGATAATCATTTATGTGGTGAAGTACATGGTGATTTTGATTATGAGTTGATAATTGGTAAGATATTTGTTAACGAAGATGATGCATATAATTTTTACAATCTGTATGCAAGGTTGAAGGGTTTTGGCATCCGTTAACATAACTACAGGAAAACTAATAAAGAGGCAGTTTGTGTGCAACAAAGAGGGTTAGATCCGCAAAAGATAAAAAGACAGATTGGAAGGGAAACAAGGCGTCGCTGGGAAACAAGAACAGGTTGTGGTGCCATGATGGGAATCCCTTTATGCAAGTCTAGAGAGTGGGTTGTGGATAATTTTTTGATACTCATATATTGTACATTATGACGAAGAAGAAGCTATTAACCTTCCCTGAATTTTACATCTTGCCTAGATGGTCAATAAATGCCAGGTTTCGTGCGAGCAATGTTGGATTGAATACGATCAAAACATATTTTAGCAAAAGTGACATCACCCCTTTAATTTTGTGGTCCATTCGGGAAAAAGTGAACAAGGTGATAGAAGATGGAATGGATTTTCCTTATGAAATTAGAAAGCTTAACGAATGCCTTGATAGCTTCTTCGCAGAGCAAGCTATAAGAAAAGAATGGTAATCAGCTTCTAAATGATGGAAGGCTCAGTCAACAACATTCAGATGCTTGCATCTCTCAAGTTGAACATATGCATCAAATCTCCATCCGAGACCCTGCCGCTCCTGTGAAGAATAAATGGCATCCAAAAATTGTGACAAGGTTGAAATTTGGATTGGAATTGGCTAAAGAGGCGAAAAAACAGCGAACATGTAGCAATTGCGACGTAAAAGGCCATAACAAAAGCAAATGTCCTAAAAGAAAGGTATAGTACAACTTTGTAAATTTTTTGCTCATTATTACTTCTAATCCTATCTTATGCTGCCAAATTTTGTGATTTCAGATAACCAATGTTGAAGGTGATTTAGCTCAAATTGACGATGAAGATGGAGAGGACAAGACACAACAACCTGAAAATGTTAATCGGTACTTAAAGTTTAAAAGAATGGTCACCATAGGTTATGGTGGTTCTTCTTTATTGTAGTTACATGCCTTCATTGTTTCATTTCATATGGACACGTTAAGAGAATTGTATTTCCACGCCAAATTCAGTGACTTACAGAAATATTGTTTGGTAAAAGGTCTAAAAATTTCGCTAGAAGGCATATTTATTGACAAAAGGTTGAATATTTTATCATTTTCTCTATAAGCCAAGGTAGTGTGCTGGTTAGTGGTGCCATCGTTGGTCGTGCCTTTTTCAATTTCAAATGATTATTGCAAAGGGGAGCAGGGGCTAGAGCACTACTGGATCAACAAATTCAAGCTTTTTTTGCATTGATATATACATTACCCTTTTTTGTAGAGATACAAAGAAAATAGGCCAGAGAAACATACAAGGTGACGTCTTCCTCTGACATATGAACAACTTATGATAAATAGACTGAAATGATAAGATCCTTTGGGACTGTACGTTTAGGTTTTTCAGTTTTCATTTTTGTAATGATGATGAAAAAGATGCTTTTTTTCGTGTATGTTTACGTTTTTTCGGTTCCGTTTTGGATAAAATTTCCAAATAGTGTCAAAAAAGCTGAAAACACCCAAAGGGTGTTTTCACCTTTTTCCTCGAACTGTATTATCTTAATCAGAATACCACATCTTCTCTCTCATATCTACCACCCTGTTTCAACAAACACTCACCAAACTAGACCACCCATTTCACTGGGTCTTCCTAGAAATGGAAATAGTGTGGTCCATTAATGAATTGATTCAGAAAAAAGTTGGTAAAAACGAAAATGAAAATGATAAACGTACAGAAAAAAGTGAAAAACTAGATACAGAAAAAAGTAAAAGTACACAATACGATTTTAGAACTGAATACTAAATTCTGGAAACCAAAAACAGAATATAGAATACAGAAAAAAATCTCGTAAACGTACGGGCTCTTTGTTCCTGCTTGTTTTCTTTTCTGCTTCTTTATGATCCATCAATTCTACTTCCAGTTTGAGGTTGAACTCCATTGCTTCTCAAATTTTCAAATTTAAACAATCTTCATAGTGTCCATACTTGATCTATCTAAAATCTAATTGTTTTAAGAAATGCCCTGGGACAAATTGTCAAATCTAAACAATCTTGACAGTCTCCATAGTAAATCTTGTGGTTTCTCGCTACAAATGATTAAAAGAATGGCCACAATACGTTCCTGTGGTTCTTTGTTGTTGTAGTTATGTTCATTTATTGTTTCATTTCATATGGACACGTCAAGAAAATTGTATCTCCACACCAAATTCAGTGATCTATAGGAGTATGTTCTTTGCAAAAATGTCTAATAAAATTTCGCTAAAAGGCATCTTTAGTGACAAAGGTTTTATCATTTTCTCTATAAGCCAAGATAGTGTGCTGGTTAGTGATATTTTCTTTGGTCAAGCCTTTACCGGTCTTCTACTGGCTCATGTTTCAACTGTCATACTTGCAAATGATTATCACAAATGGGAGGGCTAGAGCACTCATGGATCAACAAATTAAAGCTATGTTTTGGTGGTGTACAAGAGGATTGAATGCATCGATATACCTATTACCCTTTTTGTAGAGATGAAACTTGTATACATAGAAAATAGGCCAGAGCAATGTACAAGTTGAGGTCTTGTGATATGTAAACAACTTATGATGAATTGATTGAAATATGGCACCCTTTTTTCATGCTTTTATTTTTTCTTTTTCTTCATCTTCATAATCCATCAATTCTACTTCCAGTTAGAGAGTGCATACATTGCTTCTCAAATCTAAACCATCTTGACAATGTCCATACTAAATCTACCTAAAATCCAATTGTTGAGAAATGCACTCTCTCTTTGGACAAAGCATTTGCTTCAAGCAAATAAGCAATACAACAACAAGCTTTAACCTTATCTAAAACAACCAATAACTCTGCAACTAAGTACCTATTACACCTAAATTATTCCTTATTATTGCTCCCAAGCTAGTTGCCTGTATTGTTTTGAATACAGCTCTACCGCAAATGATTTTGAACACATACTTTTACCTAATTAGATTGGGGGCTTGAATACAACTCTTAGGAATCTTTTTCAATACTTGCAAACACCCGTAAGAGCCAGGTGTGAATAAGAAACTACACCCATTTTAACTTCAATTTTTGAGAAAATTTGTTCCCTTTGCACAAGCTTAGACCGAGTTACAACGGTTGATTCGAGTGAACTGTTATGGGAACCTTGAAGAGATCGGGAAAGGAAAACTATTGTATTTAGAATGGATTGAAGTGGTGTGTTTAGATTAAAGTGGCGGTGGTTGTTAAGGGCCATGAATGGAAACTGAAAAAGGAGATAACTGTACTAATGAAGAGAAGAAGACAATAAGAAGGGAGAAATCAACTAAATGGGAGGGTTTTTCTATTTTTCACCCAAAAGGGGGCACCGTGCGACAGCGATGGCGAGCAAGAAGAAGAGGTTGGGAGTTACCTCTCTGTCCAGAACCAAAGAGGTGAGAGGGAGAGAAGAAGATCAAAAGAAGATGGAGCGGGATTTTTGTTTTTACCAAAACGCTGCCGTTTATGTGCGCACCATAGGCATCTTGCCTGTGACATGTAGATTCGATTTTCCGTATAAGTTATAGCACTATCCTCTGTTGTACTGTACCAAAAAAATATTGCAAAATATTTTTAACGATAAAAAATTGCGATAAAATATTTTCAGTAACAGTCTTTTGTTGGTAACGGCAGAAGATCCCGATCCCGTGAAATTCAAAATTCAACCAAAAACTTCAAGAGGATCAATATATCGGTATTGTAATAATGGGCCGGGCTTGCGATTTTAAAATGTCATTCCTGTTGACCCAAATTTATGTTGAGCTCCAGCCTCTCAAGCTAAACTGCTAAAGGGCTCCAACCCCAGTCCATGTAGCCCTCTGGTGAGAGCGGTTAACTTCACGCCAAGCCAAGGGGAGAGAAGGCCGAAAGTGGCATCGGCATCCGGAGCTTTCTACCTGTTTATCAACAAAGAGTTAATAAGAAGACACAGATTTCTTGCTAGGTTTTTCGTCGCCTGGTCACTGCCCTACGGATAAGGTTCTGCTGCCTTCCAATGCAGCCCTAATCAATAACCACAGCATCATCAGGTGCATTTTTCTCGCTCAATCTTCCTCACCAACTCTGAATTTCCTGTCTTTTGATTGTTAAGCGTGTTGTCTCGTTTGCACTTTCCTCACAGTGAGTAATTACACACCCACACATACACGCCCGTACTTGTGCTTCTATGCACTTAATTTGTAGGCCATGCTTTGGAGCCAGGTGGGCGGAGTTTTCGGTATTCTGCTAACCAGCTTTATCACAACTGATTGAGAAGAAATATTGAAGGGTAGATGTATTGAGACAGTTATGGGAATTGATGCTCGCTGCGGTATTCTGAATTGCTTTTTCTGCATTAAATTGAGGTTGTTTGGGCTAAGGAAATAGAATGCCATTTGGGTGCCTGACTCATTTCAACGCTGCTATTAATTCCGGGTTTCGAAGCGCTGTAGGAAAGCCTCGAGGTCGACCCCTAAGTTCAGCGCTTGGATGTGGTAGATCATTGTGTGGGCAACCCAGTGTCGGTTGTAGCCGTTGTAGCTCTTTGCTTCCAACCAACACGGGCGTGCATTTGGCAGCGCGACCCAGGAAAATCGCTAATCTACGGGCACATTACAAGTCTTGTAACAGTAGATGTACCGTCCTTGAGACACGTTCCGGCCCTTTTGTGTCTGGATCAACCTGTCGGGTCTCTCAATATCCGTGCAATCAGTTATCCAGGAAGCCAATGGCTACTTCGGGCTCTGTATCCGCCTCCGGAGATTTAATTGTGGATACCTTGATTTCAAGTTGTGGGAATGTCTCGAGTTTTGCAAAACCTGCTGGTGTTTATTTTGGTGACAGAAGTCGTCAGAGTTGGAACAAAGCTAGTATGAGTATGAGAAAAAGAGAGCCAAATGACAAACATATGGTTTACGGGTATTTTTTATTTGATAGTACTTGGGGGTCTTGCAATTCCAATCCATTTGTTGGGCCGCGGTCCAAAAAGTATTGCATCTCTTCTTCAACATTTTCCTCTGATGGGGCCATTCCGGAGGTATCATCAGATGGATCATCAAGTGATGAACAAGTTGCAAGTTTGGCAATATCACCTGATCAGTATGTACTCTTTTTTGCTTTTGCTTTTGCCCCTTTTTTCCCACTTCCTTTTCTGTTTTCAAATTCCTGATTTTTTTTTTCATTTGAATGCTCACGAGGATTTCTTTCTTCATTTAAATCACATTTGCATGAGTGATAGAAGTTGGTTTAGTTTGTGTGTGATATTGCACATCTGCACTCATTGGGTCAAACTATAACATGCAGTCATAGTTATTTTTTATACTGGCCGTCAGCGGATGCCGACAAGGAACCTCGTTGAATATGCAGACTGAATCTCCTTTGAGATCTCCTTTTGTACCTTTTTCCCGCTACCATCCTTTGTTATATTAGTTTGTTTACATAAACATGTGGATGCTAGGTTATTCTGTGCACATACATAGAGTTGTCAAACGGGCCGGCCCGACCTGGCCCGGCCTGGCCCGGCCCCGTCCATGAACAGTAGCGGCCCAGCACAAGCGGGCTTGGGGCCTGGGCCTGGACCAGGCCTTCAGATTCTGCGAAAAAGCCCGGCCCGGCCCGGGTTTGGCCCGGCCCGAAGTCGGCCCGGTGCGGCCCGGGTCTGGCCCCACCACTTGTTTGAATTTTGAATTTTTTGCTTTTCCCCCCTTTCCAAAATTCCACTTTTACCCCCCCCAACAACAATATAACGGCTAGTTTGGGGGGTATTTTAGTCTAACCTATATTTTTCAACTCCTTTACACTCTTACCCTCCCCAACAACTATAAACGGATAGTTTGTAGGGGTATTTTGGTCTTTTGTGAAGTTTCTAAAATCTATAAATTGTTATGTGTTAAGATTTTATTAATAAAGCTCACCAAGAAGAGTATGAAAATGTTTAACATATAATAAAAAATATAATGGCTAACAAATAAATATGTATATACATACATACATATATATGTATATTACTTATAATGAAATAAAAGGATAAAGATTAGGTTCGTTAAATTGTGAATATTGCCTAGAGATGAAATTTAAAATTGAATAACAAGAAAAAAAAAAAGGGCCCGGGCCCGGCCCTAGATATTGGGCCTAGGGCCAGGGCCTGGACTGGGCCTAGGTTTGCCTTCGGCAGGCCCGGCCCGGTTGGCAGCCCCACTGGCCCGGCCCCGGCCCGGCCCCACAGCAGGCCCGATGGGCTTGGGCTGGGCCGGCCCAAGCCCGGCCCTTTGACAACTCTGGTTGACATCATGAGTTGATATGCATAAGCCACGACAGGTTTGACTATAGTCCACAGGCCTATGGCGGAAAAGGAGCACACTATTATTCTATGCCGTTGTGCAAATAATCACCAATTCTTTAATAGGACAAAGCTCCTTTTAAGGTAGGAATAGTGACCGGACAGGTTGGGCATGGGAAACCTCTTTCCCAACTCAATGAGTGAGGAAGACACCTCTTCCATTCCATCGCATCCTATCCATACCCATGATAAGGTGGTGTAGGATAGATCTAATGTTAATTGGCAAGAGGCAGGTTGTCTTTCGGGGTAAACTTCTTACTTAATCTATTATGCTTTTCCAGGCACTCGTATACACAACTATCACAAAGCATAGATAAAAGCTCCAGTTAAATAAAAGCGAAGCTAAGAACAATCATGCATAAGTAAAAGCTGACGCAACCTTGTTGCACTTGTTTCCCCATGGACGTGGGGTTTATTACTTAGGATGTACATATACAAGCATAGTAGAGGTACTTTTTATTCATTCATATGAACATGACATGAGACGGAGGGGGGAGAGGGGGGTTGAGAGACGCAACAATGATCATCCCTTCTTTGCCAGAACTATTCATTCTTGCCGCTAATGCATTTCATGCCCAAACTCCCTCTCTTCCTGTCCTCCTCATTAGCTCCTCTCTCATTACCTTAAATGCTGCTTCTACCTGCCCCTCTCCCTCTTTCCCTTCTTCTTCTTCTTCTTGTCTCTCCTCTCCCTCTTCTTCTCGCCTCACTTCTTCTTGTCTTCTTTCTTCCTCCTTTTGCGCCTGTTCCTCTTCCGTTTCCCTAGTTTCCTCTTCCTCCTCTCTCTTCTCTTCTTCCTTGTGCTTCCTCGCCTCCTCTTCCCTCTCCCTAGCTGCTGCTTCCTCCTCTCGCTTTCTAGCGTCTTCTTCCTCGCGCTTTTTAGCTTCCTCTTCTTCTTTCCTCCTGGCTTCCTCCTTTTCTCTCCTTTTCTCTTCCCCTCTCTTCTCTTCCTCCCTTTCTCTGGCTTCCTGTTCCTCCCTCTCTCTAGCCTCCTCTTCCTTTCTCCTCTTCTCCTCCTCTCTCTTTCTGGCTTCCTCTTCTTCCTTTTTTCTGGCCGCTTCCTTCGCTCTCCGTGCCTCTTCCTCTCTCCTCCTTGCCGCGGCCTCCTCTCGTTCCCTAGCCTCCTCCCTTTCCTTCTGAATTTCTTCTTGCATTGTCCTCTCTTCTTCCTCGGCACAAGATGTGCATGCAAGGATGATTGATTCACGTTGTGGAGCCAGGAGCCGGTCGATTGTTGAATTGGGTACGTTGAAGGACGAGGCTAAGACTTGTTTCTCCAGAGTCTGTAAGACCGAACTTTTTCCTGCTAGAAACTGAGGATGGTTTCTCCTCGATGCCGTTGTGAACCCCGCAAAGACAAACGTGTCATTGTTGAAGGATATTTGAGCCAAAGGATGGTACCTTGGCACAGCAAATACATCGCCTTCTTCAACCCTATACCTCGCGTTCTTGCACTCTTTTTCATTTGCCGTGCTTGAACAGACCACGCGAACCATTCCTCGCCCTTGTAGTACTGTTGCTATCTCAGTAGCCATTGGATTCCAATGCGGCCCCATCATTGATCCCTTAAAGAAGCATCAATTAACAAGCTTTGTTAAGGATATCTCTGATAACATGGAATTCTAGGCCATAAACAAATTTCGAACAACTAACCGTGGTCAAGTTCACCATAAAAATACCGAAGTCAGAACCCCTCAATGCGTTCAACTTTCTCCTGGTTACCGTTGTGCTCCACCCATTGCAATTCTTGACATCTGGATGTTCCTTGAAGACGTTGTATAGTTTTGTCTTCTCCTTTTTGTTGTTGACATCAAACATGCTATATCCTCTGCTTCCTAGAATGGCCTTCATGAACTGGGCATCAATCTCCCAGAGTGTTCTTTTCGACCATGGCACCCCATGCACAATAGCTGGTGGCTGTGTTCCGCTTGTTATCTCTTCGATCACTTCCTCAGGGACCTTGAAACACCATATCGCGTCACATTAATATTTAACTTCCAGCATAAAACCAGAAGACACGAGATGTGTGTGAAAGGATTCACCTTGAAGGCTGCTTGGAGGACATTCTTATCAAATCCAAGCAACAAATCACGAATGCTCGAGTAGGGTCCTGTTGGTGGTTCCTGCATCATTTATATACTCCATAATCATGTGCATTTGCTGTAAAAATACTGGATATGAAAGACTATAAATAGTCGAGATGCCAAAAAATTATTACTCGCAAGTCATTATTTGATGTAGCAAAGATGGCATAGATACGAAGCTTTTGTCGTTCAGGCTCTAAGTTGCTCTGTATGAAGAAAACAGTTCCAGGCCGCAGTCTGTAAGAATCTCCTCTCCTCAAACTCATGCGTCGTAGCTCATCTTCGTCGGGGTCTTCATCGGTCCAGCTCAACCTTCCGCCCCCTATACTCACAACCAAAATGTTAAACTGGAAATGAAAACCCCACGTATTCGCACCTTCGTGCTTCTTTTCTTAAAACTTCACAATACATCAAGTCTGGCTGCACAAACTCCCAGAGATGCATTGCTTAGGAGTTCTTAACCTTTTAATTCTTTTGCATCTTAAAGTCCTCATAAAAAACACAGATAACATTCCAAACTTTTTCCAGGCGCACGGCCATATACCAATGAAAATCACGACACTAATTTTCCACATGCGCATTTGTTTTTAGCTTATAAAATATGTTGACATCTCTACCACTTGTGCATTTGCTTTAGCACTCGACGCATCATTCCTTACTGTTTATGCCATGTTTGCATAATATAGAGCACATTAATCTTCCAGGCTCATAAAATAGATAACCAAGGTGACAAGCTAGTGCTGAAGGCCCCTCTCTTTCCTCTGAAGTCAAGGATATGTTTACTTGGTGTAAGCCAATATACAGGAAAGGCAAACATTAGACCAAAGATACCCCCATGCACGCACATACATAACTACTCTGCTTACCCCATGGTTGCGGTTGAACGGAGGGGACAAGGGCTGCCCAGTTGTGGGTTGCCTCGACGGACAAGAAAAGAAAGAAAAACGAAAAAGTCGAGATTTACCTGTCTGGACAAAGAAGACCATGTCTGCATGGAGGAGCACTGGAAGGAAGAGGGCATTAGGCTCCAAGGTGATGAACTGAAGATGGTAGGAACCTCCTTTTGTTCCATCACCCACCTTAGCTGCTGTGATCTCTCCATATTCACTTGATGCAAGTGATCTCCTCTCACTCTTCTTCACCACGGGCGGTGCCACACATGAAACATCCTCACCACCACCACTACAAGCTGTTGATTTTGCAACTGGTGCAGATACAGTAACGAAGTAGAAAAACAAGAGCACCCGAAAAGAAAATGGTGACACCTTAGCGCTCTTCATCAGCATTATCATCGCACTAATTGCACACACACATCACACACACCGAAACCTCTGACAGTGAGGACATGCAATGTGGACTGGGAAAAGATATAATGGGAGGGGAGTCGCGTGCTACGTGGCTTCCCTGTGGACACGTGCATGCCCAGTGTGACACGTTGCAGCTGCTTGGGTTCAAGGGCTATGAACTGCTTCTGATACTGCATGCAGATCCTGAGAAACCTTCTCACGGGTGTCATTTTTGTTTGGCGATAATTACGAGATGTAGTTGGAGAAGTGGACGGGCCTATGGACTCGAGCTTGTAGTGGGCCTATGGACTCAATTCTCTAACTAGTTGGGCCGAGATCTAGTTGTCTCTGCATTATGCAATTCTCTCTTTCTCCTCTTCGGGGGAGAGAATTTTGAGGCAAAGGTTGTCACCAAACCTGATACAATGAGGTAAAAGTTAATTTTAAAAATGTTCACATGCATTTTTGTCGTTCTAATCATAAAATATCCCTTGCACAATATTTTTTGGTATTGTGAATTTTACACCACTTGCAGGGAAACATCACTGAATTCCTTGAGATTAGGGTGTAATTTCACGCGTGTCTACTGACAATGAGAAAATATCAAATACGTGATACATAAAAGGTTGTAAAAAGACTAATTTAACCCTTTTTTATGTTGATTTTCCTTTCCTAGGCCACCCATCATCTTCCTCTTTATTTCTTTCTAATAGAACACTCCCCCCACCTTCTCTCTTGGTCTTCCCCCTTTCAAGGCCAACACCACTCCCACAACCACTCAACCAGCAACACGAAGTCATCACTAACCACGAGGCACAACCCTACAATCACATGAGCGCGTGCATGCACATGGGCACGCGCATATGCAGACACAAATATTTGGTTGAATTCACCCACAACGCATGCGCTCACACATACAAACTAACTGATTGAATTCAGACCCTTGCCCCCAACCACACACACAGAGATCGAGTGTGTGCGGTGTAGGTTATGTGTATAGTGTGTAGTTCTATGTGTGTATGAGTTAGTGTGTGTGCGCCGGAGAGTGGAAGAAAGTGAAGGGAAGATGGGAAATGTGGGATAAATATGTCAACCAAAGTTATGCATATTTAAAAAGGATAGAAAAGATTCTATTATCCCTAAATTTGACTTGTTAATATAATAATCACGCCATCCGTCCAAAAAAATTGATCATATTTTCTTTTTGAGCTGTCCAAAAAAAATTGATTACTTTCCAAACTAAAAAGTATTTTGGAGGTATTTTTTTCATGTTTATTCTTTTTATACTTCTTATTCTATTTCTCTCTTCTCATTTAATCCGCCACCAACTTATTTTCTCTTTTCTGACTCACTTTCTTCCCCACATCCCTCTCTCCATCTATCTCTCTTGCGGGTAGAATGAGAAACTCATAAAATATGACTCATATTCTAAATAAGTGCGCAAATTAAACATGATAAAATAATTTAAATAGGATGGAATATTACTTGTAGCGATACACACGATATAAATGTGCGAGAAGAGAACGTGCAAGTTATCTTTTTAAAAGGGTAGCTATTACTAAATTTTATTTAGTTCGGTATCCAAAGCCGCATACCGTCCTCCCCTTCTAGCGTTGCACGAGAAAAGTACCGTTCAACTCAAAGTTAAAATGATGATGTGGTACAATCAAGAATGAGATTAGGGAATGATGAAAACTTGACCCTCTTCTTATTGTACTGAAATTCTTTAAGCACCAGCATTTATACAATCATTGCGCCAATTGTTTTATCCGACACTAAAATTGCTCCGTACTCAATTTTAAAATTGTCTACAGGGTGTGTGTGTGTCTATATATATGAGAGGTAGGGTAGGGTAGGGTAGGGTATGTGGAGCCGTGGAGAAATCACAAATTATGAAGGAGGAGTCACCATGGTCATAAACAATAGAGTCAAGGGGCAAAGCAAAATCAACATATCCTAAGTAAGAATCACCGAATAGAGAGTAACTATGAAGGGCCACTATGCATGCATGTATGGTTGCTTGTACCAATAGAAGATAGAAGATGCCCCCAAAACACACACACACACACACACACACTAAAATGTCATGGCCAAAACCACCTCCACACTTCCTAGCCCTTTGCCTTTTCTTTATATATTCAGCTGGCGTTGTCTCCATAACTCAACAGGTAGCCGAGTGCGTGACAATCCTCTCTTCCTTTCTACGATGGATGATTTAAATCAGAATCTCAACCAACCAACCCATCTTCACTTTTGTGAGTTACAAGCCAAGCTCCCGCGTGTGTCCCGTGTACTTAGAACCTTAACTCCCAAGATGCCACACACATACGTACGTGCTTTATTCGGGATCCCATATATATATATATATATATATATATATATATATATATATATATATATATATATATATATATATATATATATGTATGTATGTAGTAATCCGGTGGTCTCTTTCAAGTTGTTTCATTTCGAGGGCATTTGAGGGATAGAGGTGTCAAAGGGCCGGGCTTGGGCCGGCCCAACCCTAGCCCAGCGGGCCAGAAAAGGGTCGGGCCATTTTGGGCTTCGGGCCTTGTAAACCCTGCCCGGGCCGGGCCCAAATCTTGGAAATGGAGGCCCAAGCCCTAGGCCCTAACTTTAGGGTCGGGCCTAGGGCCGGCCCAGGCCCCCTTTTTTTCTTTTCTTTTTTGTGTTGAAAAAAATACTCATTCACAAAATAAATACAATTGATAGGTCCTAAACCATTCAATATCGTTCTTGTGACTAATGAAGTGTCATAGAGTTTTACGTTTACTCTATTTGAGAATATTGATTAGCAACAAAGAGTAATTTTGTTCGCAAAAAGATAATCTTTTCACATGAGTAAATATAAAGAAATATGTATGTCCAAAAAGTTAAAATAAAAAAGTAAAATATGAGGTGTAGAGAGAATGATGCGTGAGAAAGAAGGGGAAAGAGAAAAAAAATGATTCAAAATGATTTAGGGCCAAAGGGCTGGGCCAAAATAGGGCCGAAAAGAGGGCCTAAAACTGGCCAAGGGCCGGGCCGGGCCATTTTTAGAAAATATTAGGCCTGGCCCTAACCCAGGCCCAAGGCGGCCCTACATGTTAGGGCCAGCACTATTCATGCTTAGGGCCGGGCCAGCCCGGCCTTATTTAGGACCAAGCCGGCCCGCCGGCGGCCCGGCCCTTTTGACATCAGTTGAGGGAGATGAGATGATGTCATTCATAAATTTAGTGTTGCTTGGATTTTGTAATATTCCAAAAGATAGATTATGATGCTTAAATACTATCTGGAGAAGAATGTCGTCCTATCTGCTCTCACTGTCATAAAGTTTGCCTATTTCGTCGTTACCATGAGACCACTTTCCTTCGGCCTTGCAAATTTTGAGCACATCTTGCCTGTGCACTTTATGAATTCAACTTTCCATCTGACAATCTTCAAGTTGGCGTACTATCTGGCAATGTTGACAACCAAATGTTTACTTCAACTAGTGTTCATCGTTTTCTTCGTCGTATGCATCACGAGATCTTTCTCTCTCTCTCTCTCCCATACTAGAAATGTCTATGAAGTGCGTATCAAGACTTTTACAATATGCAACTTCAAGGTTGAGTTTGATTTTCTTGTAAAATTTTGAATACTACTTGTGTGTGTGTGTGTATATATATATATATATATATATATATATATATATATATATTTATTTATTTATTTGAGTTCTGAAAAGAAAAGGTTTTATGATTGTAGTTCTTGGGGAAAGTTAGAAAGCAACCAGAAACCAAAGCCTGATGAATTAAGTTCCCTACTTGCATCTCCCTTTGCTTTGCACTGCTGTACACCATGAGGAAAGGCCATATTTGCGGCTTGCGCTCAACGCTTTTAACTAGTTGCGGCAACTTTAAATGATCTTTGCTCAAATAGTTTAAAGAAAAGTAGGGTTAATTATATAATCTTAAATATAGTTAGCCAAACATTCATAGGATACTATGAGTGTGTTCAATCGAGCCAAAAGTTGCTTTTACCGGAGGAGTGGAGGTCAACTCAAACTTCTGAAAAGGCATACTGTATATTAAGGGAGGCCAGTCCTCTCTCACCTTATTTGTGTCGTAAACAATAGGCTTTAATTTGTATTTTTCACAACAAAAATATTAACAACACTAGGTGATTAAATATAGCAAAAATAATAATAAATAATTGAAAGTAATTTTGTATAAACTCTTGATAAAATTATGTAATATAGAGTAGTAAAATGATATAAAATAGCTCGTCCGTGAGAGTCATGACAGAATCACTCTGTCCTAAAGACGTTATCGCCTCCCTACGTGCAGATGTTGACAGCAGATAAAATCCCCAAGATAAAATTCATTGACGCAGTTATGTCTCCTCCATGTGCACGTCCACAGAAAGACGGTATAAACAAGTCCACGATCACGTTGCCCAAGTATAAAATATGAAAATAGCTATAGAGAAAAAAACATTGTGATAGTAAAGAAGAAAACACTAAGTGTGAAAGCATAGTTACTTCAAGTCTTCTATATCACACCCCATGGCCTTATATACTTGGCCAAACATAATCCATTTATTGGCCACATAAGTAAGATTAAAAGCCTTTGTAACTCATGAAATAATCATAATCATTCCCAATAATGTCAAATAATAAAGTATATTATATACACCATAAACACATTTGAGTTAATAATATTCATTATTGCATTTGTAACTCATTTCATAATTTACATGTAAGTAAATACATATAGCCATAAATTGCAATATAATAACAATGCTATAATGTATATTTTATTTTATTAAAATATTTCAACAATCCCCCACTATTTTGATAAAATAAAATGATGATCTAAAATAGTTAAAAAGCCACTAGTGAAATGTATATAAAGTCTCATAGTTCTAATAAAGTTTAAAACATTTAAAACCATATAAAAAAATCATGATAAATTCATAAACCTCCTTTTTTTTAACTTTTAAACTCGTAAAGTAAAAAAATAGAAAATACATAAATAAGATGGGCAACTTGTACTGTGCAATAGGTGTTGGTGCCTTCCGGGCTTGAACTAACACTTAGTGTCGACAACTTCCATTTGAGAGAGCCGTAATGGACTACGCCTTGAATTAGGTCCCTTGGCCAAACTTTAATTGTCACACACACAATACTGATATGGGACTTAGTTCGCGGGTTAGCGCTATTAATGGTCATGCGCTCTTATCTTGATTCTCATGAGAGTCTTTAGGGAATGGCCCATATGGTTCCCACAGTCACGGCCTCACGACCACTCTCATTTAGGTGAGTCCTCCAAGGGTACGTGTGACATGTACCTCGTGAAAATATTCGCCTCGGGCTCATTCAGGGAAAATCTCTTCCTGGACGTCCCACTAAGTAGCACAAGCACCGTACGGATAGGGAGGAGACACTCTCCTGTTAACAAAATGGTACTACTTTTATCACGAGTCACGCTCTACAGGTTGTTTCTACCCATTGAACCTTCTTCATAAGATCTCCAATCACAAAGGATGGGTTACTCCCGCTGGTGACTCCCTGTGGGCTCACCCTATCCGCCTCAAGTGAAAAATGATCTAGCCATTGTGCTAGTCCCGAGGCAAGTTGCGCAACTTTTATCAAGCCTCTATAACTTATTTTCTCTTCATCGATGAAGTATCACAAATCTGCAGAATTTTATGGGCCCAATAGTGCACATCGAAGCAACATATGGATCTCATCAAGTAAATCAAGTTTCAGTGGTAACATCCACTTTGCTTAGCATAAAAAAATGATACTAGTCAGTAGCCCCACTACTAGGAATCAAACCTTTGATCAATAGTCTACTACTAGGAACTAGTCGTCTATATATTGTGACCAGTAGTCTTTCACCTACTAGGAGCCACATTTCCTCAACATGCGTCATGCATCGCATAACATAATCTCATATCAATAGCAACTTCATAAAAATCTTCTGATAAAATTTCAAGAATTTTGTATTTCAATTCTCAAGCTTTGAAAAGGCTAGATAAAATCCACTTGCAAATACAATTTTGAATTTGCAATCGTATTATAAATATTTAGTATTCAAGATTTAAAATATCAAAAAGTTCAACGTACCTCGTCTTCTAGAAATCAAAACTTAGATATCATTTGAAATAGATATAAACACCACAACTATAAATATAAAAACAACCAAGATAATTCGAAGTCAAAGACTTCGGTTATCATGAACTAACATCTTTACCAAAGTATAATTTCAATCACAAAACTTGGGCAACATCCACTTTGCAAAGCTAAGTGTAAGAAACATAAATACATGCATGAGATATATTACATAATCTCACTACCGTACTTGCACGTGACATACTAAAATAGACTTAAAATTAAGAACATATTATAGATAGATGTTCTTTATGTCGCTAATCTTCTTTGTATATACATGACTCAAGAAATCATAATTATCTTCAAATCATGCACCCCCACATTTCGCAGGCATGTATTTATTAAAGAATTTAACATCAAAATAAGGATTTTCATAATTTTATCAAACAATTTATTTCATAGACACACCCAGGAAAATAAAATCATTTTCAAGTTACTTAAGCCGATAATCCCATGAAATTTTCCTTTCTTGAAAGAGAACTCCACAAACCGACTTTAGATGGTTCATCAAACTATAACTCTATGTGTAAAATCTCAAAAATTCTTTTTTCTTTTTCTTTTTCAAAACAAAGCCATGTATCAGGAAAAAAAAGGGTAAATACTTTTCAAGTACAACTGCTTACGGTTAAATATAATAATCTAGCATGACAAGAATGGTATCAATTGTTGTGTGTTTCTCATTTACATGTAGCACTATATATACACTGAAGAACTAATTCTATGGGCTAAAATGAAGCTGTAAAAGATGAAAATCCTATAACTATGCCCAAAACTTAAGCTATACAAGAAGGAAGGGAAATAGATCATGGCATTTGTTATGGGTTGTCAAGACTCTAAAGTTAAGCACTTATTTAACATGTGCATGACATTTGTTATGGGCTGTCAAGATTCTAAAGTTAAGCACTTATTTAACATGTGCATAATCCCGGTTGATACTACCCCTCAAGTTGGAGCAAAGAGATTTCGAATGCCCAACTTGCCACAAAGATAATGAAACTGGTGACGCCTAAGTGCTTTAGTGAAGATGTCGGCGACCTGCTGTGCTGTGCGAACATGTGCGGTACTAATGTTGCCAGCAAGTAGTTGCTCTCTAACGTAGTGACGATCAATCTTAATGTGCTTGGTCCTTTCATGAAAGACCTGGTTCGAAGCAATATGTAATGCCGCTTGATTGTCACAGAAGAGTCTCATGGGACGATCATGGTGAACGCCAAGAGAGAGAAGAAAGGATTTAAGCCAAGTGAGCTCGCAAGTGGTTACCGCCATCGAACGGTATTCTGCCTCAGCAGATGATCGAGAAACTATAGCTGTTTCTTGGTACGCCATGAAATGGGGGAATTTCCCAAGGAAACAAAATATCTGGTAACGGAATGCCGAGAGAGTGGGCAGCTGGCCCAGTCCAAGTCACAAAAGGCATAGATCTGAAGAGGACTATCAGCCGGCAAAAACAAGCCTTGGCCCTGGGCGGCTTTAAGATACCGTAAAACCCGAAGTGCGGTGTCCCAATGTTGGGAACGAGGAGACTGCATGAACTGGGACAAGACATGGACCGCATAGCAAATGTCAGGCCTAGTGATGATGAGGTAGACAAGGCGACCAATGAGTCGCCGATATGGTCCTGGGTCGGAAAGAGAGGACCGCCAGCAAGAGCAAGACCGTGGTTCTATTCCATAGGGAACACAACGGGCTTAGATGCAGATAAATCGGATTCAGAGAGGATATCCAGTGCATATTTGCGCTGAGAGAGAAAGAGGCACGCGATCCACGTGCTGCTTCGATGCCCAAAAAATACTTGAGAGGCCCGAGGTCTTTGAGCTTAAAGCAGTCGTTAAGATACTTTTTGAACAAAGAGCAGGCGGTGCTGTTATTCCCAGCGAGTATCAAATCATCCACATACACAAGAACAGAGAGAAAGACGTCCCCTTTCCGGTAGGTGAAGAGTGTGTGATCAGCATGCGACTGAAGAAAGCCATAAGAACGTAGGGCGGTGGAGAGCTTTGCAAACCAGTTGCGGGGTGACTGTCGTAAACCATAGAGAGATTTGCGCAAATGGAGAACCTTATTTGGGCTAGAAGGAGAGAATCCTGGAGGTGGCCGTATATATACTTCTTCATGGAGATCACCATGCAAAAAGGCATTGTTTATGTCCATTTGATGGAGCTCCCAATTTTTAATAACGGCAACTGCTAAGAATACCCGGACGCTCACCATTTTGGCAACTGGGGCAAAAGTCTCGGTATAGTCAAGTCCTTCAACTTGAGTATCCCCTCGAACCACAATCCTGGCCTTGTATCTCTCAATAGACCCGTCAGAGTTGAATTTAATTTTGTACACCCATTTTGAGCCAATGGGCTTCTTGCCAGGAGGTAAGTCTTCAATAGTCCAGGTACCATTTGCTTCAAGAGCGTCAATTTTTGCTCGCATGGCTGCACGCCACTTTGGATCATAGGATGCAGTCTTGTAGGAATGTGGCTCAGAGCCAGAAGAAACTGCATCCAAAAATTGAGTGTGCGCAGCAGAAAATGACTTATAAGATACAAAATTAGCCAGAGGATACCTGGGACTGCTAGAGCCGTTGGTGGGTGTTGAAGATGCAGAGGGGAAGAACTTGAGCAGTGTGACATACATAGTCCTTGAGAATAGAAGGAACTTTCTTTTGTCGCTTTCCACGACCAAGAGTGGGAGACGAAGCAGTAGGAGAGCTCGGTGGAGAAGCCGAAGATGAGATCTCGGGGTCAGGACCCGCAGTGATACCCGACAGACCAGGGGAAGGAGTGGCAGCCGGCGAGGGTGACGGATCTCCCCCTGTCACTGGTGGTGTGTCTCCCCCAATCACCGGAGGGGATGCCATAGGATGTTCGACACAGTCCCATGCTGGGCAGAAAGTGGTGGTCGCGGGTGTAGGAGAAGGGCCGAGAGATGTGGTAAATGGGAAGACGGTTTCCTCAAACTTCACATCCCGGGAGAAGAAGACTTGATTAGTTTCAAGATCATATACCCGCCAACCTTTCTTGCCCGGGGGATACCCAAGAAAAACACAGCGTCTACTTCTAGGGACAAATTTGTCTGCAAATTTTGTGTGAGCATATCAAAGACACCCAAAGACCCGAAGATGGGAATATGATGGGACCTTTTGGAAGAGGAGTTCATGGGGTGTTTTGTGTTTGAGAATGGCTGAAGGAGTACGGTTTATGAGGTGAGCAGCGGTAAGTACACATTCCCCCCAAAACTCAATAGGTAGGTTGGCTTGAAAACGTAGGGCTCGGGCAACCTCTAGAATATGACGGTGTTTCCTCTCAACCCTCCCATTTTGTTTGGGTGTATCGACCATAGATGTTTGGTGTAATATACCGTGATCATGGTAGAATTGGGTCATGGGCTGGGAATCAAATTCATGGCCATTATCGCTTCGAATTATTTTGACGAGTTTGCCAAATTAGGTATGGACCATATTGTAGAAGTTTCGAAGCAAGGTACCAGTCTGACCCTTATCATGCATTAAATAAACCTAGACAGCCCTATTATAGTCATCCACAATTGTCAAAAAATA
Source organism: Escallonia herrerae (assembly GCA_033070095.1). Taxonomy (NCBI): domain Eukaryota; kingdom Viridiplantae; phylum Streptophyta; class Magnoliopsida; order Escalloniales; family Escalloniaceae; genus Escallonia; species Escallonia herrerae. Next base: position 2,095 of record JAVXUP010001819.1, on the reverse strand, counting down.
TTTTGTACCAGAAATAGTGCTTACCCGATAGGGGCCCCAAATGTCACAATGTACCAATCGAAAAATATCCATAGCATGACTAGTACTATCAGGAAAAACAGTTCGACTGTGCTTTGCACGACAACACACATCACAAATAGTTTTAAGGGAAGGGGAAACAACTGAAACTGTAGGAAGATGAATAAGAGGCTGACTAGAGGGATGGCCCATGCGCCGATGCCAGAGCTCGTAGGACTCAGACTCAGAGATGGAGGCCACTGTAGCAGTAGAGAGTGGCTAAAACACGAACACCCCCCGATGCATCTTACCCAGTCCAATCGGGCTCTTCGAAGTGCGGTCCTGCAATACACATATATCATTGGAGAAAGCCACAAAGCAGTTAGCGTCAGTAGCTAAACACGAGACAGAAATAAGATTAACAACCAAGTTTGGCACATAGAGCACGTGGCGAAGAGTGATGCCGTCTGCCAAGGAGACACTGCCTGCTTTGATGGCATTAGTTTGAAGACCGTCCGGTAAGCCTACAGGAGAAGGTGGAATATCCCAAATACTTGAAAAGAAATTCAAGTTCCCCGTCATATGGTGCGAGGCACCGCTATCAATCAACCAAGTATGTGTAGGAGGCAGAGATTTACCTACGAGAGAGTCTGTACCTGATGGAGAGGATTCCAGAAAAGTGATGAGGCGTTGCATCTGCTCGGGTGTCAGGCCCGGAAGAGCGAAAGTGGTGGCGGCCTGTGCCTGGCTGAGAGAAGGGTTGTTGTTCTGTGTCGCTGCGGCAGAGGCCTGGAGTGGGCCAGATGAGGAGCCGACTGCGTTCTGTGACATGGCAGGTGATCCACGACCCCTTACCAGGCGGAGCAATACCAAGGCGGCGATAACATTTCTCCTGTGTGTGTGACCCACCCGATGACAAAACGTGCACCAGGGCCGTCCTGTAGGTGTACGGTCTGGGTCCCCTGCAGTGGCTGAAACAAGGCCAGAAGACCGTGCAGTAGGCGGCCCATTTTGGGCATGAAAACCAACCGCCGAGGTAGTGTCACGGCTACCAATGATGCCCCGGTGAGACTCTTCCTGCATGACCATGGCATAGACTCTGTCTATGTTGGGAAACGGGTCCATGTTTATAATCTGAATACGCAAAGTAGCGTACTTGTCATCGAGGCCCATGAGAAATTGGTAGGTTTGTAAGTCTTGATACCAATTCATTTTTTCAGTACCTTTGGGACACCCACACGACTCCAAATGCGACAAAGTCAACAATTCATCCCACATCCCAAGCAATTTCGTGTAATAGGTTATGACAGAGGCCCCTCCATGTGTAGTCATAGACGAATCAGACCACAATTTATAGATCCTAGGTCTATTGGGTATTGAGTATCGGGTTTTCAAGGAATCCCAGATTAATTTGGCCTCATTAAGTCGTGACACGGTGGCACGGATAGGGGGATCTAGTGAGTTACAAATCCAAGAACATAACGTGGAGTTAACAATATCCCAAGCTAGAAAATCTTCAGACTCAGGGTCTGGTTTTGTAATTCTACCATCAATAAAAGCAAGCTTATTGTGTGATTTTAGAGTCAGAATAGCCGATTATTCCCAGGCAACATAATTGTCTCCTTTCAAGGTATCCTTAGTAAGAGAATTACCTGAGTTTGCTTGACTGGACAAGTAATATTCTGAAGTTGGATCGAGGTGGTTGGGATTGGAGGTTTCTGCGTCCTTGGCCATGTCGATGAAGATGAAAACACACCGCTCCTTGATTGCGGGTCTGATTGAATGCGTCGGCAGTGATTGTCGAGAGTTGTCGGATTGCTTGCACACTAGCAAAGAAGGATACGGGACCTGAGAGTCCGATGAAGCGAAGGCCGGTTCTGTGGGCTACAGGCTGGAATTGACGCAGCCGAGTGACAGTGGTCCGGGAAGGATAAACGCCGGACGAGGAGAGAAAAAATAAGAAGAAAAAAGGGCTAAGCGGAAATATTAGGCTCTGATACCATGACAAGAATGGTATCAATTGTTGTGTGTTTCTCATTTACATGTAGCACTATATATATACACTGAAGAACTAGTTCTATGGGCTAAAATGAAGCTG